>OZ010737.1:109616324-109961324 GCA_963932295.1 Tipula lateralis
TCGTGATCAGAGCAGATAAACGACCTGCTGGAACGCACGAACGCCAATTCAACGCTCCAACAATAGATGAGGTTGCAGTTGTGATTGTTGGCGAAAACCAGGAATCACGCGATATTGTGCTCGCACGTCGGGACTCGGGGCAATTGCAACGAATATCCGAAACACATCGTTCATACGATGCATTGCAATACCCACTGATGTTTTGGCAAGGAGACGATGGATATTATATCAACATCAAGATGATAAATCCATCGACCGGTGAGAATAGATTTCATAATAATTTTCATTTCAATATGACACTACTGTCACTGATATCATTTTAGGTGAGGAAACTACCAAGAATGTCAGTGCAATGAATTTTTACGCGTATCGTTTAATGATTCGCCAAAATGTTGACAACTATTTGCTTCGATTTCGCCGATTGTTTCAGCAATTTTGCGTCGATATGTATGCCAAAATAGAAGCGGAGCGCCTCCTTTTTATCAATTTAAATCAAACCAAATTACGTACGGAGCAGTACATTCATTTACGCGATGCAATTAGCACCGAAGGAAATGCATCTGATTTTGGTCGGTTGACCATTTTACCGGCGACGTTCGTTGGCAGTCCACGTCATATGCATGAATATACTCAAGATGCAATGACATATGTACGTCATTACGGCCGTCCAGACCTGTTCATCACCTTCACGTGCAATCCTAAGTGGAAAGAAATTGTTCAACTGCTGCTTCCTGGACAAACATCAAGTGACCGCCACGATATCACCGCACGTGTATTCAGGCAAAAAATCCAATCGCTCATGCACTATATTGTTAAGCATCGTGTCTTTGGGGATACTCGATGTTGGATGTATTCGATTGAATGGCAAAAAAGAGGCTTACCGCATGCGCACATTCTTATTTGGTTAGTCGAAAGAATACAGCCAGACCAAATTGATGACATCATATGTGCTGAGATTCCTGCTCCCGAAACCGATCCAGACCTGCATGATGTCGTAATTACAAACATGATTCATGGACCGTGTGGCACCATTAACCCACAATCTCCGTGCATGGTCGACGGCAAGTGTTCCAAACGTTATCCACGAAAATTGACTGCTGATACCATCACTGGCAACGATGGTTATCCACTGTATCGACGTCGATCACCTGATGATGGCGGTAGAATAATCACAGTCAAAGTGAAAAGAAATTATTTCGTGGTCGATAACTCTTGGGTTGTTCCGTATTCGCCACTTCTTTCCAAAACATTCAGGGCGCATTGTAACGTGGAGTATTGCCATTCAGTGAAGTCCATCAAGTACATCTGCAAATATGTCACCAAGGGCAGTGACATGGTGGCTTTTGGTCTTGAAGCTCCTGACCCCAATGATGAAATCACGCGCTATCAAATTGGTCGGTACATATGCTGCAATGAGGCGATTTGGCGTATATTCTCATTTCCCATTCATGAACGCTATTCGACTGTTACACATTTGGCAGTGCATCTAGAGAACGGTCAACGAGTTTATTTCACCGCAGCAAATGCCGCTCAACGTGCTCAAAACCCACCAGCGACAACATTGACCAGTTTCTTCTCGATTTGCCAAAGTGATCCGTTTGCACGTGCGTTACTTTACTCAGAGATGCCGCGTTATTACACTTGGAATGCTTCATCGAAGAATTTTCAACGTCGAAAGCAAGGTAATGTAGTTCCTGATCATCCGGATGTGCGTTCTACTGAAGCTCTTGGCTGTATTTATACAGTTCATCCGAAAAATGATGAATGCTTTTACTTACGACTATTGCTGGTGAATGTTCGTGGCCCGACATCATTTGAATCACTTCGAACTGTTAATGGTGTAGTGCTGCCAACATTTCGTGCTGCATGTCAGGAGCTCAATTTGCTGGAAAACGATACGCATTGGGACACGACAATCGCTGAAGCAACTGTTTCCGCAACTCCAAATCAGATACGCGCATTATTTTCGATCATTATTTCCACATGTTTTCCATCGAATCCACGTGAATTGTGGGAGAAGTACAAGGATGACATGTCAGAAAACATTTTGCATCGAGTTCGTGTCCATTCAGACAATCCCCATCTTGAGATGAATGAAGAGATGCACAACCAGGCTTTGGTTTTGATAGAAGACATGTGTTACCTCATGTGCGGCAGTTTGTTAGTCAGGTTAGGAATGACATCGCCTCATCGTACAGTAAACGACGCTTTCGAACGCGAATTGCAGCGTGAACGTGAATATGACACAAATGCATTAAGCCAATTGGTTCGAACGAATGTACCATTGTTGAATCCTCAGCAAAAAGATGTGTACGATACGGTGATGAAGGCAATTGATGATGGAAATGTCGGCATGATTTTCCTTGATGCGCCTGGCGGCACTGGCAAGACATTCCTCATATCATTGATTTTGGCTGCAGTTCGTGCAAGATCAGAAATTGCTGTAGCAGTTGCTTCTTCTGGAATAGCGGCAACGCTGTTGGAAGGTTGTCGAACCGCCCATTCTGCATTAAAATTGCCATTAAACCTGCAAGCGGTTGAAGAACCAATATGTAACATAGCGAAACATTCAGCAATGGCCAAAGTTTTGGTAGCAAGCAAAATTATTATCTGGGACGAATGCACAATGTCGCATAAACGCGCGTTAGAAGCTTTGAATCGCACTATGAAAGATTTGCGTAATGACACAAGACTTTTTGGGGGTGCACTGATTTTACTCTCAGGCGATTTTCGGCAAACACTACCAGTAATACCACGATCGACCGCTGCCGATGAGATAAATGCTTGCCTCAAATCATCACCATTGTGGCGTTTTGTGAAGAAACTTAAGCTGACGACAAACATGCGAGTTGCATTGCTAAACGATCCATCTGCCAAAGTGTTCTCCGAGCAACTGCTAACTATCAGTAATGGTCGTGTTCCTGTGGATGCATCGAATGGATTAATTTCCTTCCCGCCAAATTTTTGCAATTTCGTCTCAACGAAAGAGGAGCTCATAAACAAAGTGTTTCCGAACATCATTGCTAACCACAAAAACTACAATTGGTTGAGTGAAAGAGCAATTTTAGCTGCAAAGAACAAAGATGTGGATGACTTAAACTTCAAAATTCAAAATCAAATCGTTGGGACACTGCATTCATTCCAATCTATCGACTGTGTAACAAACGAGGACGAAGCAAACAACTACCCAACTGAGTTTTTGAATTCATTGGATGTGCCTGGCTTGCCACCGCACAATTTACAATTGAAAGTTGGCTCAGTCGTCATCATGCTTCGCAATCTCAACCCACCAAAATTATGCAACGGAACGCGTTTAGCGGTCACAAAACTCATGGCCAATGTGATTCACGCGAGACTACTAAAAGGAAAATTCAAAGGTGAGGAAGTTCTTATTCCAAGAATTCCAATGATCCCAACCGATATGCCATTCGAGTTTAAGCGAATCCAATTTCCAATTCGTCTCGCATTCGCCATGACTATTAATAAATCACAAGGCCAATCATTGAGTGTTTGTGGCCTGAATCTGGAAAATGCATGTTTTTCACATGGACAACTGTATGTCGCATGTTCACGTGTCGGAAAACCATCTGCTTTGATCGTTTTCGCACCTGATAACAAAACGAAAAATATCGTTTATCACAGAGTGCTTGAATGAGGGGAAACTTATGTGGCAAAACAACGTTTGCCGGGTCAGCTTAAAAGATAAATGGGAAAATATAAAAAAATATGTTCGAAGAAAATCAAAGTGGAAACGATAAAATTTTCCTTTTGTTCGTTGCGCTATGGTTGATTTGGATGGATGGAAACAGAAAAATATTGAACTCGAATTCTTTGACGAATGAGAAGGTTAATACCTTAAACTATATCTGGGTATATGAAAGGATTTGAAAGAAGTGTTTCTCTTTGTGTTCGTACTATGTATATACTACTGTGCTAAATGATTATTGATATCTTCTATTTATCGGCTTAAGTGATACAATAATTATTGTATAATATCGTATTTGCCTTTTTCTTATCAATTATTTTCATTACATTTATATTACAGTGGATTTTATATATAGTTATGAGATTAATCGGCCGATTCATTGTTCTGGTGTTGATAAAATCAATAAATATTATTCGAATGTGATTATTATGGGAAAATCAATGAGCTTTCGGACTTGAGTATCAATCTATATATATAAAATGGAATGTGTTGTTTATTTGTACCTTATAGGAGACCAAACCTCTGGACCGATCTTCCTTCACAGCATTTAACTGGGACTCTGGCATGATTAATAGGGTACTTTTTTTCGACCACACCCACTTTTACGCCCACATTTTTAAAATTATGTAATTGCTCACATATAGATTTTAACAGATTTACTTCAAATTGTATACACATTATGTACTCCAGGCGAGGTAGAAATAAACATTTCTTATGCCACGCCCCCTTTCACGCCCCTTTTCTCGACAAATTTTGTTTGAAAGTTTTACATTTTTTGTTCTCTGTACAAATTTGTTCCTTCCAACGGATTTTTTTTATTTGGTAGTATATTGCTCTTAATACTGTTAACGTCGCCATATAACTATGAACCACGCCCTCTTCACCGCCAAACACCTGCTGAACAGCATATTCGTAGATTTAATGCACTGCTGGAATCATGGTCGGCGATCGTACAGCTACGCGGAAAATCGTGATTCGTAGAAGAAATATTAATCTACAGCTGATACACACCGCTCATATGACGCTCTCCAATATCCGCTAATGTTCTGGAAAGGCCAAGGCGGGTATTGCGTAAATATTAAACAACGAGATTCTGCAGCAGGTGCTGAAATAATCAAGAATGTTAGTTCGAAGGATTATTATGCGTATTGGTTGATGATCAGACGTGATAAGGAGTCAGAACAACGTTATTCTACGATGCCGTGAGCTTTGTCAACAATTCATGGTCGACATGTATGTGAAGATAGAGAGCGAACGGCTACGATACTTGCGATTTAATCAACAAAAGCTACGTGCGGAAGAGTACATTCACCTGCGAGACGCTATTGTCAACAACGCCGATATGCAAGAATATATACAAGATGCCTTGACTAACGTGCAAGAATATGGGCGGCCGTGTTAATTTATCACCTTCACAAGTAATCCAAAATCGCCGGAGATCACATCCTTACTATTGCCTGGCCAAAGCGCAATACAATATCATGACATTACACATGTTTTCAGATAAAAATTGAAGTCTCTAATTGTTTTCATTACAAAGTTACATGTATTTGGTCCCACACGTTGCTGGATGTATACCGTTGAATGGCAATAGCGCGGGTTACCTCATGCACACATTTTGGTATGGTTAATCGATAAAATACGTCCTGAAGAAATCGACAGTATAATTGCTGTTTATAGTATTGTTACTGCAAATATGATTCATGGCCCATGTGGCAATCTGCACACGGGAAATGTACTAAAAGCTTTCCAAAAAAATTCACTGACGATACGATCACAAATATTGATGGATATCCAATATATCGCCGAAGAAATTGTTTTCTTTCTAAACAATCCCTACAAATAATGTATATGGCAAAACGAAGTTTTTATTAAATGCCCCTGGAGGCCTCGCGCTGCGTAGCGGGCGTAGCCAGCTAGTAGGATATAAATTAAGAACAAAAAAAAAGCAAGACTAAATGAAAAAAAAAGCAGAACATTTTTCGCTTACTAAAAAGTAAATCAATTTTTAGAAACAATAGATGAACGATTAAAAAAATTAAAAATTTTAATACAAATAAAAAATAACAATAAAAATTCAAATCACCCATATCAACATAAAATAGCAGTATATAACCATAAGATACAACGATTGAATAAAATTCCAATGTCAGGAAAATATTACCAAAACTATCATAAAAATTGTTAAAGCCTGCCAAAATTGACAAGATAGACTAAACATAGAATAACAATCGATTACCGATAGAATACTACTTTAGCCGTGTTTTAATATTTGCTCTGGATAGCGGCTCCGGATAGCGATGCTAAGCAAGCATTTTTCTTTTTTTTTAAATCAAATTTAATGCGCTATTTATAAGTAAATTTATTTAACAGTAAACTATAATATTTCATTCAAGTAGATATAAAAATTTGTAAAAATAAATATTTAGCTCTGCCTATATTTTAGAGAACTATCCGGAGCCGCTATCCAGAGCAGCTATTATTTGATGGGAAATTTACAAAAAATATTTAATGTTCATCCCTGAAAACGAAAAATTTCTTTGCATTAAATGAAGGTTGGTATAGTTTTGGTCTATCTGGCCATATATGCCATTATAGGGCTTTATCTCTAGTATCCATAGTATACGAGTACGCTATTTAAGTCGCCACTTCAACCAATACACTACATTTATCACATAAATATGCAAAAATACATATCTCATCTTCATGATATGTTAATGGCTATGCTCAGAATTGGTTGGTATAGTGTTGACCTATCTGGCCATATATGCCTCTATAGGGCTTTATCTCTAGTATCCATAGGATATGCTAGTTAAGCCGTCACTTCAACCAATACACTACATTTATCACATAAATATGCAAAAATACATATCTCATCTTCATGATACCAAGGCATATCTTATCTTTATTATATTATAATTTTACAGTATACGTGAATCATATATATTGATATTGAGAACGAAAAATTAATTTTCGGGCTGATGCTCCATTTTTTAAAACATTTACACTTTTTCGGGCTAGAGCTACATTTTAGCAAAGAAATACACCATAATTCGGGATGAAAATTCGGGCTAACTTCATAGACTTACTAAACGTCAAAATTAATTTTTTGTACGCATTTATTTTGAATTAACAGTGACACTCGTGGATAATAGAATAAGTTTGAATATAAATTTCCCTAGCTCCGGAAAGCAAGCTCTGGATAGCGCGAATATTAAAACACAGCTTTTGTCAATCGAAGATAATACCCACAGAAAATATGTTTGGATTATAATAAATAATAACCATAAAATATTCTGAATTTTAGATATAATGATATAGAATCAAATTAAAAAGGATTTTAATGGTAATTACCGGTAGATCCTTTAAACAAAGAGTCAATGAACATCCAGATTCGCTCTCTATTTCAATGATACAGAAGACAACTACACAAATATGGATACGAGCTTAAATATGACTAAAGGTGACAACCAGAACTGTAAAAACCCCAATAATTTCTACGCAACAATAAAATTAATACTATGTTAAACAAACTATGCAAACTGATTTTGGAAAATACTTCTTCATAAAATATATCCTCATTTTCAAAACATGGCAACCTGGAAAAGTATCAAGACGCAGGAAAATAGAATTTATGTTTCAGTGAATAAGAATTACCGATGATGACAACTTAACTGTCGAAATACCATATATTTGATCAAATAAATATATAATTTCACTATAAAAAAAATTTATCAAAAGATAAATACTATAAAATATTTAATTTTAATTGAAGTGGAATAAGCCACACAGAGAGAAATTTAATAATGAATTTCAATAATTTATAATAAAATGTCCATAAAAAGTCAATTTGTATTGAAATGCTAGGATTTTTCATAATCGTTTTATTGAATTCCTCTACGATTGAATTCCTCTACGATTTTTATAAGTGGGAGTCGATTATTAAGTTTTCTCGTCGCCGTTTTATTTCTTCAAAGTTAAAACATATTTTGTTTTGTAAAGTTTTCCGCTCTATTTATTTTTATATTCGCATAAATTTATTTAAATATAGATTTTGAACTTCTAATTCATAGTCACCAACATCAAAATCAATTATTCCCCAAATAAATTCATACTATCCCAATTAAAATTAACAATTTTTCCGTTCAAGATAATACTAAATCAAAATAATACCACTTATTTAAAGTTCAAATTCGCAAAAATAAAAATAGAATTCAATTTTAATAATTTCAAATTTGTTGAAGTTAATTGATTTAAATCAAAATAAAAATATATGGTAAACAGCTTTTGATTATTAGGCAATAATCAGATGGTATTGTCAGACTGGTTTTGATATATTAACGTAATTTTCAAGTATATACAATTATAATTTGATTCTAATTTGTAGTGGCTTCATATTTTATTAATTTACTTGAATTTATGTTCTAATGAGTTTATAAATTCAACCTAGTACAACAAATGTGGCGGCCAGCGAAAAACCAAACTAACTCTTCAAATATTAATAAAAATTGAAGAAATTATTGAACAAAATCCGATGACGACTTTGAAAAATATTAAAAATTAAATAATGGAACAATATAACGTTAATTTGAGTACGACAGCTATTGCGAACGCACTAAACACCTTAAAACAATTAAATAGTACTCCAACCATTGAGTTAAGGAAGCTACATACGAATATGTACCATAAATTATGCAAAAAACGATCTAGTAGAACGGGACATTCAACTACCATTTCAGAAAACACAGACTAGGTCAAAACAAACACAGAACACACCAGCTCATGTTACAGTACCTACTGTAAGAGGGTGCAAATGTGTCGCTCTATGCAGCTAAGAATTACCAAGGCCTAATTTGACATAAAACATTAGCAAACTCGTCGGTAAACACTATATTTTGTGAATTTTTACGACAACTATTTGAAGTGTTGGGTGCGAGGTATCAATTATACTTAACCCGTGCTTGATAATGCAGCGATACACAAAACAGAAGAAGTTCTCAATTTGGTCGGTGGAACATCTTATATTTTATATTATTTGTCTCCGTATTCTCCTATGGTTTATCTAATAGAAAATGTATTTTCTAAGATAAAATTATCAGCATGAAATTTATATAGAGATAGAGTGCTCTATCGCCAAACCTATCCTTGATTAACGTAATTGACCAGTCAGTCGGTACAATTTCGCTAATGGATTGCATCAACTTCTTTTTAAATATGTTGGCAAAGTTACTTACAGCGGTGTTAAGACTGCCTTTACATTAATTGTTTGTATATTTATTATTTATACGTAAAAATTTAAACAAAAAACTTGTAAAACCCTGAATAAAAATTACAAATAAACGAATTTGCGAATATAAACTTTAAATAAATGAAATTATTTTGATTTAGTATTATCTTGAAAGGGAAAATTGTAAATTTTAATTGGGATACTATGAATTTATTTGGGGAATAATTGATTTAATGTTGGTGACTATGAATTTGAACTTAAAAGACTATATCTAATAAAGTAAAATAAATTGTTAACTTGTGTGCTCGAAAATGGAAGCAAGTGTAGCATTTTTTGCGCACAGTAGTAACAATGATTACGACGATGAAATAACACGCATATCTGCAAAGACAATGTTTACGAGACAATTCAGATATTCTTGACATGACTTGATAAAAGGTAATATAAAATCGTTCTCTTTCAAAGTATCAAGATATTTGAATTATTTAGATCCATTTAATATTATCCAAATGTAGACGTTAGAAGGTTAGGCGCAAAATAATAATACATCAGCAAAAAGGTAGAACTGAGTACGATCATATTATTTGGAGCGTAACCGGACTGACGGATTTAAATATTTTTTTGATGAACTGCAACAAGATTCACAGTTGCTTTATAAATATATTCACATGGATTTGGCTCAATTTGATGTTTTACTCAGCTACTAATGGTTGAGCAAATATTTAAAAAACAGACTATTTTACGAGAACAATTGAGTCCGAATTTAAGATTGTCGATCACATTAAGATAAATCAACAATTATATATATTAGGATAAATAATACATTGGTTACTATAAATTATAAACAAGACATCTTGCGACATGCAATATAAATGTTCACCAACCAGTGTGCATAGAATTGTTAAGCAAACCACTAAAGCCATAACAATGACTTTTAAAGTCAGTGTTTCCAAAATTATCAAGCAAATACTTTTCTACGGTTGTGCTTGGCTTTCAGGTCAGATGGAACTTTCCAAATTGCATAGCAGCAATTGATGGAAAACACGTGACTATCCAAGTATGTAAACCACAGTAAGTATAAAGGCAAGGCACCAAAAAATCTGGATCTAAGTTTTTTATTATAAAAAAAACCTTTTCCATTTAAATGGCCATTTGTGACCATGATTATAATTTTATTGTGTGTGACAAAGGTGCTGCCGGTTCCGAAAGTGATGGAGGGATTTTCAGGGAGAGCAAGTTTGAAAAACTTTTATAATAAAACACATCCGTAAGTTAAATTACTTTTTACACAGAAAAGCATTTATATATATATTATAAATATATATTTTTTAGTATTCTTAAACCAACTGATATCCTCGAAAAGTTTTGAATCTATGCCTTTCGTCTTCGTTGCTGACATGCCAAAGACTTATACAACACCAAGTGACCAAATGATAAGCAAAACATAATTAATTATCGACTTAGTTGAACCAAAGATTATTTTACATAAAGATGACCCAACCAAAGCAAAAATTTACAATATGAACGATTTTTTTGTTTCGTTTTTTCTATAGAACGGAGGTACCCGTCACTATGTAGCGGTACCCGGAATATTTTTTTTTCTATTTTAAAATGTTACTCTGATTGAACTATCTTTATAGTATATAATCTTTGGTTGAACGCACCAAATGATACAGAATTCCTTTGGAATCCCATGTAAAACTGCAAAAATAAATCGTGTGTATGTCTTCACAATTGGTTAAGGAAGAAAAGTCGTAATTACATTAAAACCCGATTTAGTAGATCACGAAGTAAATTAAGTTGTCGTACCAGGTCACTATTATAGCTAACAAATTTCAGTTTAAAAATGTTTTAAATCATATATTATTATTATTATTTAAGGTTCTTGGTATAATTTGGAAAACAACCAAGTGGCCCTTCAACCTATGAATAGGAATTCAAAAAACAGTGCCAAACAAATCCAGCACAAGTTTGCAGAGTATTTTTGGAGGAGGACAAGTAGAGTGACAAAACAACAGACTATTAACTTCACTAACAAAAGAAAAAATGAAAATTATTTTCGATTAAATAAAATATTTGATATTTTAATTCAAAAATATTCTTTACAGTGAAATTATTTATTTTTATATATTAAATATATTTCGGCAATCGAGTTGCCATCTTTAGTTTGATTACCGAAATAAATTTAATATATAAAAATAAATAATTCCACTAAAAGGAATATTTTTGAATTGAAATATCAAATATTTTATTTGATTAAATTTAAAAGAGGGATAAGTCACACATCAAAGAAATCAAATTTGTTGAAAAATTAAAACTTTGCATTTTATTAAATTTTATTTGATTAAATTTTGGTTTTTTTGGTTCATCATTTTTTCGAGAAAAACCACATGAATTTCACTTTATTTATATATGTTGCCATTAGGCAAAACCTTGTTTTTTGAGAAATTAAACAAATTAATTAATATAATAAAAATAGAAACAGTGGCAAAAAATTACTAAAAATTGTAACGTTCGTCTAATTTCAAATTTAGCTCTTACAATTATTTATTTCAAATTCTTTCCTAAGTTAAAATTTCCTAAGTAAACTTCCACTAGATTTCATTTTTTGTGATTTTAACACCATCTACCTTGCGACATTTAATACATTTACATATTTAGTATTCAAACCAACTTATTTTCGTTGTTATGGGTTAGTGCTTAGTTATAGCTTAATTACTGCATTACACAGTACCATTAATTACTATATAGCAAGTGGAAAGATATAGTTCACGGGGGGGATTGTTGTTCGACGTCGAGTGTTGCGGAGTTGTTCAAAGCCGAGTTTTGGGGGATGAACGTGATTTCTGCAGTAATCCTCGAATTGGAGATCGTCGGCGTGCGGTGAATTGTTATTTTTTTGGAACCGTTGTATGGTAAGGTTTTTTTTTCTAAATTATAACATTACTGTATATTATGTTAGGTTTAAGGGAATAATTTTATGTATTGAATTTAGAAAACAAATTTCTAACTTCATAATTCTTTTTCATATATAGATATATAGTTATACTCAACACAAATTGAGTTTAACACAAATTTATACTATGGTTGAATCACGCCAAATTTTTCTTGAATATTTTTTTTTGATTTCATTAACTACGAATAGTAATGAATAGATAAATAAAAGATATAGGGAAGCAATATGGTAGATGTTAGCAGGTGCATATACACATAACTTTATATACCTAAGCAGGATTTTTTTTTTGCACATGAATTGATATAGTTTTTGTAGTGGACCGTTCGTGAAATGGTGGTGAGGTAGACCCTCCCAACCGTGAGCATCTCGAAAAAAAAATAACAAGCATGTGCGCTCCATCATACGGACATGCGGTCTACGCTACAAAATCTTGTTTTATAAGAAATTAATTATTTAATATTATAAAAATAGAAATAATAACTTAAAATAACAAATTATTAATATCAAAACTTATTTCACAAGAATCATTATCCAGCATTAACAAACAAATAATAAAACATCTAATCGAAATGAATAAAAATATGAAACAATACTAATCTTAACTAATTATTTCGATCATCATTTTCTTGTTTTATTTAATAAATCTCATGCCTCAAGGCTGAGAGAAAATCGAAATGCCCTCCAAATAGGGTTCCAACGAAACCAAAAATGAGGCCAGTGCATCAGGAACAGCTGCTTTCGTTGAGGTTGAGTTAAGTGAAGCTATCTTCTTTCTAGTGCACATAAATAGCGGCGCTTTAAATCCAAAATAGGTTTCTGGTTTGTCCCTTTAAACTTATACAACTATTCTGTTTGTTTGGAGTGGCCCGTTCAAAATCGGTTAATTCCATCATTTCGGACGTGATTCATTTCCGTCGTCCAAAAATGACATGCTCTTTGAGTATAACTACTCTTGAAGTGCGATTTTTAGACCACTTATATGTTGCTTTTAATGTGTCCCAGTGTTGGCAATCGCAACAAATTGATCCTGTTTTCATCTATATCTGAGTTAAAAAAAGGAATTTATTAAAACTGTAATATAAGAGAATAAATTTGAATTACTTACTCGATTCAAACGTACCGTGGGATGTAAATTTCAAAAATATAATAATATTATTATATTTTTGAAATTTAAATCCCACAAACGAGGCGTGCGGGTGTATAACCAAATCCCGGTTTTCAAAATCCCGATAATTAAAAATCCCGGTTTTTTTATTAATCCCGGAATTGAAAATCCCGGTTTTTAATATCCAGGTTTTCAAAATCCCGGTTTTCTAAAGCCTTGTTTTCAAAATCCCGGTTAAAAAAATCTCGTTTTTCACAAAATCTAAATCCCGGTTTTTACAAAATCCCGGTTTAGATTTTTCTTGTATTTTCGGCACAAAAATAAAAATAAATGTTTGATTTATTTTATAGGTTTGTTTATAAAATAAAACAAACTATTTTTATTAAATTAAATTATAAAATATTTTAAAAATATTTATGCTAAAAATTTATATATAGGAATTACTATTTATTTACTAACGCAATATTATGTGCAATATTGTTTAGATATGAAATTTCATCATAGTCATTCCTTTTATTTATTTAGTTTTACACATTTACACTTTTTTTCCCAAACTCGGACATAAGTTTGTAAAGTCCAATATGCGGTTTTACAACAAGTGATTTGAGCCGACGGTGCCAACCCTCAACTAAGTTTTGGGTTCTTAGATAGTTCTCGAGTATTGGGTTGTCGGAAACTGTCCAAAAACTGGGTACATATTGCGGTGAGAGAACCACGTCCCCCGAAGTTGAAATCTAAAGCACCTCGAAGCCGTTAACCTCTACAATTCTAAGTAAAATTAGTACAACGTCGGGAATAATATTACAAAATTTTTTTTTCGATTCGAGATAAAATTTTCGAGAATTTTTGAAATTCGATTATTCATTGATTCGAGATTTCGATTTCGAGATTTTGTTTGATGAGGTTTCACGATCAACCCAATTTATCCATACCTAGAAAACAGCTTGATTGTTCAAGAATTAACCAAAAATTACATTTTATTTCTATTTTGGATTTTACTCTTAATGAAATATTTTTTAAATTTTCTAGTGTATAGAATATTTTAATTAATCCTGGTTTTCAAAATCTTGGTTTTGAAAGACATGTTTTTTTTAATTCGGGTGGCTCGAATTAAAAAAAACATGTCTTTCAAACCCAAGATTTTGAAAACCAGGATTTTGAAAACCAGGATTTTGAAAACCGGGATTTTGAAAACCGGGATTTTGGTTTCGAGATTTGAAAACCGGGATTTCGTAGTAGACCCCATTTATTAAAAATTCACGTTTTTGCATTTTACGTTTTTTGTAAAAATCCAGAGAAGTTTTAAATTTTTTGCTGTAACTGATTGAATATTGATACTATTCAACTACATTTAGGAAAACTACGAACAATAATTATTTATAAATAAAATCAATAATGCTATTCCAAAGATAAATTGATCACGGTGCAATTGTCATTTCTTAATAACGTATAGGTTGTTTAGTCTCAGCAATAATCTGTAAATTAATTAATAGTATGTATATTCTGATGACATTTCAACGATTAAGTTTCATCCATCATTTGTGATGAATGGTAATGTAAATATAACGTAAATTTGCAATGATTAATAACTGAAATAAGTTTTTATTTAAATTTATGACATTATAGTTAGTGTTTTCCACTATAATATTTAACTTTTTTTTCGGTTTCGATCGCGAGCCAGATCTTTATACTGCAAGCAGTTGAACTTTTCGGAGACGCTTCGTCGATTGATATTTGCCATCATCACTTATCAAACGTTGAGCTTAATAAATCTATATTAGTTATTTTCAATTGCTGTCGACTAAAGCACAGATATCAGTGACATTCCACTACGCTCTAGTATTCCATTATATTATACATTAGCAATCTTTTATTACATCTAGAATATTGCAGTTTGTTATATAATATCCAAGTTAGATAGTTATACTCGTGGAGTGTTGTGTTGATCCTCGTACCGAGTGGACGTGTTTTTTTACGCTCGGTATGTTTATATTAAATTAAATAAAATAAATGCGTTGTTTGTGTGTGTTATTGTTTTAACCTGATGGCAGATGAGTATCATTATTACGTATACGATGAGTAACATTATTATATTTATATTGGTTTGTTATATTTTAATATATTTTTATATAACATTAAGTTTGGTTACTTCTTTTATATACTATAATATATAACGTATTTGAGTTTGTATCTTTATGTACAACATTTTATATCACATCTCTCAATATTCCGTTGAAAACCATCGTATGCGGCGTTTCTTTCGTTTTATCTCGTTTGGTTTCCTCATCCTTTAATTCGCTCTTCATATAATTCTAAATTTTAAACTAAAACACGTCATATACTTCCCTTTCCTTTAGATGATTTTTCGTATTTTGTTTTATGTATGTGTCAAAGCAAACAGTAGAAGGAATTTTAGATATTTTAAATTTAAACGCGATTGCCACCATGGTGCAATTATTGTATTTATTAGCAATATATGTGTACATACAATGTAATTTGTACATCTGTATTGTGTATTGGGTGAGTTATACATCATTAATGTTAAGATGTTGAAAACGCCAATCTACACATTACAATCTACAGTACACATTTCAATGTCCGATTCATATTATGTATATATATATATATTTTTTTTTTTAACGGTTTTTACAGGCCATTATTGGCCCGTACCGTGTCAACAATTTGACTCCATCGGTTTCGATCACGAGCCAGCTCTTCAAACCGTTGTTGGCAGTTTGAAGATGCCAGACCGCTCTCTACGCCGTGGAGCCATCGTCGCCGACAGCGACCTCTTCGTTTACCGAAAGGCGGTTCTCCCTTAAAGGTTCGCTGTATCATTCGTTTCGGATCAGCACGCAGAACGTGTCCGAGCCAGCGTACTCGCTGTCCTTTAATTTCATGCACGATATCAGGAATTTGCATTAAATTCCTGATCTCGTGATTGAAAAGAACAAAAAAAAAAAATTATGTATATAACCAAAGCAATCTTGATATAACACGTTTAGTTTATCAAAATTCTCTTTCCAAATTCCGCCTTCTTTAATTATTTTATTTTATATGTATGAAAGAGAATTTCGTGTTTATTTCAAATCTCCTAAATAATATTACATAAGGCTGTTTTATTTTATATTTTGTGCAGGTGTTATATACATATATATCAGTGCTTACAATAATACCATATTGCTGGACTTAGCTATTCAATGGTTTTACTGCTTTAATTTTTGAATTAAATTTAATTTTTGAATTCATAAATTGACTATTGCGGTTTTGCTGTATTGCCATGTGTATTAATGGTAGAAGGGGTTGACGATTGTTTTTTAATACGATCACTACCATTATACGATTGACGATAATACATATATATGATCATTAGAAATTACTTGTTGATTGATGACGTTTTAACGCATAATATGTTCCAGTTCTTTATTCTTGTTCATATATCAGAAAAACCGCGTTTCAACGAATCGCTTTTATTTCTTTTGAGTTTATTTTGTCAATAAACCCCAATAGATGAAATGTCCTTTTGTATATACTAGATATACAGTATGTATTACGATACATACTCTTCATCATCTTTGACGTTGGATGATGGATTGGAAATTGTAGTCACATCTTTGAATGTAGCATGTGAGGAGATGTAACGAATCCAAATAAGTTTTTAAAGTACTCCAGTTTTGACTGTTAAGGAGATACCAATACGTGTGATAATTTTGGAAAGGTTTACCTATCCAATTGATAATGGTAGAACGGCTAGTGGACTCAGGTACCAATGTGACTGTGATTGTACCAACAATGTGTGATGATTTACTAGTGGTGTAGTTGGCGGTGAATCTGCTGTGGATTGTTACCTTGGTCGTTTCTGTGATTAGCATTCGTTTCCCTTGTATGTCTTCACCTTGTATATTGAGATGTGGGCAGACCATGGGCCCACATAGTTTTGGGATAGGAATTCTCAGATGTCTGTTTGGGGCTCTGCTGGGTGTGCTCCAGAAATCAGGATTATGGTAGCGTACCTGGGATCATGTGGTTCGTTGGCTTGTGCTTCTCCTATCATATCATATCAGATGGGATTAATTGAGAAGATAATCATAAAGTTTATATTGAATATAAATAATAATGACTAGTGCAGTGCATTATCACTTTAGTCGTTTCTGTGATTACCATTCCTTTTTCCTAAACCTTATATGTTGAGATGCAGGCAGGGCCTGGGCCCGCATGATTTTGGAGTAAATAATTCTCAGATATCCATTTGGAACTCTGCTGAATATACTCCAGGATTATGGTAACATACCCAGGATCACCGTAACTGGTTGGCTTGTACTTCTCCTATCATATCATATCTATATAGTTATACTCGTATATTATCGCGGCTTAACAAAAATTGATACTATGGTTGAATTACCTAAATTTTTCTTAAAAATTGTTTTGTTATGTCATTAACTGAGTAGTAATGAGTAAATAAATACAATACATACACACTTAAAAACATTTGTGACATGCGATGCAAATTGTTTCTCATATGATTACAGCGCAACTTAAAATGGTTTTATAATGCAAAACTTAAATCGAAAAAATATCAATATTAGATAAATCGAAATTATTGCCTAGCGTATTTGTTTTATTTAAGTGCAAGATTATCAAACTTAAGTAATTTGCATTTAAATAATTTTGATATAAGTTAAAATGAATTATGGTACTATTTGCAAATATATTATTTATGTTGTTAATTGTATCAAAATTGAATACTATTTTTGTTATTACTTATATCGAATATGACATGTATTTGACCCAT
This sequence comes from Tipula lateralis, assembly GCA_963932295.1. Taxonomy (NCBI): domain Eukaryota; kingdom Metazoa; phylum Arthropoda; class Insecta; order Diptera; family Tipulidae; genus Tipula; species Tipula lateralis. The sequence continues at coordinate 109,634,111 of OZ010737.1, forward strand.
AACTAACTAAGAAATAAGTTATATCGTTATAAATATAAAGTTGTATCAAAATTTAAAATAGCCAAATTGGAGATGTTGGTTGCATACAAAAGTGGAAAATAAAACACAAATATATTTAGTTTATAAATAATTTCTTTATCAATTTCAAATTTATTTATTTAAAAACTTTCAATTAATAATATAACTTAGTTTTAAAAATTCACATATAAAATGTGATTTCAATATAAAGTACCAACCTTATATCCTAATATATAATAATGTTTATTTTTATTACAAAAATTTTTTACAAATGGGTTTTTTAGAAAGAAAATATAATGCTTAAAGAAACAATAAATACAAATAACAACGCAGGAAACTCAACATTAGTGAGCAACCAAGTACTCGCCTCAGATCAAGCCGATTATCACACTGATGAAGACGAGCTTGAAAGAGAAACCAACTGGATACTACAGAAATCCAAGAGAGCAAATAAGAAACCAAGTAAAGAAGCAAACTTAAGCAAGAGAAAAGCTGAATCATCACCAGAAATTGAGCCAATTCGAACCCATATCAAAAGCGCCAATGCAATTACTGCCCAAAAAGTGCGTGACCCAGAAAAAAAGAAACAGGTTCTACCTCCGATCAACATTCTAGGCAAATCACGGCAGTATTCAGAAACTGATGAAAGAAGTAGTAAGAAATGACTACAAACTAATATCACTCAGTAATAACATCTGGAAAATAAACACAACAGAGGCCGAAGACTACAAAGCTCTAGCCAACAAATTAAATGCTGATGGTCATCAGTGGTATACCTACGAAGATAAAAACGATCGATCAATTAAAGTAACGGCAAGAGGTCTCTTTCCAACTTGTTCAAAAGATGAAATTATTGAGGACCTGCAAAACAAAGGTCTAAAAATAATCGATGCAGTGTCAACATTATCAGAAAAGAGAGACGAGAAAACAGAGACGGGAATGCTGAAATCGCGAGAAGAGGTCTCCCACTTTTCATGCTAATCTTCGACAACAAAGAACAAATAGAAAATATTTATAATATTAAGGCTATCCTCAACCTCAGGGTTAAAATAGAAACACCGAGAAAGGTCACTCGACTAATACCTCAATGTAAAACCTGCCAAGATAATAATCATACACAAAAGTACTGTCACCGTGAACCAAGGTGTGTTAAATGTGCAGGAAAACATGCAGGAAACGAGTGCACAGTTCCCCGAAATACAGCACCGAAATGTATCAATTGTAAAGGCCAGCATCCAGCAAACTACATAGGGTGTGAAGTTGCAGTAGAACTACAAAAAAAGAGATAAATCACGCAAACCAGATACAATAAGAAATATACAACCTATAAAAAAAACCACGGAACCAAAACCGCCAATTCCTAACATGCAAAGAGAGCGAGTAATCGAAAACGTTACTTATGCACAGATAGTCCAGCAGACAGAGCAGAAACAGTCTAAGAGGAGCTCGTTCTACAGGATATACTGAAAAACATAGAGAACATCAACGAAAGACTTACTACGCAGAAACGAAGTCTGCAAAATACACTAGAAGAAATGAAATCAAACTAATTTCAATAAAAGAGTAGACGGAACCCTTGATCGAGTGATTGACAATATAAATTATATAAAATCAAATTATAAACAAAAGAAATGAATAAAACATTATGCATTATAACCTGGAATGCAAATGGGCTATTGCACTACATACAGGAACTAGATATATTCTTAAACATGCATAATATAGATCCTCTAAAAGATCCTATCCTCATAAAAGATCATATAAAACATAACGAAGAACTTAAAGTCGAAAAGTTCTCCATGCAAGTCACAACAATCAAAATATAATTAAACAATACAAAAACCTGCAGTCTCTCAGCAATATATTGCCCGCCAAGATACAATCTCAAACAAATAGATTATACTGATCTATTTAGAACACTAGGAAGTGTCTTTTTAATTGGAGGTGATTATAACGTAACAAAATACCTATTGGGGATCACGGCTAACGACTGTTAAAGGAAAAGAACTGTTTGCAGCAGGCAGTGCACCAACTTATTGGCCTACGGATATCAGCAAGACTCCAGATCTTATAGACTTCTTTATTACAAGAGGGATTTCAGATAATTATATCCATATAGAGAACAGTGAAAGTCTTTCATCAGATCATTCACCAGTTATTATGATACTTAGCCAAACAATTATAATGAAAGAGATTAATGCGAAATTAACAAACTACAAAACTAATTGGGACTTCTTCCAAACACAGCTAATAAAAAGAATAAGTCTGCAGAACCCAATACAGGGACCAGTCCAAATAGAAGACGAACTAGATAAGCTCATCCATGATATCCAAAGTGCTGCGTGGGAAAGTACTCCAAATTATAGTCAGGAAATGACACGCAAAGTAACTTATCAAGAAGAAGTAAGAGAACTTCTTAAAAATAAAAGAAAAGCACGAAAGAATTGGCAAAAATATCGAAATCCGGAAAATAAGAAGGTATTTAACCATTTGTATAACAAATTAAAATACCTAATAAAAGACATTAAAAATTAATCAGTTAATAAATATCTAACCACTCTAACTGGGCAGAAAGGTACTGATTATTCATTATGAAAAGCAACTAAAAACCTTAAAAGGCCCAAAGTCCAGGTTCCTCTAATTAAAAATAAAGAAAATTGGGCTCGAAATGCTAAACAAAAAGCAGATTTGTTTGCCAATCACCTTGAAGAAACATTCCAGCCTTACCCCAAACAAACAGAAGAGGAAAATATTACTTCAATATATAAACAGGATGAAATAAAAATTACACCTGTAACATTGAAAGAAATTAATTGGGAAATCAAGAATAATCTGAATGCGCATAAGGCTCCAGGGTATGATCTTATGACGGGTCAGATAGTAAAAGCGTTACGAGAGAAAGCATTGAGGAAACAAGTGCATATAATTAATGCAGCGTTTCGACTAAGATATGTACCAAGACAATGGAAAGTTGCAGAAGTAATTATGATACTTAAGCCGAACAAACCTCCAAATGATAAAGCTTCTCATATAGGCCAATTTCTTTGCTACCAACATTATCGAAATTATTTGAAAAGGTTCTTCTTAAAAGATTAAAACCAATTATCGAAGAAAGGAATCTCATCCCCACACATCAGTTTGGATTTAGGGAAAAACATTCTACGATAGAACAAGTACATCGAATTACTGATGTAATCGAGAAATCACTTGAAAACAAACAACTATGCTCAATCGTATTCCTTGATGTAGCGCAAGCTTTCGACAAAGTATGGCACAAGGGGCTAGAATTCAACCTTCACCGAGATCTTCCGGAGCAATTTTTCCAAATTTTAAAATCATACATATCAGAGAGACACTTCCGAGTAAGATATGAGAATGAATACTCTCAATTAAAAAAAAATAACAGCAAGAGTACCACAAGGGAGTGTTCTTGGACCAATTCTTTATCTCCTACATACAAGAGATATACCAATTACTGAAGCAACATTGGCCACTTTCGCCGATGACACGGCAATACTTGCAACAGCAAATAACATCAATGACTCCACTAGTAAATTACAGAGGGCTACTAAACTGATATGTAATTGGACAAAGAAATGGCGAATTAAATTAAATGAAGCAAAATCAATCCAAGTGAACTTTACAAATCTAAAAGTTAATCGTACACCAATTATGATAAACTCGATAGCAGTACCGCATGCAAACACTGCTTAATATCTCGGCATGACTTTAGATGCTAAACTTAGATGGAAGGAACATATAAAAAAGAAAAGAGATGAACTTAACATAAAATTCAAAAAAATGTATTGGCTTTTAGGGAGACAATCTAAACTAGCGATCCACAACAAACTTCTGTTATACAAACAAATTCTAAAACCTGTATGGACATATGGCAGCCAACTCTGGGGTTGTGCCAAAAAGTCAAATATCAAAATCATATAAACAGCTCAAAATAAGATCCTGTGATGCATCGTTAATGCCCCGTGGTATATTCGAAACGACAACCTCCATCGAGATCTAAAGATCGAGCTTGTCGTGGATGAGATTAATTATCATGCAACAAAACATCTACAACGTCTGCACCAGCATGAAAATCTGGACATACGCTGTATGCTGACTACCACTCCAACAAGAAGACCGGGAGGTCAGTAGACCTATACTGTGGCCAAAAATCTAAGGAGTTAAACGAAACTAGGGATAATCATGCGATTACTCCGACAAATTAAAACGTATTATGCAATGTGAATTACTAAATGGGTACAATACTCAGTCGTAATATAAAATAAAATAAAAAAAAATGGGTTTTTGGAACTTTAAAGAAATATAATTAACAAAAATCGGATTAAACGTTTTTTCAATAACGGCAATAAAAATTATCGTATATGCTAAATTTAGTTAAAACAAGAAAAAATCGCTATTAATTTCCAAAATTTCTAATATTTTATACAGGTTAATTACATCATTAGAAGTTTTTTCTTTTAAAATAAAAATCCTTTTTTCAAATGGAAAACATCGATAATAAATGATACACTATATATGGACACCGTAAAACTTTAAAGGCAATTATATATTGGTTTAAACAATACTTTTTTACCTTTTTTGAATTTTGGTTGCAAATCACAATTTGCAAATTACAAAGAACTTTTATATCACCATCTTATATTTCATAACTAAGTAAAAAATTTAAAATTTCAAAAACGCTAGTAATTCGTTTCCATTAAGCTAGCTGGCTAGGTTCGTAAAACCGATTTAAAATGAAGGAAAAATGTGTAGCCAAACATAAAATTTGTATAGCGTTCTGCCCTAAATTACTCCTATCAATATTAATATTAGAATGTTTATTTTTCTTTTCAATAAAGCCAAAATTATAAGCGGAATTACAATCATTTATTTATCACTATTATTACAAATTTGTCTCTCTATAAAAAATTCAAACTCATATTTAATCAAGAGTGATACAAAACCTTCAAGCCCATCATGAAATAAATCGACACTATAATTTTTTATTGAATGAAAATATTTCAACTCATTTCGGCTTATACATTTAGTTTCAGTCATTTTTAATTTTTAAAATGGAGGTTGTTCCGCTAAAATGGAGTAACAATCGTCCGATCGTAATAATTTCGCATCTTCTAATGTAGCTATTTTGGTATTATCATTTGACATTGAGGTTGTTCCGCTAAAATGGAGTAACAATCGTCCGATCGTAATAATTTCGCATCTTCTAATGTAGCTATTTTGGTATTATCATTTGACATTAAACAAAACCTACAAAAGTATTTAGCAGAGAATGATTTTGTAAATCCAATATCATTGCCGGCAAGATTGTCATGTGATAAAGAAATAATAGTTCCGTACAATCTGCCAATATTATCAATTAATTTTTATTATTATCCTTCATTTTCTAAAATTTTCACATCTTCAACAATTGGTTTCAGAGTATAGTTAAGATTAAATTCCTTATGTAAATCATTTACATAAAAAAGACTTACTAGAAAGATGTTTTAAAGCGCTGATCTACTATTAGTGGGAATATTTACTAAAGTAAAATATATGACACCTACTTTGTGTATTATAGTTTTACTACCGAGCACTCTGGTTACTTCGAAATCATCGTAGTATAATTGAAGCAACACTTTGTATTTATTATGAAAATCAGATTTAAATGATTAAAATCGATTGCCGCAACAAGCAAACTTGTACACTCCTGCTTCACAATAGTGAGAATTATTAAACTGTTTAAATAACGTCAAGAAAGAATCATTTCTAAAAATGTCTTGGAAATTGGTATAAATTGATAAAAAATTTTGTACTTATTTTCAAGTTCTAATTTTCAATTTTATAAATTTTGTAGGTAGAAGTTGCAGTATTAAAGTGCAATTCCCATCTAAATCCTATAGGAATCTGTTCTGGTTTTACATAAAACAAATTGTTCGAAAATATTTTATTCCTTTTGTATTTTGAACAAAATTCGTTAAACGTTTAAGAAATCTTTTGCTTATTTTATGGCTGCATTTTCTACTGCAGTGAAGATAATATAATATTCATTTCATAGCACATTCAGTTACAATTTTACATTCAGAAAAAATGTCAGTAATTGCTCCCTCTGACAAACCTAAAAGATTAATTTTAGTATAAAATTATCTCATGCAATTATCTAAATCAGCTAAAGTTTAAGGTTTGTGTACAGTTTTCGAAGTTGGCGGACTTTCTGCTATTTTTTGTATTGACACATTAACAGTAGAGATACTATTATCTGTTTCAAATCTCGGAGTTGAAATATTTGAAAAATGTATACTTTTATTACCAATAGAATCGCTATGAATTGTTCTTAAATGTTTTTTCATAGATGCAAATGTTTGAAACGAATTTAAGCAACTTTTATTCTGTACGTACTAATGTTCTCCGAGCTGTTGATTCAATTTACTGGTAATTTCTTTTACTCGTGAAGTAAGACCAGTTACCTCCATACCATAAAAATAATTGGAAATAAATGTCCAAAATATTTGTAAAGAGCTATCAAAATTTTGGGCCGAAAATGTGATGTGATTTGAATAATACATCAAAACCTTCAATAAAATTTAAATTTGTTGGTAAAATGATGAGCTCTTTTTCGATGCAAAGATTTTTTTTTTTGCGGTGTTTACAGGCCATTGTTGGTCCGTACCGTGTCAACAATCTGACTCCAACGGTTTCGATCACGAGCCAGATTTTCATACTGCTGCAAGCAGTTGGAAGATGCCAGATCGCTCTCTACGCCGTGGAGCCATCGTCGCCGACAGTGACCTCTTCGCCTACCGAAAGGCGGTTCTCCCTTTAAAGATCGCTGTATCATTCGTTTTGGATCAGCACGCAGAACGTGACCGAGCCAGCGTATTCGCTGTCCTTTGATTTCGTGCACGATATCAGGAATTTGCATTAAATTCCTGATCGATTGAATAGAACTCGGTATGTGCTATTGACGTCGCGTTTTGGGCCATATATCACACGCATGATTCTTCTCTCGAATGTTAGAAGCCATCTTTCGTACTCATCCGTCAAGGTCCAACTCTCACATCCATACATGACAACGGGTATGATCAACACTCTGTACAGTTTCAGCTTATCCGTATTTGCAAGATATTTTGATTTCAGCAGTGGACGTAGGATACAAAGCCCGATTGCCAGCGGAATGGCGAACCTTGATATCCTCTCCCACACTATTATCGTGAGTAATGAGAGATCCAAGATACTTGAATCTCATCACTCCTTCAAACGTGTGGTTTCCACTACTGAAATCAATTGCGTCTTGGTCTCGAAAACCAGAGATCAGATATTTGGTTTTGGACTCATTGATTTTGAGACCAACGGAAGCTGAAAACTGTTCCAGTGGATCAAGTATCTCTTTCACTCCGTTGCCATTTAATCCAATCACACAGATATCATCTGCATACGCAAGAAGTTGATTGGATTGTTGGAATAAGATATTGTCCTGAGGTGTTTCACTTTTACGAAGGATGTATTCCAACATGAGATTCAAAAGTATCGGCGACAGCGCATCTCCTTGTCGAACACCAGAAGTCATTGCAAAAATTCTCGATAGCCTGTTCTCAACTTTGACACAGCATTGTGACTGCGTTACTGTCATTTTACACAGATGTACATATTTGTTTGGTATTCCTAAATATTCAAGCGCATACCATAGCCTCTCTCGATTGATCGAGTCATAGGCTTGCTTGAAATCTAGGAATACCTGGTGTACATCGCGAGATGTTTCGTAGTACTTGGAAAGAATCAAGAAAGTGACTGACCGATTTGGACGGAATCCTCCTTGGTAGTCACCGACAATTTCCTCCGCTAGAGGAGTAATTCTTCCCAAGATAATATATTACAGTAACTTGTATGGTGCAAAGGAGAGCTATACCGCGATAGTTCTCGCATTTCATGCGATCACCCTTCTGCATGGCCATCGTGAATTCCTCATAGGATGGATCCTCAATGAACATCTCCGCGGTCTGTATTTGAGAGTATTCAAATACAGCTTGTGATACATGTGGAACATTAAGTAGATCAGAAAAATGTTCACGCCATGTATCGAGTACCGCATCGACGTTAACACAGAGGTTTCCATCCTGGTCCCGAATGGCAATTAACCGAGATCTTAAGGTATGGTGCAATTCGGCGATTCCTTTAAAGAAACCACGCGAATTGTGCTCATTGCTGAGTTGTTGTACTCGTAAGACCTTAGCCTTCCACCATTCTCGCTTCTTCAGTCTACAAATGCGTTTAGCTGTCCTCCTAGCAAGAACTGCCTTGTTTTTCCTGGCAATTGTAAACCGAGTCTGCGCTTCATTGTGGGCTATATTGTGTTGCTCAACAGCAAGACGACACTCCTCATCAAACCAATCATTTTTGGGCTTAGTTTTCACTATACCGAGAGTGTGCTGGGCCAAATGGATGTTTTGGATGTGTTTATGGGGAAAGAATGTACTTGGCACTTGGAGATCACGAGCGATCGCAAAGTACATCATTCTTTCTTCATTTTCGGTCGCAGATTCGTGTCGGGAGTACGGACCTATATTATAGCATATGTCGGTCTGATTTCTGCCAGCTCTAGCATTAAAGTCACCAATCACCAATCTGACATCGTGCTCAGGTATAGAACCCATCAGATTATCCAAATTATTGTAAAATGAGTCTTTATCTAGGGGTTGGCTTACATCAGTGGGCGCAAGTACACATACAATTGACAGGTTGGCTTATCTCATTTTACCTGCGGCCCAATCAGAAAGCAAACTCCAAGATTTCCGAGGTCATCTCCACTGTGTAGCAACGTATAGCCTTGGGACACATGAACTCCACTTTTAGGCCATCGAGTTTCTTGGAGCGCTACGAGTTCCAGCCGATACTCTTTCATACATGTGATACGCGCCAGGTTTTCTTAATGACTGCACGTTCCACGTGCTGATCCTCAATCTCGAATCCGGGTACTTAAGCGGGGGGTCATTGTTATTAAGGCGGTATCCGATTTTTTTGTTTTATTGACATTTTGAACTGTAATTGTTTTTTACGGATGCGGGTCGTCAGCCCGCAAAGATAATGTCGATGCAAAGATAATATTGCGAAATAGCTGTTTGGTTTTCACCTTCACCAATTAGGTAAGGGTTTGTAAATTCTTTCACTATAAGTTCTTCGGGTGTTAGGTTAGGCTGTAATGTAAATATACAATTATGATACTATTAAAACGAAAAAAAAATTATTTTACCTTTCTCAATACTATTATTTTTTTGATATGATATCCAAAAGTCTCCCTGGCTCCATTTGCCGAAAAAATCGAGAGCCGATTAATGATTTCGTACTTGAATTGCAAACTTTGAATGGGTGTTTATCGAATCGGAACTGAGCTGGAAATAATCCGTGAAAATGAGTATTGCCTTGCAACATCAACCCTTCAAATGAGTTTTAGTTACATCGACGACTTGAGAGTCATTTGTCATAAATATGCCTGTGAAGTTTTCTACAGATCTACAGATTTTATGCATGTGTTAGTTTTACACTGTTAACTCCAAATCCAATAAGAAGAATGATAATTCCAATTGAAATTTCTGAGGGAAAGATGGAGTACTAAAAACAAAATATTTATGTTGGTAAATGCATAAGATATGAATACAAAGGCAAAGATTTCATAAGAAAATGAATGAATAAAGAAATCATTTTATTTTCACTCGAAATAATACTTCACTTGATGAAATTTTGGAAAAATTTCTTTTCAGGATATGCAAAATCAATTAAGCGTTCGAAATTCTAAATATAATAAATATTAATAAAAATTCTAAATATAATAAAAAATTAATATTATGTTCATTGAACCTGAGTCCAAAAATCTAGCATTGGCCGATAATGGCCTTCAAACAGTTTGAGTCGAGATTGTACTTGAACGAATAAAATTTGGGGCCTATTTGATGTATTATCCGAACCTGAGTCCAAATCTCTATCATTGGCCGATAATGGCCTTCAAACAGTTGGAGTCGAAATTGTACAATTATTTTACTTGTTGGATATTTTAATTCAATGTTGTTTGTTGACTGTTATTGCACTTTTGTCCAACGTTAATCTCAATAAATGAAAGACGTTAATTTATGGAATAGACATAATATAATTGTACTTGAACGAATAAAATTTGGGGCCAATTTGCTACGGGGGTTGGAGACCACCACTTATGCTCATTAGATGAGGAATTTAATGGCCTATTTGATGTATAATCCGAATCTGAGTCCAAATCTCTAGCATTGGCCGATAATGGCCTTCAAACAGTTGGAGTCGAGATTGTACTTGAACGAATAAAATTTGGGGCCTATTTGATGTATTATCCGAACCTGAGTCCAAATCTCTATCATTGGCCGATAATGGCCTTCAAACAGTTGGAGTCGAAATTGTACAATTATTTTACTTGTTGGATATTTTAATTCAATGTTGTTTGTTGACTGTTATTGCACTTTTGTCCAACGTTAATCTCAATAAATGAAAGACGTTAATTTATGGAATAGACATAATATAATTGTACTTGAACGAATAAAATTTGGGGCCAATTTGCTACGGGGGTTGGAGACCACCACTTATGCTCATTAGATGAGGAATTTAATGGCCTATTTGATGTATAATCCGAATCTGAGTCCAAATCTCTAGCATTGGCCGATAATGGCCTTCAAACAGTTGGAGTCTAAATTGTACTTAAACGAATAAAATTTGGGGACAATTTGCTACGGGGGTTGGAGACCACCCTTTATGCTCATTAGATGAGGAATATGATGGCTTATTTGATGTATAATCTCAACCTGAGTCCAAATCTCTAGCATTGGCCGATACGGGCCTTCAAACAGTTGGAGTCGAAATTGTACTTGAACGAATAAAATTTGGGGCCAATTTGCTACGGGGGTTGGAGACCACCACTTTTGCTTTTTAGCTTGAAAGCGCGGTATGAAGCGCGGTATGAAGAAATAATTAAGATTTAGTTGTTGATAGTGTTTGGACGAAAAAAAAATAATCATTTGGGATTTTTAACTTATTATTGATAACTTGGTTGCACCGTCAACATATAGAGTGGTTTCAATTTGTATATTCCAATACATTGCAACAAGATCAAACAAGTCATAAATTGGCGTGTGCTTCTATTTTTATCGTATTTTTAATAGCGAGCGTCGATTCAGTTACAGTGCGGAGTGGAAGTGTTAACTATTTTATAAGCCCCATAAAGGTATTATTTTTGTATTCCATCACAGAAAAATTGGTATCAAGCGTAACAACACTTCACATCGCTCGGCATGGAAAATCGAATGGAACAAATTCTTCGAAATTCGGGGAATGTTAATGCTGCCGAACTCCGATTTTGGACCAGTGGTACAGACAATGCTGACGAGGGTTCATTATATTGGGCAACCACAGGTAAACCTTTTACATTTACCGATTACTATCGCGTATGGATGCAGCCCGATAATAATGGGGGCAATGAAAACTGTATCGAAACAAATGGGCAGTGGAATTATAAATGGAAAGACGAACAGTATAGTGTCGAGTTGTATTATATTTGTCGTGAAGTAATGAAATTACCTTAGATAATTGTATATGCTTGGAAGGTTTGAAAACTATTCAATAAATGATTATGAAAAATGTTTTTGTATATTTAATGGTTGTAGCTTAAGAGAGGTTTTCATCACACGCCGCGGTCTCGAGTCAATGGTTCGTGAAGTCTCAGTGAGACGTGGTAAGAGCCGTTACGCCCTTTCAACCATAGATTATGGTGAAAACCTGGGAAACAGATCCCATTTAATATAGCATGTGGGATAAACTTTATTCTTCTTTTTGGAGTGAGGATCAAATTGGCAACCAACCAATAAAAGTTTCATTTTATCCGGGATATACTAACATTCTAACTGATTCGCACTCAATTCAGAACTACATTTCGATAGTCTTAGTCCCGAACTCGTATTCTACAGAGAACGATCATCTCCGGCATTTAAATTGAATACAAGATGACTTACTCCACAAAACACCCAAATAATCGTAGACAGTACCTGTGCTAGGTTAGATGCCACGTAATAAGTGTTTACTGTGTTATAAACCGTCTGTTTGACGTTTCGTTCTCTTATATAAACTTAAAACCCTTTAGACCTTGTAAAGGCAGACAAAGAAAATTTTCAAATTGAGAGGTGGTCTCTCCATCTAGTAGGTTCCTATAGTAAATAGAAAGCTATGGCTACTGAAAAACTGAGTAGCAGGATATGTGGAGTGTAAATCTAAGCTCAAGATTAGCTATTTCCTGTTAGCCTACAAACTCTCGTTTTGAAAAAAAATACCATTGCAATTGGTAACGGCAGAGAAAGCTCTACCCATCCCTTCAGTATCCCGAAGAGACAGCTGTTACTTCTGGTGGTACTAAAATGGACTGTTGTTGCATACCAGCTGCTCCTCATTTTTCAGGAACTTCTCAGTAAATATTGTATGATGTGAAACTAGCCCACCCAATCATTATTATTATAGAAAAAAGCCAGAATTGGATTATATCTGTTCTGGATACTTACGTTTTTATGACCCATTGGGAATATTGTTACACTTGCACTTTAATCAGTATAGTCAAAACTGAATCCGCCTCGGTTCTCTTTTTTGACCTCCATTATCCAAATCACTCATGTGATTAAAAACCCGTGCATATTCTTCGATTTGGTTCAGCTGTTTTCCAAAGAACTGATAACGTGGGTTTTCTACGACTCTGAAGATTATGTTGTTTACAATTCTTAATATTTGCTAAAATAAATTTAAATTCTGGGATTTTTTCTTATAAGAGATAACGCGGTGCACACAGTTGACTCAAATGAGTATTTCCTTATGAATCACTGCTGTGTAATTGCAAAAAGCAGTAAAACATTCAACCATAATAAGTGATCTGCTGAAATTTTTTTTACCTAGTAATGATGCGATTCGTCATTAAGTCAGTGATGCTGTACTGTAACACAAATCTTGTCTTATTGACATAAAATGGAAAGACAGAGTTCATTCGTTAACGAATATTCGTAAGAAATGAATTCTAAAATTCTTGCTGTGCTTATTGGATTGTTCGCATTTGTGGCGATTGGGGAGGCTGGAAAATTTGTTAATATCGAATCGCATCGATATTATTTAAGCAACCCACTTAAGGTATTTATTTATTTATTTATTTATTTATTTATTTATATATTGCTTATAATTTTGATTAAGAAGGAAAAGCGCATATGGAAGTAACTTGTAAAAAAATTATTACTTCCATTAGGCATAAAAAACCTCTTAAATTTTTTACTACAAAAGGTCAATTCCCCAGTTTTGTCTATTGTTTCGTTTTCTTTTATCATTTATACTAAGAAATGAATTATCTTATATATAGTAAGACGGTTGACCTCGGCTCTTCAATTCTCTCATAATAACAAAAAAACTGATACGAAGCCAACCTTTTTTTTTCGATCAGTTCACAACCATCGGTAAATCTTTATAGTTTACCGATTACTATCAGGTTGAAATGCTGAAAGGAAATAAATGAGCAATGGTGTAAAACCAAACTGGAATATTATTTATTTATTTAAGTTGGTTGGAACACTTTAAGGTTCTGCACTCAATGGGAAGCGCTCTGCAACCTTAGGAAACTGGAGCAGTTTGCTCATGCGGTCGGAAGCTGGACCACTGCTGATGAAAGACCATCAACATCTTCTAAATAATTATCGCATACGGCATCACTGACAAGCCCCATGCATGCGATGAAGGTGATTTTTGTAACGGCCATGGCCAGTAAGTTTAGAAACTAAAATTATCAAGTTGTCCTTTTTTTATGAACAAATTTAATTGGTCACTTTCGGATAAATCCCTCTGACCAAGTATCTCGCTTAATGACAAGTAGGGGTAGCTGACCAGTTCAGCTTTATATTCGATAGGATTACTGTTTTAATAATTTCTGTCACTTTCTGAAGAGGTAGAGTAAAGCTGTTACAAGATTTACAAAAAATAAGCAAAAATCAGTTTAAGGCAAACAGTGGGTAGGAACCCATCAAGACCGTTACCTTTTGTCCCCAGTCACTCAGGCTCAATTGGCCCATTGTGACAACCCTTCTTAGGCGTACACTCTCAGTCCAGGAATCTGTTTATTCTTCTACTGAAATCCAAGATATCCGGCATCCTCAAGATCATCAATTGGTCCTCAAATAGGAATTGTGAGCCAAAACAGTTAAGTCTATGAGAAGAGTATGAAGAATAGGCACAACAAGTGTTCAAAAGTTTCTTCCTCCCCGTTCCCACACAGTTCGCAGAAAGAGGTGTTTCGAATTTTCATTCGTAACATATGACCTTTCAAGGAGCAGTGCCCCGTGAGAACGCCCAGCAAGATCCTTAAAGTGCGTCTATCATGATTTAAGAAAGACTGGGATCTTTGCTGGTTTACTGACCCAAAGAAGATTTTGGATAAACGACAAAGGGATGAGATTATCCATCACTTTTGGTGCAGATCTCCAAAGTGATAAACCATTTCTTGTTAAATTAGCGACGTCACTCCTAGAGTGAGCTCAGTTTCCACAAAGGTGGATGTCTCACCCAATCGGGCCAATTTATCGGCCAATATTTTTCAATGTGACTGAGTATCCAATGAAGTCTAACTTTATTCAGCCTGCCTCATTTAAGGCACTCATCGTTTCCAAAACAAGTTTCGATGAAACAATATTGGAACCAATCGACTTTATGGCAGCCTAAAAAGAGTGCTACTTTCAAAATTGAAGCATTTTCAGCCTGAAAAACAGTAGCGTACCTATCAAGCGGGATAGATAATTCAACCTCAGGACTTTGTTTGTATAACCCAGCACCAACAAGATGGCGCAATACTGATTCGTCAGTAAATATTAACATATCGTTGCCGGAAGTGAAGGATAGGCTGTGATTTTCAGTAATAGTCACATGAAATAATTTCCCTAAAACGTGCTTCGTCACCATAATGTCTGAGGGCATGTGTGCCGGCCCAAATCTCTCCATATTTGACAGAGCCCAAAGGGCCAAATAGATTGTCATTGTATTGTAGGCGAGCGGTTGTTTGCGCTGCAGAACTTCTGATTCACAGATCAAGTGGCAGCAAACCCATAGCCATCTCAAGAGCTGCAGTAGGAGTGGTGTGTATAGCTCCTTCTATACCAAGGCAAACAAGTCTTTGAATTCGATTTGAGGTTCCCTTCCTACTCCGCTCATTGTTCTAGGCCACCAAATGAATGCGGCAAACTGATCATTGAAACGTATAGCTAGTATACGCGTCTAGGTTTCAGACCCCATGATTTACCAAATGACTGTTTGCATTTCCAGTAAATGTTGCATGCTTTGTGGCCTTTCTCTTCTATATGTTATTTCCAAGTAATCTACCGATCAAACCAGATCCCCAGATACTTAACATCCGAAAAGAGTGAGATCTTGTGAGCCCCAATTTTTGGAAGACTAAAGTTTCCAAGACATCTGCATCTAGTGAAAAAAAACCATCTCAGTTTTCCTAGGATTGACTAATAGACCCTGGTCACTACACCAGGCTACAACTATGTTGATCGCAGTTTGCATGCGATCACATCAGCATAATCTTGGGAGAAAAGTCCGTTGTCGTTTAGTTGGACTAGGAGTGAATTGACCACAAGAGTGAAGACAGAACTCTTTTCTGACCTACATCCCTTTCGGGAGGTCACCGTTATTTTACCACTATCTAGGTCTGCAGTAGTTCTCCTTGTCCTAAGTATGACTTTAAACCACCGAACAAGTGGGGTCTTTATGTCATTTCATTGAAGGACAACGCATTGTCAAAAGCGCCTTCAATGTCCAGAAACGTTCTCAAGGCAAATTCTTTATTGACAAGTGATCTTTCAATCCGTCCAACGACTTCATGGAGAACGCCGAGTAAGAAGTGCAGAAAAGAATTTCTATTGTGATCACCACATACCATACTGAAAGGTCTGCCTTTCCAATAGGATTCTTTAATCTATTAAACAGAAAGCAATATGATGAATTCAGTCTTTTTGAACTAGAAAACTGACCAGCAGAATGTTGTGTTAATCATAGCACAGTAATGGCTATTCGCTATTAGCCCACCTTAAATCGTTGTCGATTAAGAAAGGATCACCATTGCAATTGGAACTGTTTGAGAAAGCTTCCTGTCTTGTGTTGCTCCTGGTGATACTTTATTATTGTTTATTTATTAAAATTTTAAGATTTAATGATAGAAAATTAATATTTTGAAGTGCTGTTTAATTTGATGTTAAACTGTGACAGTCCAAGCTCGAAAAGGTGCTTAACATCTTTAAAAAATTTGGTCATCATATTGATCGGTTCATTTTCGCGGTAATTAGTACGATGTTTTTCAGGTTTTAACAGCAGACGAAAATTTCTACTGGGCGCGTTAAAGTATGATCTGAAGAATAACAGAAGAGTCTACTTGGCCCAAAAGTATATTTTCCAAAAAACACGCACAATGTTGTTGCCTACGACTTTACAGCGTACAGTGTATAAGGTGGTGAGACGGCCAGGTTCTCATTGAATGGTAAATTGAAGTTGTAGTTCCAGTTAGTTTTGTTTTCATAATACAGAGTAAGAGTCGCTTTTGTACACCCTCAATTCTATTAATGTGGTCAGCGTTATAGGGGCACCAAACTGCTACTGCATACTCAAGCTGAGATCTTATGTATGCAAAGTACAGTGCAAAAAGTGCATTTTGGTCGTTAATCTCGGTGGTCTAGCGACGAAGAAAACCGAACATGGAGTTGACTTTCGATATACTCTGATCGATGTGTCTGGAGAGGGAAAAATCACTTAGTTCATTTTATTTTCACTCGAAATAAAACTTCAATGAAATTTCGGAAAAACTTCTCTTCAGGATATGCAAAATCAATTAAGCGTCCGAAATTCTAAATATAATTTAAAATTAATATTATATTCATTGAACCTGAGTCCAAATCTCTAGCATTGGCCGATAATGGCCTTCAAACAGTTTGAGTCGAGATTGTACTTGAACGAATAAAATTTGGGGCCTGTTTGATGTATTATCCGAACCTGAGTCCAAATCTCTGGCATTGGCAGATAATGGCCTTCAAACAGTTGGAGTCGAAATTGTACTTGAACGAATAAAATTTGGGGCCAATTTGCTACGGGGGTTGGAGACCACCACTTATGCTCATTAGATGAGGAATTTAATGGCCTATTCGATGTATAATCCGAATCTGAGTCCAAATCTCTATCATTGGCCGATAATGGCCTTCAAACAGTTGGAGTCGAAATTGTACTTGAACGAATAAAATTTGGGGACAATTTGCTACGGGGGTTGGAGACCAAAACTTATGCTCATTAGATGAGGAATATAATGGCTTATTTGATGTATAATCTCAACCTGAGTCCAAATCTCTAGCATTGGCCGATACGGGCCTTCAAACAGTTAGAGTCTAAATTGTACTTGAACGAATAAAATTTGGGGACAATTTGCTACGGAGGTTGGAGACCACCACTTATGCTCATTAAATGAGGAATTTAATGGCCTATTTGATGTTTTAA
Source organism: Tipula lateralis (assembly GCA_963932295.1). Classification (NCBI taxonomy): domain Eukaryota; kingdom Metazoa; phylum Arthropoda; class Insecta; order Diptera; family Tipulidae; genus Tipula; species Tipula lateralis. Next base: position 109,651,688 of record OZ010737.1, read on the forward strand.
CCGAATCTGAGTCTAAATCTCTAGCATTGGCTGATAATGGCCTTCAAACAATTGGAGTCGAAATTGTACTTGAACGAATAAAATTTGGGGCCAATTTGCTACGGGGGTTGGAGACCACCACTTTTGCTTTTTAGCTTGAAAGCGGGGTATGAAGAAATAATTAAGATTTAGTTGTTGATAGTGTTTGGACGAAAAAAAAATAATCATTTGGGATTTTTAACTTATTATTGATAACTTGGTTGCACCGTCAACATATAGAGTGGTTTCAATTTGTATATTCCAATACATTGCAACAAGATCAAACAAGTCATAAATTGGCGTGTGCTTCTATTTTTATCGTATTTTTAATAGCGAGCGTCGATTCAGTTACAGTGCGGAGTGGAAGTGTTAACTATTTTATAAGCCCCATAAAGGTATTATTTTTGTATTCCATCACAGAAAAATTGGTATCAGGCGTAACAACACTGCACATCGCTCGGCATGGAAAATCGAATGGAACAAATTCTTCGAAATTCGGGGAATGTTAATGCTGCCGAACTCCGATTTTGAACCAGTGGTACAGACAATGCTGACGAGGGTTCATTATATTGGGCAACCACAGGTAAACCTTTAACATTTACCGATTACTATCGCGTATGGATGCAGCCCGATAATAATGTGGGCAATGAAAACTGTATCGAAACAAATGGGCAGTGGGATTATAAATGGAAAGACGAACAGTATAGTGTCGAGTTGTATTATATTTGTCGTGAAGTAATGAAATTACCCTTAGATAATTGTATATGCTTGGAAGGTTTGAAAACTATTCAATAAATGATTATGAAAAATGTTTTTGTATATTTAATGGTTGTAGCTTCAGAGAGGTTTTCATCACACGCCGCGGTCTCGAGTCAATGGTTCGTGAAGTCTCAGTGAGACGTGGTAAGAGCCGTTACGCCCTTTCAACCATAGATTATGGTGAAAACCTGGGAAACAGATCCCATTTAATATAGCATGTGGGATAAACTTTATTCTTCTTTTTGGAGTGAGGGTCAAATTGGCAACCAACCAATAAAAGTTTCATTTTATCCGGGATATACTAACATTCTAACTGATTCGCACTCAATTCAGAACTACATTTCGATAGTCTTAGTCCCGAACTCGTATTCTACAGAGAACGATCATCTCCGGCATTTAAATTGAATACAAGATGACTTACTCCACAAAACACCCAAATAATCGTAGACAGTACCTGTGCTAGGTTAGATGCCACGTAATAAGTGTTTACTGTGTTATAAACCGTCTGTTTGACGTTTCGTTCTCTTATATAAACTTAAAACCCTTTAGACCTTGTAAAGGCAGACAAAGAAAATTTTCAAATTGAGAGGTGGTCTCTCCATCTAGTAGGTTCCTATAGTAAATAGAAAGCTATGGCTACTGAAAAACTGAGTAGCAGGATATGTGGAGTGTAAATCTAAGCTCAAGATTAGCTATTTCCTGTTAGCCTACAAACTCTCGTTTTGAAAAAAAATACCATTGCAATTGGTAACGGCAGAGAAAGCTCTACCCATCCCTTCAGTATCCCGAAGAGACAGCTGTTACTTCTGGTGGTACTAAAATGGACTGTTGTTGCATACCAGCTGCTCCTCATTTTTCAGGAACTTCTCAGTAAATATTGTATGATGTGAAACTAGCCCACCCAATCATATTATTATAGAAAAAAGCCAGAATTGGATTATATCTGTTCTGGATACTTACGTTTTTATGACCCATTGGGAATATTGTTACACTTGCACTTTAATCAGTATAGTCAAAACTGAATCCGCCTCGGTTCTCTTTTTTGACCTCCATTATCCAAATCACTCATGTGATTAAAAACCCGTGCATATTCTTCGATTTGGTTCAACTGTTTTCCAAAGAACTGATAACGTGGGTTTTCTACGCCTCTGAAGATTATGTTGTTTACAATTCTTAATATTTGCTAAAATAAATTTAAATTCTGGGATTTTTTCTTATAAGAGATAACGCGGTGCACTCAGTTGACCCAAATGAGTATTTCCTTATGAATCACTGCTGTGTAATTGCAAAAAGCAGTAAAACATTCAACCATAATAAGTGATCTGCTGAAATTTTTTTTACCTAGTAATGATGCGATTCGTCATTAAGTCAGTGATGCTGTACTGTAACACAAATCTTGTCTTATTGACATAAAATGGAAAGACAGAGTTCATTCGTTAACGAATATTCGTAAGAAATGAATTCTAAAATTCTTGCTGTGCTTATTGGATTGTTCGCATTTGTGGCGATTGGGGAGGCTGGAAAATTTGTTAATATCGAATCGCATCGATATTATTTAAGCAACCCACTTAAGGTACATTTATTTCTTTACGTACGATTAGTTTTACAAAATAATTTATTTATTTTACCAACATATACAGAAAAATTGGTACGAGGCGCTCCGCTTTTGCATCGACCATGGTATGGTACTGGTCGATATCATTAACGAGGAAGAAAATATTCGTCTCATATCAATAATTCAAAAGAATGGCACAGCGTCAGAGTATTGGACGAGTGGCACAGATGCAGGGTCAGAGGGGAACTTCCATTGGGCTTCATCCTGTCAGAGTATAATGTATTCTAATTGGAATGGCGGACAACCCGATAACTTGGATCGGAATGAACATTGCTTAGAAATACGCAGTGATTTTGGCTGGAAGTGGAACGATTACAGCTGTATGGAACAGAAATATTTTATTTGTCGCAATTCAGCGTCGAATCCATTTGTCAATCCAGACTGTATTACTAGCTTGGACGAACCGTGACTTAATAAAAACTATACACATGTTTAGTTTTATTCTTGATGTGTGTGTTTGGAATTCCCCAGTTTTGTCTATTGTTTCGTTTTCTTTTATCATTTATACTAAGAAATGAATTATCTTATATATAGTAAGACGGTTGACCTCGGCTCTTCAATTCTCTCATAATAACAAAAAAACTGATACGAAGCCAACCTTTTTTTTTCGATCAGTTCACAACCATCGGTAAATCTTTATAGTTTACCGATTACTATCAGGTTGAAATGCTGAAAGGAAATAAATGAGCAATGGTGTAAAACCAAACTGGAATATTATTTATTTATTTAAGTTGGTTGGAACACTTTAAGGTTCTGCACTCAATGGGAAGCGCTCTGCAACCTTAGGAAACTGGAGCAGTTTGCTCATGCGGTCGGAAGCTGGACCACTGCTGATGAAAGACCATCAACATCTTCTAAATAATTATCGCATACGGCATCACTGACAAGCCCCATGCATGCGATGAAGGTGATTTTTGTAACGGCCATGGCCAGTAAGTTTAGAAACTAAAATTATCAAGTTGTCCTTTTTTTATGAACAAATTTAATTGGTCACTTTCGGATAAATCCCTCTGACCAAGTATCTCGCTTAATGACAAGTAGGGGTAGCTGACCAGTTCAGGTTTATATTCGATAGGATTACGGTTTTAATAATTTCTGTCACTTTCTGAAGAGGTAGAGTAAAGCTGTTACAAGATTTACAAAAAATAAGCAAAAATCAGTTTAAGGCAAACAGTGGGTAGGAACCCATCAAGACCGTTACCTTTTGTCCCCGTCACTCAGGCTCAATTGGCCCATTGTGACAACCCTTCTTAGGCGTACACTCTCAGTCCAGGAATCTGTTTATTCTTCTACTGAAATCCAAGATATCCGGCATCCTCAAGATCATCAATTGGTCCTCAAATAGGAATTGTGAGCCAAAACAGTTAAGTCTATGAGAAGAGTATGAAGAATAGGCACAACAAGTGTTCAAAAGTTTCTTCCTCCCCGTTCCCACACAGTTCGCAGAAAGAGGTGTTTCGAATTTTCATTCGTAACATATGACCTTTCAAGAAGCAGTGCCCCGTGAGAACGCCCAGCAAGATCCTTATAGTGCGTCTATCATGATTTAAGAAAGACTGGGATCTTTGCTGGTTTACTGACCCAAAGAAGATTTTGGATAAACGACAAAGGGATGAGATTATCCATCACTTTTGGTGCAGATCTCCAAAGTGATAAACCATTTCTTGTTAAATTAGCGACGTCACTCCTAGAGTGAGCTCAGTTTCCACAAAGGTGGATGTCTCACCCAATCGGGCCAATTTATCGGCCAATATTTTTCAATGTGACTGAGTATCCAATGAAGTCTAACTTTATTCAGCCTGCCTCATTTAAGGCACTCATCGTTTCCAAAACAAGTTTCGATGAAACAATATTGGAACCAATCGACTTTATGGCAGCCTAAAAAGAGTGCTACTTTCAAAATTGAAGCATTTTCAGCCTGAAAAACAGTAGCGTACCTATCAAGCGGGATAGATAATTCAACCTCAGGACTTTGTTTGTATAACCCAGCACCAACAAGATGGCGCAATACTGATTCGTCAGTAAATATTAACATATCGTTGCCGGAAGTGAAGGATAGGCTGTGATTTTCAGTAATAGTCACATGAAATAATTTCCCTAAAACGTGCTTCGTCACCATAATGTCTGAGGGCATGTGTGCCGGCCCAAATCTCTCCATATTTGACAGAGCCCAAAGGGCCAAATAGATTGTCATTGTATTGTAGGCGAGCGGTTGTTTGCGCTGCAGAACTTCTGATTCACAGATCAAGTGGCAGCAAACCCATAGCCATCTCAAGAGCTGCAGTAGGAGTGGTGTGTATAGCTCCTTCTATACCAAGGCAAACAAGTCTTTGAATTCGATTTGAGGTTCCCTTGCTACTCCGCTCATTGTTCTAGGCCACCAAATGAATGCGGCAAACTGATCATTGAAACGTATAGCTAGTATACGCGTCTAGGTTTCAGACCCCATCATTTACCAAATGACTGTTTGCATTTCCAGTAAATGTTGCATGCTTTGTGGCCTTTCTCTTCTATATGTTATTTCCAAGTAATCTACCGATCAAACCAGATCCCCAGATACTTAACATCCGAAAAGAGTGAGATCTTGTGAGCCCCAATTTTTGGAAGACTAAAGTTTCCAAGACATCTGCATCTAGTGAAAAAAAACCATCTCAGTTTTCCTAGGATTGACTAATAGACCCTGGTCACTACACCAGGCTAAAACTATGTTGATCGCAGTTTGCATGCGATCACATCAGCATAATCTTGGGAGAAAAGTCCGTTGTCGTTTAGTTGGACTAGGAGTGAATTGACCACAAGAGTGAAGACAGAACTCTTTTCTGACCTACATCCCTTTCGGGAGGTCACCGTTATTTTACCACTATCTAGGTCTGCAGTAGTTCTCCTTGACCTAAGTATGACTTTAAACCACCGAACAAGTGGGGTCTTTATGTCATTTCATTGAAGGACAACGCATTGTCAAAAGCGCCTTCAATGTCCAGAAACGTTCTCAAGGCAAATTCTTTATTGACAAGTGATCTTTCAATCCGTCCAACGACTTCATGGAGAACGCCGAGTAAGAAGTGCAGAAAAGAATTTCTATTGTGATCACCACATACCATACTGAAAGGTCTGCCTTTCCAATAGGATTCTTTAATCTATTACACAGAAAGCAATATGATGAATTCAGTCTTTTTGAACTAGAAAACTGACCAGCAGAATGTTGTGTTAATCATAGCACAGTAATGGCTATTCGCTATTAGCCCACCTTAAATCGTTGTCAATTAAGAAAGGATCACCATTGCAATTGGAACTGTTTGAGAAAGCTTCCTGTCTTGTGTTGCTCCTGGTGATACTTTATTATTGTTTATTTATTAAAATTTTAAGATTTAATGATAGAAAATTAATATTTTGAAGTGCTGTTTAATTTGATGTTAAACTGTGACAGTCCAAGCTCGAAAAGGTGCTTAACATCTTTAAAAAATTTGGTCATCATATTGATCGGTTCATTTTCGCGGTAATTAGTACGATGTTTTTCAGGTTTTAACAGCAGACGAAAATTTCTACTGGGCGCGTTAAAGTATGATCTGAAGAATAACAGAAGAGTCTACTTGGCCCAAAAGTATATTTTCCAAAAAACACGCACAATGTTGTTGCCTACGACTTTACAGCGTACAGTGTATAAGGTGGTGAGACGGCCAGGTTCTCATTGAATGGTAAATTGAAGTTGTAGTTCCAGTTAGTTTTGTTTTCATAATACAGAGTAAGAGTCGCTTTTGTACACCCTATCAATTCTATTAATGTGGTCAGCGTTATAGGGGCACCAAACTGCTACTGCATACTCAAGCTGAGATCTTATGTATGCAAAGTACAGTGCAAAAAGTGCATTTTGGTCGTTAATCTCGGTGGTCTAGCGACGAAGAAAACCGAACATGGAGTTGACTTTCGATATACTCTGATCGATGTGTCTGGAGAGGGAAAAATCACTTAGTTCATTTTATTTTCACTCGAAATAAAACTTCAATGAAATTTCGGAAAAACTTCTCTTCAGGATATGCAAAATCAATTAAGCGTCCGAAATTCTAAATATAATTTAAAATTAATATTATATTCATTGAACCTGAGTCCAAATCTCTAGCATTGGCCGATAATGGCCTTCAAACAGTTTGAGTCGAGATTGTACTTGAACGAATAAAATTTGGGGCCTATTTGATGTATTATCCGAACCTGAGTCCAAATCTCTGGCATTGGCAGATAATGGCCTTCAAACAGTTGGAGTCGAAATTGTACTTGAACGAATAAAATTTGGGGCCAATTTGCTACGGGGGTTGGAGACCACCACTTATGCTCATTAGATGAGGAATTTAATGGCCTATTTGATGTATAATCCGAATCTGAGTCCAAATCTCTATCATTGGCCGATAATGGCCTTCAAACAGTTGGAGTCGAAATTGTACTTGAACGAATAAAATTTGGGGACAATTTGCTACGGGGGTTGGAGACCACCACTTATGCTCATTAGATGAGGAATATAATGGCTTATTTGATGTATAATCTCAACCTGAGTCCAAATCTCTAGCATTGGCCGATACGGGCCTTCAAACAGTTAGAGTCTAAATTGTACTTGAACGAATAAAATTTGGGGACAATTTGCTACGGAGGTTGGAGACCACCACTAATGCTTATTAAATGAGGAATTTAATGGCCTATTTGATGTTTTAACCGAATCTGAGTCTAAATCTCTAGCATCTCTGATAATGGCCTTCAAACAATTGGAGTCGAAATTGTACTTGAACGAATAAAATTTGGGGCCAATTTGCTACGGGGGTTGGAGACCACCACTTTTGCTTTTTAGCTTGAAAGCGCGGTATGAAGAAATAATTAAGATTTAGTTGTTGATAGTGTTTGGACGAAAAAAAAATAATCATTTGGGATTTTTAACTTATTATTGATAACTTGGTTGCACCGTCAACATATAGAGTGGTTTCAATTTGTATATTCCAATACATTGCAACAAGATCAAACAAGTCATAAATTGGCGTGTGCTTCTATTTTTATCGTATTTTTAATAGCGAGCGTCGATTCAGTTACAGTGCGGAGTGGAAGTGTTAACTATTTTATAAGCCCCATAAAGGTATTATTTTTGTATTCCATCACAGAAAAATTGGTATCAGGCGTAACAACACTGCACATCGCTCGGCATGGAAAATCGAATGGAACAAATTCTTCGAAATTCGGGGAATGTTAATGCTGCCGAACTCCGATTTTGGACCAGTGGTACAGACAATGCTGACGAGGGTTCATTATATTGGGCAACCACAGGTAAACCTTTAACATTTACCGATTACTATCGCGTATGGATGCAGCCCGATAATAATGTGGGCAATGAAAACTGTATCGAAACAAATGGGCAGTGGGATTATAAATGGAAAGACGAACAGTATAGTGTCGAGTTGTATTATATTTGTCGTGAAGTAATGAAATTACCCTTAGATAATTGTATATGCTTGGAAGGTTTGAAAACTATTCAATAAATGATTATGAAAAATGTTTTTGTATATTTAATGGTTGTAGCTTCAGAGAGGTTTTCATCACACGCCGCGGTCTCGAGTCAATGGTTCGTGAAGTCTCAGTGAGACGTGGTAAGAGCCGTTACGCCCTTTCAACCATAGATTATGGTGAAAACCTGGGAAACAGATCCCATTTAATATAGCATGTGGGATAAACTTTATTCTTCTTTTTGGAGTGAGGGTCAAATTGGCAACCAACCAATAAAAGTTTCATTTTATCCGGGATATACTAACATTCTAACTGATTCGCACTCAATTCAGAACTACATTTCGATAGTCTTAGTCCCGAACTCGTATTCTACAGAGAACGATCATCTCCGGCATTTAAATTGAATACAAGATGACTTACTCCACAAAACACCCAAATAATCGTAGACAGTACCTGTGCTAGGTTAGATGCCACGTAATAAGTGTTTACTGTGTTATAAACCGTCTGTTTGACGTTTCGTTCTCTTATATAAACTTAAAACCCTTTAGACCTTGTAAAGGCAGACAAAGAAAATTTTCAAATTGAGAGGTGGTCTCTCCATCTAGTAGGTTCCTATAGTAAATAGAAAGCTATGGCTACTGAAAAACTGAGTAGCAGGATATGTGGAGTGTAAATCTAAGCTCAAGATTAGCTATTTCCTGTTAGCCTACAAACTCTCGTTTTGAAAAAAAATACCATTGCAATTGGTAACGGCAGAGAAAGCTCTACCCATCCCTTCAGTATCCCGAAGAGACAGCTGTTACTTCTGGTGGTACTAAAATGGACTGTTGTTGCATACCAGCTGCTCCTCATTTTTCAGGAACTTCTCAGTAAATATTGTATGATGTGAAACTAGCCCACCCAATCATATTATTATAGAAAAAAGCCAGAATTGGATTATATCTGTTCTGGATACTTACGTTTTTATGACCCATTGGGAATATTGTTACACTTGCACTTTAATCAGTATAGTCAAAACTGAATCCGCCTCGGTTCTCTTTTTTGACCTCCATTATCCAAATCACTCATGTGATTAAAAACCCGTGCATATTCTTCGATTTGGTTCAACTGTTTTCCAAAGAACTGATAACGTGGGTTTTCTACGCCTCTGAAGATTATGTTGTTTACAATTCTTAATATTTGCTAAAATAAATTTAAATTCTGGGATTTTTTCTTATAAGAGATAACGCGGTGCACTCAGTTGACCCAAATGAGTATTCCTTATGAATCACTGCTGTGTAATTGCAAAAAGCAGTAAAACATTCAACCATAATAAGTGATCTGCTGAAATTTTTTTTACCTAGTAATGATGCGATTCGTCATTAAGTCAGTGATGCTGTACTGTAACACAAATCTTGTCTTATTGACATAAAATGGAAAGACAGAGTTCATTCGTTAACGAATATTCGTAAGAAATAAATTCTAAAATTCTTGCTGTGCTTATTGGATTGTTCGCATTTGTGGCGATTGGGGAGGCTGGAAAATTTGTTAATATCGAATCGCATCGATATTATTTAAGCAACCCACTTAAGGTACATTTATTTCTTTACGTACGATTAGTTTTACAAAATAATTTATTTATTTTACCAACATATACAGAAAAATTGGTACGAGGCGCTCCGCTTTTGCATCGACCATGGTATGGTACTGGTCGATATCATTAACGAGGAAGAAAATATTCGTCTCATATCAATAATTCAAAAGAATGGCACAGCGTCAGAGTATTGGACGAGTGGCACAGATGCAGGGTCAGAGGGGAACTTCCATTGGGCTTCATCCTGTCAGAGTATAATGTATTCTAATTGGAATGGCGGACAACCCGATAACTTGGATCGGAATGAACATTGCTTAGAAATACGCAGTGATTTTGGCTGGAAGTGGAACGATTACAGCTGTATGGAACAGAAATATTTTATTTGTCGCAATTCAGCGTCGAATCCATTTGTCAATCCAGACTGTATTACTAGCTTGGACGAACCGTGACTTAATAAAAACTATACACATGTTTAGTTTTATTCTTGATGTGTGTGTTTGGAATTCCCCAGTTTTGTCTATTGTTTCGTTTTCTTTTATCATTTATACTAAGAAATGAATTATCTTATATATAGTAAGACGGTTGACCTCGGCTCTTCAATTCTCTCATAATAACAAAAAAACTGATACGAAGCCAACCTTTTTTTTTCGATCAGTTCACAACCATCGGTAAATCTTTATAGTTTACCGATTACTATCAGGTTGAAATGCTGAAAGGAAATAAATGAGCAATGGTGTAAAACCAAACTGGAATATTATTTATTTATTTAAGTTGGTTGGAACACTTTAAGGTTCTGCACTCAATGGGAAGCGCTCTGCAACCTTAGGAAACTGGAGCAGTTTGCTCATGCGGTCGGAAGCTGGACCACTGCTGATGAAAGACCATCAACATCTTCTAAATAATTATCGCATACGGCATCACTGACAAGCCCCATGCATGCGATGAAGGTGATTTTTGTAACGGCCATGGCCAGTAAGTTTAGAAACTAAAATTATCAAGTTGTCCTTTTTTTATGAACAAATTTAATTGGTCACTTTCGGATAAATCCCTCTGACCAAGTATCTCGCTTAATGACAAGTAGGGGTAGCTGACCAGTTCAGCTTTATATTCGATAGGATTACGGTTTTAATAATTTCTGTCACTTTCTGAAGAGGTAGAGTAAAGCTGTTACAAGATTTACAAAAAATAAGCAAAAATCAGTTTAAGGCAAACAGTGGGTAGGAACCCATCAAGACCGTTACCTTTTGTCCCCAGTCACTCAGGCTCAATTGGCCCATTGTGACAACCCTTCTTAGGCGTACACTCTCAGTCCAGGAATCTGTTTATTCTTCTACTGAAATCCAAGATATCCGGCATCCTCAAGATCATCAATTGGTCCTCAAATAGGAATTGTGAGCCAAAACAGTTAAGTCTATGAGAAGAGTATGAAGAATAGGCACAACAAGTGTTCAAAAGTTTCTTCCTCCCCGTTCCCACACAGTTCGCAGAAAGAGGTGTTTCGAATTTTCATTCGTAACATATGACCTTTCAAGAAGCAGTGCCCCGTGAGAACGCCCAGCAAGATCCTTAAAGTGCGTCTATCATGATTTAAGAAAGACTGGGATCTTTGCTGGTTTACTGACCCAAAGAAGATTTTGGATAAACGACAAAGGGATGAGATTATCCATCACTTTTGGTGCAGATCTCCAAAGTGATAAACCATTTCTTGTTAAATTAGCGACGTCACTCCTAGAGTGAGCTCAGTTTCCACAAAGGTGGATGTCTCACCCAATCGGGCCAATTTATCGGCCAATATTTTTCAATGTGACTGAGTATCCAATGAAGTCTAACTTTATTCAGCCTGCCTCATTTAAGGCACTCATCGTTTCCAAAACAAGTTTCGATGAAACAATATTGGAACCAATCGACTTTATGGCAGCCTAAAAAGAGTGCTACTTTCAAAATTGAAGCATTTTCAGCCTGAAAAACAGTAGCGTACCTATCAAGCGGGATAGATAATTCAACCTCAGGACTTTGTTTGTATAACCCAGCACCAACAAGATGGCGCAATACTGATTCGTCAGTAAATATTAACATATCGTTGCCGGAAGTGAAGGATAGGCTGTGATTTTCAGTAATAGTCACATGAAATAATTTCCCTAAAACGTGCTTCGTCACCATAATGTCTGAGGGCATGTGTGCCGGCCCAAATCTCTCCATATTTGACAGAGCCCAAAGGGCCAAATAGATTGTCATTGTATTGTAGGCGAGCGGTTGTTTGCGCTGCAGAACTTTTGATTCACAGATCAAGTGGCAGCAAACCCATAGCCATCTCAAGAGCTGCAGTTGGAGTGGTGTGTATAGCTCCTACTATACCAAGACAAACAAGTCGTTGAATTCGGTTTAGAGGTTCCCTTCCTACTCTGCTCATTGTTCTAGGCCACCAAATGAATGCTGCAAACTGATCATTGAAACGTATAGCCAGTATACGCGCGAGGTTTCAGACCCCATGATTTACCAAATGACTGTTTGCATTTCCAGTAAATGTTGCATGCTTTGTGGCCTTTCTCTTCTATATGTTATTTCCAAGTAATCTACCGATCAAACCAGATCCCCAGATACTTAACATCCGAAAAGAGTGAGATCGTGTGAGCCCCAATTTTTGGAAGACTAAAGTTTCCAAGACATCTGCATCTAGTGAAAAAAAAACCATCTCAGTTTTCCTAGGATTGACTAATAGACCCTGGTCACTACACCAGGCTACAACTATGTTGATCGCAGTTTGCATGCGATCACATCAGCATAATCTTGGGAGAAAAAGTCCGTTGTCGTTTAGTTGGACTAGGAGTGAATTGACCACAAGAGTGGAGACAGAACTCCTTTCTGACCTACATCCCTTTCGGGAGGTCACCGTTGTTTTATCACTATCTAGGTCTGCAGTAATTCTCCTTGACCTAAGTATGACTTTAAACCTCCGAACAAGTGGGGTCTTTATGTCATTTCATTGAAGGACGCATTGTTAAAAGCGCCTTCAATGTCCAGAAACGTTCCCAAGGCAAATTCTTTATTGACAAGTGATCTTTCAATCCGTCTAACGACTTCATGGAGTGCTGTTTCCACAGATGTGTCTTACTGCACCGTTACCTTTCTTTTAAAGCCAAGGAGGTTCAAAAACCCTACCAGTTTGGTGCTGTTCTGAATGTTTTTCTGGAAGTTAAGGACAGTTTTACTGTCTGTTCATGCAAATATTATTGCCGACGCAGATAGTAATCGCATTTAATTTGAGTTTATGAATAGTAGAGTAGTTCTTAGTAGTAGAGAGAGAGACTCATATCTTTGGATGGATAGTACACCTCAAATGATCTGTGGAAAATAAAAAAAGGCAGAAGCATATCATTCTATCAATAACCATGTTAGTTCTGTCATAGCTATAGTTTTTTAATTGTATAAGGGATTGTAACTTTGGGGTGGGGAAAGAATTAGCTCCAGTTAATACCCGAGAAGCGATTTTTAGCAGAGTTAAGTTTACCAATCGTAGATTTTACTTTAACTACTGGTCATAACACAACAGATGCATAACCATTCGTAGAATCGATCTCACTTTGCCTCGTGATAAAATCAATAAGAAATATAATTTTTATTTTATTTACATTTTAGTGTACTTCTTATTTATGAAAATGCCATGGAGTCACGATTCAATATACTTACATATTTTAACTGTGTAAACCACTTTCATTTATCTTGGGATATCCCAAGTATAACACAACAAAACTCAAATGAGCAAATTGGATTTTCCTTTGGATTTTTATAAAATATTCGCAACTCACAAAACCCGAATACATTAGAAATACAATATTGGTCAATTGGTGTGTCTGTGTATATGTATATTTTATACAAAATTTTTACTGCGTAGTTTAAATTTAATCTAACAATAGTTAGTTCATTTTTGTATTTTGTGAAATTAATTTGGTTGTTTTTAAAGTTTCTGTTATTTTGTAAAGATTTTTTGTTTTTTAGTGATTTGTTTGTGATTATTTTATTTTGTAATGATATGAACGCTCGACGCCATTTATCAGTTTTATGTTATTTAAATTTTGCTTACGTACGCTCGACGCCATTTTATAGTTTTTTGTACTTAAAATTTTGTTTATGATCGCCATTTTATTTACAAAAAGATAAACAAAATCATGAAAGAATTTGAAAATTTAAGAGACAATCGGTTAAATATAAGTTATTATTCGATTGTAAAAATAAAAAATTCAGTTCACCTTTTAATGAATTGATTCCATTTACTCAATTTGACACAAATCGAACTGCAGATCATGAGTCAATAAAACAATTGGTTATTATAACAAATTTTATGAAATTTCCATATTTTAATTTTATTTAATTTTTCAGAAATCAATAATAATGAAAAAGGTGGAATATGATTTACAAAAAATCATGAGAAGCAAATTTAAAAATATATTTATATATAGCTCGTCTGCTGTTTCAGAAGTTCACATTTAATGGTTAACGCTATAAATTTTTATGTAAAAAAAATGTTACAGATAAAGATTTGCCGCCCAAATTTGATAATGATAAATATTCATAATTTTGTAATTTATAATTTTAGATTGTACTTTAGAGAAGTTTCCAAATGCCACTCAAGGAGAATTTAAACAAAACGCTACGAAATATTTTTATTATTTAAAAGATAAACGGAAAAAATTAAGTAGCCTGAAATTTACTAAATTTAATTTATAACTAAATTTTAAATTTAAATTTTTACTAGATTTAAATGCCAATCACAATCTTCTGTGATACTTGAAATATTAAATAATACAAATTTTGAATTTCTTAATAATGAAACATTGTCATACAAAGAGACAGTATAACATGTATATACATATTATGTAGATTTACTAAATTTAATTATATTTTGAATTTATTTAATTTACTTTACAATTAAATTACGAATTATAATTTTTTATAAGTAACTGTTTAAATAAAAATACATGTTTATGTATTTGGTCAATAAAATAAAAATATAATTATTTTTTATTAATAAAGTATGCTTTTGAATAATCCGCCAAATTTCGAGCTTGACATTTATACAGAAAATGTTTCCCGCAAAAATAATTTATTCACACATACATTTACATATTTCTTATAATGTGAGTTCCCACCCTGATAACCTGAGTTCAGCGGTACTACCAAATACACAATAAACCTTTCTCTATACGTATATCTTAATCTAACGTACACCTGAATCAGTTGGGAATCCATACTGAATATTAAGTAAAACAAATAATAAGTAAAACAAAATATATTTTTATATTTGTCTCTTCAATTATTCCTACTTATTGTTCATAACTGATTCAGTGATTATTCACTATTTTATGATCAATATGTAAGCGTGTTGCAATTTTGCAGAAATAACGGGAATTTTTTATTAGGTATTAAAATTGTAACTTACAATAAGTAAAATTAATATGATGCTATTATTTAAAACAATATAAAATTATATAATTATAAATATAAAGTGAAAAATATATATAAAATTATATACATAAATAAAATGAAAAATATAGCAACCCAATAAAAGTTTTTGGAGGTATGCTTTTTTGATTATTGTTTTATCATACTAAGTACATATTATGTATGCGTTATCAAAAACCGTCGAAGATTTAAACAACATAGAAGTCCGTCTGTTAAATTCGGAATTCGCCCAAGCTTTGGTAAGCTATAATATAATTCTACTAGTTGTACGGGATATAATCATACAAATAATTTGTTTTTTAAGACGTTTTATTTCACACGTTTTAAATCTCAGCTAGATTCCGTTGAAGCTGCGTTTAAATTTATAGCTTTCAACGAAGTTTAGATTGATTTTAATTTGCAAGGCGTTTCAGATAAAAAAGCCATGAAAAGTTATAAATTATTTTTTAAAATTTTAATTGGTATGATATAATTTTATTTTTAAATTTTAATTAGCTTAATCAATATACTACCATTAATCAATATACTGATATATGTTTCTAATTTTAATTTCAGATGCTTGCGGTACGGGTATAGGACTTCCTAAGTACTATAATGAGTTGAGACGCTGTATTGTTAAATCACATAACAGATATTATAAACCAAAATCAATAAACAAAAAAATTATTGGAACATTACAATAATTTTAAATTATTAATATTATTATGTAATTTTTTTTTTTTTTTTGTATTTTATTCTATGCTATCTTTTTTTGGGGCTCAAGGCTCTCCCAGCTCTTTCGCGGTTCGCTTAGTTACGTCCTACTTTACGCCTTAACGGCCAAATCGAGGACGTACGGCTATAGGTCCGATTTTCGTAGAACCATCTGCGCATTGCATAGCTCCATGCCAGCCTATAGTACTGACATGGAAGATGGGTCGGCCCATGAGTTCTGCACTCCAACAGGGGGTCATAGATGTGTTCATTAACACCACCGATCGTAATCAGATGGTGAAAAATCCCTTTTGAATCCTGCCCCTATCGGGATTCGAACCCGGTACTTCCCGCTCCAACTGCCACAGCTTTAACACTTTTTTTTTAGCCACCTGGGCGGTTATTATAATGTAATTATTATATATATATTTTTTTTATATATTATATATATATATGAATTATAAAATTTGTTAATTATTTGAAATAAGTTAACACGGTATTTAAATTGTTTATTATAGTATGGAGGGTTATATTAATAAAACCTGAATAAGGGGTTCTTAAGAGAGGGTGAAAATGTACGAAATGGGTGTGCATAAGAAGTACTTAGGCGAAGGCCTGAAAACATACGAAATATTCAGGGTATTTTCAATAGTTAAATGCACTACATTTGTCCTTCTCTAACATATTTGTTTCTTGCGTTTAAAAATGAAATAGTCGCTTTGGATGTATTACTATACTGCTGAATTTTTTCCCGAGGTCCTATATTATTTCATTGCAGTATTCGGCTTCCGTTCAACCTGAATCAACTGCATTTTCTGGCGTGCTGGGTTATCAGGGCACTATTTGCGACACAGAAGCATATGTTTTCTTATTATAATTCGTAACTCAAACAGATGTAAACCCAGAACTAAGTTATGGATATCTTACACAATATTGTAAAATAGTATGATTTAAAAATACTTGGGATCTCAGATAAGTGCAGTCATCTATTCGTTTAAAGATGTCACTCTAGCAAATTTTATTGATTATATTTGAAATTAGAGATGTCGTTGAGAGACTTTGTTTAAACTTGAATGACTCGAGGATGACTAGAACTTTTTGATTATAACTAAAACAAAACAACCGTGATTGTAAAAACATATACAGTGATTAAAAAGCGCCATAGCCCTTGTGAATTAAATAAAATCAAATTTTATAATTTAAATTAAAGGAATTGATTTTTTATTGGACTTGGAAATATCGCTTCGACAATTTTGAACCCTGATTATTATTGGACTTGAAAATATCGCTTCAACTATTTGAACCCTGCTTGTTAATTGGACACGATTATTTGCCTACAATTTATTTTGGATTTCTGCTCTTATATCTTGGATACGATTTTTGGAGGAAATCAAATTTTGGAACCCGCTTTCGATTTAGATTTATTTGGTGTACACGATACAAACCGGAATTTTACATTTCTTCTCATATCGAACCGAGGTATTGGATTTTTAACCGTGATTTGCACTGATCATTTGCGTGATCAAGTCAGTGAGTATATAAATATCCAACCAGGTTCGTTGGCAGAGCAAACAATGTTTTATGTAACAAAACAAAGTTTTCACTAATATTAATTTCGTTTTGCACATTTTTTCATTGCTTTTGTTTTTATTTAAAGAATTAACTAGCTTAATTAGAAATCTGCAATAAACAAAATAATCGATAATATGTATACAAATTAGAATATAACGTAAATTAGAAATATACGTACAACTAAATATCATATTTTGTATTGTTTGTCGAACCATTCATAAACTGTACATTTTGGATATGTATTTACATCTATAATTTATGTTTCAAGAAAACAGGAAATTCGACAAAGATAATATAATTATCTTTGACGTTGAGAAAGCATAACAATTTAAAAAAATAAATAAGAAATTTTGGAAAAAAACAAATTTTTACATTCAATTACAACAAAAACATGAATTTTCAGTTTTTATTATTTTCGGTTTAAAATACTCCTTAATTTTGCTAATAATTAACATAAAAAAGCATGTATTGTTCGTAATGACATTTACAAAATAAATTCTTACATGTGTTGCAATTTTCTGAGTTAAGTCGATTTTATATTGTAACAAGCAGAAATACATACTTAGGGTTTACCAAAATTTAAATAAAAAAATTACAAATAAAAATTTGATAATGCATCCAATTAAATATCTGAATATTTATTTCTACTGATAATGATAGTTTTTGTTGTTTAAGGAAAGTATGTTTTGGAAACAGAGTAACGGCTTTGATTTTATGTTGATGTAAAGTTGATTTATCTGTATTAATTCATTTGATAGTTATTTCTAAATGAAGGGATCTTTCGATGTAAATATACATTTCCAATAAAAATTAATTGTCTGAATTACTCGTTTGGATATTACTAATAGTCCACAACTTACGACGAGAGACCGTTCCTCAATGTCGGTCGTAAGTCGAAACAGTCGTTAATATGTTTATTTTATGAAATACTTACTTGTGATAAATTCAGTTTAGATAAACAAATAAGTTAAACAATTTAGTATGTAATTCAATTACTGAAGTATTTATTGCTAATCAAGCAAATTAAAAGTAAGTATTCATTTTAGTAATAAGTATCACAGGCGGCTCCTATGTTTTTTGAATAATTGTGGTAGAGTTGGGAGAAAATTAAACCACTGTTACATTTTTTTTCATTTGAAACATATTCAGGAAGCAGTGCTCCGTGAGAATGCCCAGCAAGGTCCTTAAAGTATGTATCATTATTTAAGAAAGACTGGGATCTTTGTTGATTTACTGATCCAAAGAAGATTTTGGATGGACGACAAGAGACGGGATCATCTCATCTCTCTAGGTGCAGATCTCCAAAGTGTCAGTCAATGATTTGTTTAAGAGATAGTGACGTCACTTGTAGAGTGGACTAAGGTCCCACAAACATGGATGTCGCACCCAAGTCTAACTTTATTCAGCCTCTCTACTCAATTTTAGCTGTCAGAAAGGATATAGATATGACGATCTCTTTAATTTATCCCTTATATACAAAGAGTACTGCTTTAAAAATTGCAGCAGTTTCAGCCTAAAAACAGTAGCGTACCTGCCAAGCGGGATAGATAACTCGACCTTACGAACTTGTATGTATAACCCACCAGCTAGATTTCAGCATACTGAGTCGTTAGAAAAGATTAACATATCGTTGCGGGAGGGGTAGGATGGACTGTTCTAGTGCCATATGTGATTTCCGGTAATAGTTACATGAAATAATTTCTCGAAGACGTGTTTCGTCAACATAGTGTCTGGCGTCATGTTGGCAGTTGTGTGCCGGCTCATTCCATCCATATTTGACAGTACCTGACAAGGCCAAATAGATAGATAGATTTTCTTTGCATTGAAGGCGAGCAGGTGTTTGCGTTGACACCTTCTTATTCGAAGATCAAGCGGCAAACGAGATAAGTACACGCGTCTGGATTTCAGGTCCCATGATTTACCAAATGACTGTTTGCATTTTCAGTAAATGTTGCACGCTTTGTTGCATTTCTCTTCTATATGGTTTTGCCAAGTGATCTTCCGATCTAACCAGACTTACGAAAAGAGTGGGATTGTATGAGCCTCAATTTTTGGAAGACAATTATCCCAGAGCTCTGCGTCTAGTGAAAAGAACCATCTTAGTTTTCCTAGGGTTGACTGATAGACTCTGGTCATTACACAAGGCTACAACTATGTTAATATCAGTTTGCATGCATTACCGTTAATATCAGTTTGCATGCATTATTTACCTACCAGTATTCATCAGCATAACTCTGGCCGAAAAATTCGTTGTCGTTTAGTCGACCTAGAAGTGAGTTGACATGAGAGCGGAGACAGAACCCCATCCTGAGGACATTACTTTCGAATGGTCACCGTCGTCGTATCATTACTTAAGTCTGCCGTTATTCTCCTTGACCTAAGCATGGCGCATGACATGTTATTTAGCTACAGAGATCATTGCATTGAAGGATGCATTGTCAAACGCGCCTTAAATGTCCAGAAACGCTCCCAAGGCAAATTCTTTGGTATCCAGTGATCTTTCAATCCGACCAACGACTTCATGGAGTGCTGTTTCAACAGATCTGCTTTTCTGGTATGCGTGTTGTTTATAGTAAGTGGGATTTACTAATAGCGCACTAATTAAGCATTTAAATATAATAGACGGGCTTATAGGCTAAAAACTTTTTGCCTGGTAATATCTAGG
This sequence comes from Tipula lateralis, assembly GCA_963932295.1. NCBI lineage: Eukaryota > Metazoa > Arthropoda > Insecta > Diptera > Tipulidae > Tipula > Tipula lateralis. The sequence goes on from OZ010737.1 coordinate 109,671,521, forward strand.
CTTTCCATATTTTGTGATGAACACCACCCTGACTTTTCTACAAGATCTTGGTATGTACCCTAGGGCCAAACTGGCTCTAAAGATATGTTTCAGGTGGTCTAGGTAATTTCCAGTCCTTCCTGTAGCAGACCCGAAAATATTCCGTCCGGACCTGGTGTTTTAAAATTTGAGAAGGAACAGATGCTTCGTCGGATTCTGTCTTTCGCCACCATGCTCCATTCTCTGAAACTTGGTAGTTGATGTGGGAGTTGATTTTCATCAACTTCATTAGAATTCTCACTTCCGGGAAAATGAGTTTTCATTAGTACATCTAAAGGTTCGTGATTTGTACTCGTATGAATTTCATCAGGTTTTCCTAGAGTTTCGATAGTAACATTCATGCTCCCACAGAGAACTTTTTTGAGTTTAGTGGTAAGCCTTACGGTACTTCCTCACAGAAAGTGGAGATCTTTCGATGTTTTTTCACTTTGGATACATTTCTTGTACTCTCTTTGTGAAGATTTGTACGAGCCCTAATCTAGCGTTGAACCAGTGTTTCCTCTGCTTAATTTCCTAGTTCACCATGGTGGCCCAGTTCTTTTAGGATTACTTAGAAGACAGCTCTTCTCATAGGCGCTAGTTAGTGCTTCTTCAAGTTTGTCAGCTACCCTTTCGGCTCCCTATTTTTGGAAAAAATGGTCCATTTGTTGATCTTTAGGGGTTTTTATTTTCTAGCCCCTTAGAATATCTGGAGGTTCTTGAATCAAGCCAGGTACAAAAACCTCTTACAGCCTTGGGTATGTCGCAGACCAGGATACACTTCAGCTCAGCTTCCCCCGAGGGATGTAGAATCGGTTCCTCTTCGAGAACCCACCTAAGAGTTCTATCGTTTGCGCACTGCATTCTAAGCATGTCGTTTTACAAATCATTGTCCTCAAAAGACAAAGGATCTCCAGAAGCAAAAAGTGTGTTTATTAATTTTCGAGCAAATAGCTGGCATCCCGAGATCTTCTTAATTAAAGCCACTTGCTTTTAACCACTTGTTCCCTGTTCAAGGTTCCGTTGATGCCCCACCAGAGATATGTTTTTAGAGAAGCCGAAAGCACCTCCAAGTTATTAGGCTCGATTGCACTGTTCGGTTCCTATAATTCATAGTTGCTCCCACGAGTGATGAAAAAATGTGTCCGACTGCACAGATACGACTACACGGGCGCCTAGTAGCCGGATGCACCTTTCAAGAATGAGCTAGTTTTAAGACTGGTTAGTTATCGTTACGGTATGGTTGACACCTTACCCGGCCCAGTTTTAATAAGGGTTTCAAGTTCTATCCAGCGGCCAGCCACATTAAATAATGTATGGCTTATAGACTGCAAACGACCTTTCGTTTATGTTTTTTCGCCGTCGTACCTTCGAATTGTTGTAAGTCGAGGACATTAAGTATTACTATTGAGGATTGTATTTTTATTTTATTTGACCTTTTGATTAAAATACATATTTATTACACTTCTCTTTAGATGCTCAATTATATGAAGAGTTTCATTAGCATTTAACCCAGATGTAATCCTGCGAGAATGATTGCCTGTCTTACGATAGTCCTATCTTCCTCCAAAATATTTCTTTCTTTGTCCTTCTTTTTTGAAAATTTAATCGGTTACAATAAATAATACACTATCAAAATTGATTGATAAAAAAATTTAAGTAAACACTAATTTACATAAATTTAAGGTTACACTAATAAAATATATTCTACCTGTGAATTACTTCCAAAAAAAATGCAAATTTTTCATATACGTATAAATATTATGTATTTATGTATTTTTGTCTTATTTGCCGTAATCGCGTTATTTTTATTTCACGTTATTTATCATTTTAGTAGATTAAAAATTGTAACAAAAACGGTACCTAATAACATTAAAACTCAACTGGATCGATATTAAAACTGCTCAGCTCCAGAAATCAAAATTACAATGAACAAAAACATTTTTTAGATATCAACAAGTAACTAAATGAGTAGGTTCTCTAGAATGCAAACTATGTGAACTTTCTAAAATAATTGACACATAAGTCAAAATTGATACAATATTTATTAGTATCCTCGAAGAAAATACCGCACAGATACGAAAACGAATAAAATTTCAAAACAAATATTCAGAAAAGATAAGTAAAGATATCCTTAATCAATAATCGAGCCTTATAAATTGAACCCAGACGACATAAAAAAGGTTGAAGAAAAAAACGAAACCATACAGATCAAAAGGTTGGTGTGAATGAACACAACTATGACCTTCTGTTGGAGTGCAGAATTTATGGGCCAACCTATCTTCCATGTCAGCACTATAGACTGGCATGGAGCTATGCAATGTGCAGATGATTAGGAAAATCGGACCTATAGCAGTACGTGCTCGAATTGGCTGTAATGGCGTAAAAGTAAGGACATAAATAAGCGAACCACGAACAATTGATGAGTGCCTTGAGGCCCCAAACAGATAAGCGATAAAACAAAAAAAAATTGTATTATTGCAAAATAAAAACTGTTTCAAAAATGAACATCACAAGAAACTTTCGAGATATGTATTTTGCATATGCATTCGACTCATTAACACAACCTTTTTATGTGTTGGGTAACGATTCTGTACACATTTGGAATAGTTTTCTCTCTCAAATGAATATTTTATTTTTCTGTTTTTAAATATAGCGCACCAATATTTTATTAAAATATTTTAAACTAAATCAGAAGCAGATTTGAAATTTTGCACAACTATATGAATATATAGATCCAAAAAATTGTTAAAAAATACTTGTCCAATACAGTCAACACAAAAGATTTATTCTTGCTAAGCTTTTGAAAATAATTAATTTAACCTAGTTAATTTAGAAAACTTATTTATTTATTTAATTAATTATAATCCACAGGACAATAGTCATTAATGTTTATTTACAATAATTAATTAACAATTATAAAAAATTACACATTAAAACTAAGTTCAATCACAGGAGGATTGCATAAAATTTCAAACATATTTATACGTGTGATAAATAAAATTATAGAAATCTCATTAAAAGCATACACGTACACCCTTATTCCCATAGTCGAGTTGTTTAATTCGGCCGTGATAGTTGTCGAGTCACTTAAATTTAAAATCAGTATTCCCTTAGTCGCCTGCGGTGCCGTGACATGTCAAATATTAAAATCTGAATTGATCGGGCAACAAAAATAATTTCCTCGCTATTTGACAATTATTTTGGTTGTCAATTTTGTTTGTTGTTTATTATTTTGAAGCAAATTTATTGCAGACGAAAATAATATGGATGCCGGACAAAGAATTCGAATTCAATTAATGAATTCAATTTATTAAATATTCAAATCTTTTATTAAAAATTAAAAATAAACATTAAAATTGTATAAAAAAAGCATATGTCATTATTCTACCTCGTATTGGACGTCCCGATGAATTTAAGTTTTCAGGGTTCCATTTATTTGTAAATTCTAATTTTGAACTACCAATATACACTTTTGCTACCCCTACGTTCTTCTCCTTGCACTCCCTAACATTTGTGATTTTGATTTTACTACTACGATTCAACTGTATACATAATTTTTAAATTAGAGGTAAAAATATAGAAATATGCAAGAATTGATTCCTGAAGATATTTGGCGAAACCGATAAGTTTTTAAGAATCATAATTGAAAAAAAAATAAATTCTTCTAGTTTTACTATTTTTAGCGAGTTGAGAGAGAAACACTCTCCAGCAAATAAAGTAGCAGATAGTGTTATTAGCGATATTAAGGCTCATGTCAATTTTTTATTTATATCAATTATGTACCGGAATTGTTGTAGCTCAAATGTGAAGCGATCAAAGTAAATTGATCAAAATAAAATATTGGACTTTGGAGTCTTAGCGAAAAGTAAATTTACATGGAGAACAACTGACAAGGATGCAAATAGATTTGTATTTGTAAAAGTTAAGTGGTATACTAAGGTGCAAGGCATCATTAAATACAAAAACTGCTTGGACGATCACGAGAATTTAATCCTACATGTAATGCGTCGAGAAATAAATTCAATTAATATTGCAAATGTAAACAAAGCCTACCATGACCAATTTAAAATAGTAAGGAGAAGAAAAGGGGTCTTCTGGCTGTAATACCATTAGTAGATCCCCTGTTTCATGAATTTTATCACAATCTTAAAGATGATATTGATGTGGGTTCGTTTCTCAACTAAAAGTGAAAAGACGGCGTCTTAAACAACCCATAAAAAATGGTAAAACGGACCTAAACAGTGATAAAGTGCAGTGTAGTTACAAGAGGAAGGAAAAAAGCAAATTCAACCGAGGAATAACCACAAAAATTGAAAAAATATATTTTTTTGATGTAGAAAAAATTAAAACAACAAAATTGCAACACAATGAAAAAAAATAATACGCCCCAAATTGGAAACACGAATGAAAATCGTATTCCAATTGGATGTCGGTACGCATCGGATGGTAATTTTTATTTTAGGTTAAACCATAAACAAAGCAAGCAAATGCAGATGACAACTAAAGAAGAAATACATAAGAAACCGTGATCAATATTTAAAAGATAAGTACAAATGCATTTCCAGTGAAAGTGATAATAAAACCTGGCTTGGTCTAAGCCGTATTGGTAGATTGGATGGTTGTTGTGGGGAGTTGATCGATTTGACATCTTTAGTGTAGTGTTGTGCGGAATGCGGTGTTCATGGTATTACATTTTTATAATATATTCTAGTAGTTAGTGAAACAAACTCTCCAATAGTTGAGCTACTATACAAGAGATGGTTTCAATTTTCAGCTATGAAGATCAAAAGTGTATTTACATCAAAAAGGCATTTAAATTATTAGATGGTGTCAAGAGTGTAATAAACAGGTGTTTATGTGTATGTGAATAGTGCGTCACTATATATGCAGGGTGTAAATACGTAGAGTGTAAATTATACGTAGGGTAAATAAGCGAGGGTTTATTAGAGTGTACATAAGCGAGAGAATGTGTAAATACTTATAAAATTAGTGTATGCGCATATATAGCATATGATTTAGGTTCGCTTTCGAATCTACCATGTAACTACGATAAATGGAGAGTACCACAGAACATTGCTAGCCGTGTTACTATTTGTACAAACGAAAGGCGCCATCGTGAAGGCTGGTAAGCTCCGATTGGATGAAGATACGCTATAAGAGACGCTTCATTCATCCTTCAACCTTTCGGGATAGCTAGGATTAGGAAATTGGGAAATGAGATAAGGGTTAGATATAAAGGATAAGGGTTGGATATATTTTCAACTATTTATTTACATATAGGTATCTATATGTGGTGTTCATATATGTGTGTATGTATGCGAATATGAATGTGAATATGTAGGTATGTATTAATGAAGGTGTAAATGTATGCGTATGTATAAGTGTAAATGTAAAGCTGATTCGTTACAACTGTATATGCACGTCTTCTGTTTCGTTATCATCCAATAACTCACTAGAATCGGACTCTCTACATAAATAGATCTCGTTAGCAGTTCTACGAAGCTCAACTCGATTAGTAAGTAAAGCCTCCCACTCAGTGGACTGGTCATATTATTCAAGACCGGTCATATTAATCTAAATCTTGACTAAGAAAATCATTCCAAGTATAACATAGTCACCCAACCTTTTTCGAACCAGCATCATAGGCTAGGGCGCCATTTAAAATGTGACTGGGATCTCTCCGGCGTACATGACCCCAATAATTAATTTGTTGGGCCTTAATTCGCTTAGTTATACTTTTCCCATTTAGAATATCCTTTACTTTACGCTGGGGAGGCTTATGGGTACTTAATTCTGTGAGCTTTCTCAAAACAAACAACTCATATTTTCGTAAGCGACGTCGATTAGCAAATGTTAGGGCGGCAGTCTTTAGACTAACAAAGGGAAGATCACGGTACCATACATTTTAATTACCGTCTCAAAAGGGATTTTATTCTGATTAAAAAGCTTTGCATCTGTCTAGTAATGCCTAAAGCTTGGTAGCAACAGGTTCGAATAGTATAAGGCCGACTTAAAGACGAAGATAAGTAAGTACCTAAATAGCGCATTATCTCCACACGAATGAAAGTTATCCCAGCTAAGGCAAGATGAGGCAGGGGGTTGGACGTGGGAACTGGATCTCGTATGAGCACTGTGCACTTCTGGGGATTTATGTTTAAACCAACCACGGCTAAGGAAGAAATAAGTTCTCAAGTATTGGTTCCAGAACAGTTGCATCGCGGCTAATAAAGATAATATCATCAGCATAAACAAGAATGAGGGGCATCTGTAGTTTGTCACACTGTTCCAATTTCAACTCGGGAAATAAATCTGAGACAGTAACCAAAACCTCGTTTAATATAAATTTAAAATACGTGGCAAAAGCGGGCTCCCTTGTTTAACGCCTTTATTTTTTCTTACCCTTTCGGTACAAGTATTGAACCATTTAGTGGCGGTACGCTCTCAAAAACAAGTACCAATTATACGATTCACTAAATAGTTAGGCACCAATTGCTGTAAACATTCGGATATCACAATCAAATCCACAGTATCGAAAGCTTTGGACAAATCAAGCGAAAAAACGGAAACACGATGACTGCTCGCCACTCTTCATCTAGAATACGTCTTATCGAAAACATATGATCCTAGATGGATTGATTGGCTAGGAAAGCGGCTTGATAAGAGTGAGACAAACTCAAGAATTCGTCTAATCGATCGAGTAAAACTTTGGAGTATATCTTATACTCTATACGTTACACAAAGTTATTCTGCGGTAATCATCAACGCTTCGTGGTCTACTTATCTTAGGAATTGGAACCTGTATGGTTTCAAGCCACTCAGATGGAGGGTCATTATGTATCCATACCTTCTTAAGTAATTCCTCGAAGCAACCCCCGAATAACATTGGAGATTGCGCATTTAAACAGCTCGATAGGTAGCACATCGCTCCCAGGAGCAGTTCCGCACCGGATAAACTTAATTATAGAGGAAATCTCTTCCTCACTTGGTGGTGGTCCTAATGAGTAGTAATTGGTCTCAGCAATAAGAGCAGGCCGATCACCTTCTGATTTGCGTAGCTCTTGTAGCCAAGAGGAGATAGGAATATAATAGGAGGAAGTTCCACTATTCTCTCTTCTGACGGGCAAGATATAGCTTTCTCATAGCTTGTCCTGCACTCTTAACTCGGTTCAAAGTCCCTAGGTAGCTAGGATGTTGATTCTTGTAATGTATAGCACTTTTAAAACTAGCGCTGGGTAACGACAAGAAGACCTAGAGCAATTCCATTTTCATTGGATTCTCTATGGTACAAATTGGGACCAACATGTCATTGGAACCAATACGAGTCGAATACAAGACCAATACAAGTTGTCATTAGAACCAATACGAGCGTTAAAGTCACCCAATAAAACAATATCTCGTGATTTTGGACACCGGTCAACTATCCGAAATAAAGTCTGGAATATTCTGGCTGAAAGACGCCTATTACATGCCGAATTCTGGGGTGGGAAGATAAATTAGATGAGGAGGCTTGAGTTGAGGACGGTATTGAACTATCGTAATGGTTGCCTGAGAACAGTAAGTTTATTTCATACAAATAATCCAAATTGTCAGGAACAAAGTTTATTTCTTGAGGAGAATTAACGAAAAATATTCTTATTTTGATATTTTTTATCTTAGAAAATGCAGACAAAATTTCTGAACCTTCCCAAAAACCATCCTGTTGTAGCTCGTTCAAATATTTCGATACCAAGTCACTCCCATTCAATTGGGATGAATATATTAAATTACATGAATGTAATATAGTTGGTTTATATTCGCTTAGATTATTGCGGATATGCTCAACATTTTGAGAACGCATTTCAGAAACAAAACAGGGTGGAATTTGGGGTTCTGTAAATAACAGCTGATGTCACATCGCATTGAAAAGGCAATTATCATCACCTGGAATTAGGCTTCCATACGACACTCGAAAATTAGCGACGGTTGGGAGAGGTGGACTTAAATCAATTAAATTATGACTTACTTGTTACCAAAGCAAGGTATTACAGTAATCTCTCAGTATGTAAACCAGCTAGCAAGTACGGCGAATAATAGTATAAACACTTTAGAACACTATAAATATGTATCACTTATTTATTTATTTATTTTAAATTTATTTAAGATCAAAAAAAATTGCTTACACTCTAAATGAATGCGCAAGTAATGCAAGTATCACTAACAAGATTGGATGCGAATTAGTTTAAAAAAAAATGTTAAGTATAGTAAAAGGTAACATAAACGACGGGTATGCGGAATGAGAATGTGGTCAGCTATGCAGAATAAAATAGAAGAAAGAGTGATCAGATATGACAAACCTACAATTAAATAGAGTCACCTATGAGCGAAAAGGAACACTTATCCCTACATACGATTTATGTGTATGTAACAAAATCTCCTATATAACAAGTCGTCAGAGATTAATACATTAAAAGGTTTCTGCCAGACACGAGGTAGTATTGGCGTGTATATATACGCCAAAATAAAATGACGTAATTTTGTATAATATAAAAACTGTAAAACTAACCAACACAAATAAAAGTTTGGCAGGGGAAATAATATAAAAAGTACAAAAACTAACCAACACAAATAAAAGTATGGTAGGAGAAATAGTATAAAATGTACGATGCAAATCCGAAAACGTAAATTTTTTATCTGATTTGAACGATGTAATTAAAAACAAAAAATAAAAACAACAACAATCGAAGATTTGAAGAGGAATGACATTACAATAACAAAAATATAAAATATTCAACGGTTTTGACTTGTGCCGGTGCGGTTTAGGTTAGGTGTTATGTCCGAGATAATAATTTAATATCCGAAAAATGATAATTAAAATATTTTTTATACACACATTATAAAGGAACATTATTTGTATTATAATTATTGTCAAATTATAAATTCAGATTAATACAAATTTCGTTACCTTTAAGTAAAAGATTGCATATTAAAAATACGTGCTCCAACATTTACCTACTATAAATAACTAATGCGATATTCTTTGGACAAAAAAAAAGTTGCTCTGACAGCTAAAAAGTGCTCTTTTTGCTCGAAACACGTGCGTTTTTGACATAACACATTCTTTGGAAATGATCTCGAGCACTTTTTTTTTGATCTCGAGCACTTTTGAAAAATCGAGATTTTTTCGCAGATTTTACACACACATATAAATTTTTAAATGCCAAAACAATATAAACAAAAACAACGCCATTTTTAATTTCATTTGTGAACTATATTTTGTCGTAAATGTGTGAAATTATCCAAATTAAATAAAAAGTTAATAACAATAATAATAAGGGATTTTAATAAAATAAATCTATATGTTTTAAAAGACAATACTATGAAATTTATGTTTGTGTAAATTGTGTAGCATCATAATTTGTATTTTATTTTCACCAATACATCGACAAAAAGAGCAATTTTTTTTTTCGTATTCTTTGATAAAAAAAAAAAGTGCTCTTTTCTCTCATTTTGCAAAGAATATCACATAAATGTAAATAAACAAAACAAACGGCTTTGATGTAGAACAACCATTTATTAGTGTGTGTTTCGTGATTTGAAATTGATTTTGACGAAAGAAAACGAGCAAAATAATTCTATCTTAAATTTACATTGCATTGTTGCTGTAACTAACATTATGAAATGTCTGGCAAATCTATTATGGTATTTGTGATTTAAAAAGTTTGGGCGGCTTTTAGTGAAGGGGGTTTTGGTATGTAAGCACATGGAAGTAAGTAGGTCTTTGTATAGGTATGCGTATATGTATGTATATGTGGAAGATAGTGATGTGTATGTGTATGCGTATACATGTGGGCATGTGTGCGTATATGTATGTGCATGAATCTGTATATGTATATATCGAATGAATATATGTGTGTATATATGTATATATGTGTGTATGTAGTTATGTATGTATGTGTGTATGTATGTATGTGTTTATGTGTATGTATGTATATATATGTATATGCACTGACATAACAGGGATAACAAACACAAGAACAAAAAACACGGGAATTAATCAAGGAGGTGGTTGGGTAGATTAGACATTTAGGATTTTCAGTAGTTACACATAGTGCTGCATAGCTTGTATTAAAAATAAAAAAATTAAAATTTTGATCTAAACGGAATAAAAGATCTTATTAGTTAAATACCAGGAAATATTTGTTAAGTTTAAGTAATGAACGACGCTGACAGAATAAATGAATTAACATAAATGGGCAGATTGGAGTCAAATATATAATTAAATAATATAAATTAAGTTACAGATCACGGAACGAAGAACTAGTAAATTTAATTGTAGAATTTTTAGAATTTTGTATTAAAGTTTAATTGCAATGGGTTATAGCTAAATTTCAGATTATATTGAAATATGATTTACCCATATTATAATTTACATAAATAACTTACCCTATTCACGAATGTAGGTATAAATTATATGCCATTATAGGCGGTTGGACCACAAAAGAAATTAATAGAACCCAGGTTAGATAGTATTGGATCTGGGAATAAAAGGCCGCAACATTACTTACAGCATATGATGAGAAGACTCTAAATTAATTAAATACTCTAGTTTCAACTGTTAAGATAACGCAAATACTTATGATGAAACAAGAAACGTCCTCACCTACACAAATAATAGTAATAACCAAAGTCTACAAGACTTGATGAAACAATATAGATTTTATTACTAACAATTACATTACTTACTCACTATCTATGTATGTAATAGGAAAATGGATCTGCTGTAGATTGTAGACTCAGCCGTGTCTCAAACTAACATTTCTTGAAATTTTCAGCTTTATGAATGCATATTTTAAGAATGTAAATTTTCAGATGTTTACGTGGGCTCTCCGATGAGCATGTCCCAGAATGGCAACAGAATGAAAACGGTTGGTTGGTGCTAATCTATCATACCATATAAATTAAATCAATTGTTTCAGACTCCTGAGCCACAAATTAATAAATTTTCTTTCAGAGTATTTACATATATCGAATTCAGCCGGTGCGCGGATTGGAGTTTATATAAATAATAAAACCAATCAATAAATTAAATTGCAGATTACTGTGCTACAAACTAATAAATCTATTTTAAATTGTGTTCAAAATTTAAACAAAATACAGCACAGCATATAGGTGTTGCGGACTGGAGAATGCTGATTGACGATTGCAGATTAGTAGATTAGAACTGTGAGGTTTTGTGATTGTCTGATAACAGTAGTTTAGTAAGCGATTTGTCAGGTGTCTGTAACCGGGTCGTTCTCTCCTTACTAATATACTTTCCTCCTATCCTTACCTATTGTTTTATGTAAACGGCTGTAGGAATAGGCCCGGCGTTATCCGAAAATCGTGCCTAGCGCATGGTTCTACAGTCCCATCAACCAATCAATCTTAAAGATGATATTGATATTTTAAATTATCATCCGGATATGACGGAAGACGACGAAACAGAATAAATGTTACATCTTAGTTAAATAATTTATAAGTTCCGTTTGTTATATGTTTTTTAATTTGAGTTTATATTTTATAATATCATACTTGTATCTACGATAAAAAACTTAAGAATTTCAAAAATAATGCATATAAATTAAACGCTTGGAAAACAATAGCTACAGCCAACGGCGAAACAAGTATGTATAACAAATTAAATAAAATTCATATATTTTACATAATTTTTGAATATTTAGTGAGCATGTTCGTCGAAAATGGATGATGCTTAGTGAAAAATATTCAAAAGAAATTAAAAAGTATGATTTACCACCAGGCAACGGAAATGTTTTTATCGAAGAATGGCCAGACTTTCAAAGTATGAGCTTTTTAAAGGAATTTATAAAGCCTAAAAAGTAAGTTTTCTATATCCTATCTATTCTATACAATACATACATATATATGTTTTTAATTTCATTAGAAAAAATATATTTCATGAGTGCCAAAACGAAGATTCTAATAATTCTAATGATTTTTATCATAAAGATATCACGGATTAAATTCATCGCGTCGTGCTATAGAAACCTCTGTAAAAGTACGAATGATGACGTTTCGTACGTTGATGTTCGTCAAGCGATAAAATCGGCTGCCGAAAGCATCAGCAGACGTAATGAAGTTCCGTGCACGATTAGAAGCAATTCGGTTCATGAGAACTTTATAAAGTCTATGATCGGTTTAATCGCACCATTACAACTGGCTAATCTAGATTATGCGTTATCACAAATGCTACAGTTCGTAATGGAATTGAAATGAAAGACGACAAAAACTAACAATGAACAAAAATTTAATCCGGACGATTTAATTGAAGAAATATATTATAATGAATCGTGATATTTATGAACATAGTCTAAGTATAAATTACTTCTAATAATAAAATTAAACAAATATACTATCGTGTTATTTTTCTTTATTATAATATTAATATTTCTTATTTAACCCTCATGTTTATAACCGGCTACCCGGGAAGCCATTTGGCTTTAAAAGTAAAATTTTTAAGTTTTTATAATTTCTGGCTTCTGCTCCTTAACATCCTAACAATGACTATTTTGAATCGATTTTTAAACAGAAGATGGTCACTTAATTTTTTCAAGGAGTTTATTTGTTGTTTAAGTTTGTCTACCCTTTTCTTCTATAACCGTCTACCCAGGTAACCAGTATAAAACGTACTAACTGTATTGGTTGTTTAGTGTATTAAAACACATTTATAGAATTTTACTAATATAAAAATTGTATTTCATCACAGATTTAAAATTTCCGTACTTTACATAAACAAAATAAATGAAAATTTTAAAATTCAATAACTAAAGAAAAATAATAATCATAATAATATACGAGTATTTAATTCACTTTCGTCCGGTCTCTAATTAGTGCATGTTAGACCTCTTGTAATGCGTTTGTATGTTGAGCGCACACTGTCTTTTTACACACACTACATGTTTTTCGCGTAGCTCTCCGTCAGATTGCAAACAAATCCAGCATTTTTCAGTTTGCGAGATTCTTTCGGTGCTATCAGAATCTCTTCGGCTGATAATTATGGTATTTGAGCTGGTAGTGTAATTGGTTTGCCGAGAACGCATTCAATATCCGAACACGAGTTGAAATGCCTTTATATATTAGTAACCGCTGCTCGAGCACTATTGTGTGGTAAAGCTAAATGCAATGCCAAATCCCGTTAAAAAAGATTAGGCGTTTGTGAGTTTTGTCACCCGGATTATTTTCTATATAAATCGTGTATGCCGCAACGCAAGCGCAACATCAATGATATTATAAAAGAATGCGACAGGCCACCGTGATGTTTTTCGTTTGTTTAGTTGTGTAATGGGTAACTAGCTTATACATATTGTCTATCTCACTTTTTGTACTATTATAGTAGTGAATGATTTCAAGTTTCTTTTCGCCGCTTACGTTTTCTGTGTAGTGCTGCGTTGACAACAATATCACTTTTTTTATTTTTGGGACGTAAGAGCCAATTATGATATTGTCGTTAGTAAATCCAAATAGAAAAGAGTAGGTTTCACGAGATCTTAATGGCAGCATATCGTTCGGAATATATGGCTTATTTTTTTTAAATGTACCGTCAATTGATATGTTCCAGCTCATCAATAGGCACACCAAAGGTCGTGACGTAAACAGATTGTCAGTAACAATCATTCTACACGATCCTTTGAAGCACGCACACAAATCTCTAAGATCATTTCACCTTGATTCGTCTGTAAACAAGAAAATGCAGCTATTGCTACCCTGGTAGCCGGTTATATAACAACGATGATTTTTTGGTTATAGATACAAGGGTTAAGTCAAAGATTACTATTTAAATATCACAGATTATTTATCCCACATCCAATCCAGTCGTTTTTCATTATTGACAAACGAACATAGTTGATCCCTAATTTGTAAAGATATTTTATCCTCAAGAACGTGAAGATGTCGAGAAGGTTTAATTGATTGCAGAAATTGTGTTGATTCAGTGTGCCATAATCCGTTCTGAACTACGTGGTTGGAATCTAACCAGTCCACATAATTTGATGCGACGAGGAAAATTGTGTAGGGCAACACAACCAAGCACTACCTTCTCTGCATTTTCTGACATCATATTTAGCGTTGTTAGTAAAATTATTCATCTACTGACCAATGAATTTCCAATGATTCTCCGTTAATGCTGTGCCAGGAAAAGATTTCATTACTTTTTTGGTAAGAGTGAACGCTGCATCTCCAACTAAGTAATGAGGTAGTTTGGTACTGGTTCCCGGTAAAGTTTGTGGTGGTGGTATTGGTTATTTTTTCGTTGCCTTGAGAAAAATATCTGAAAATAAATCGGGAAAATAATTCTTTTTACGAAATAATATTAAATTTAAATTAATTACTCGCAGTTAAGTTAATCCTAAGCGACGATCAATATTTATTCTGATTTTTTTAGTTGTGGCCCTATTAGTTCCAACAACATTTGAAAGATTTTTTTAGTCATCCTTGTATGTATAAAAAATTGATCTGGATCGACCTCCTACATTGGTAAAAAGGTTACCTTGAGGTAACCGTGAACATTCCTGGTTTTTTTATTTCACGCACACCGCATGACCTTTTAATTTTTTCTACGTCTCACCTCTTCTAAATTTTCCATTTCGTTCAAGTTGGGATAATACTACTTCTTGATTCATTTTATTAATTAATTCGATGTTTTAATTTGAATATTAACTCTGCTTAGTTTAAAAAATAAAATAAATTATAATACGTAAAAAAATTTAAACGATAAAAAAATATAAAAAATAAAAATGTCCATCTACCGTCTTGAAATAATTTTCGCATCTCTTATTCAATACTTTTATATTTTTTCAAACAAAACAGATGTTTTTCTAGTTTTAAATTCACACAATATTATTTTTCTCCTATCGTAGGAAAACATATATCTTTCCGTTGTTTTTTCGAAACGAAAAGCTCATCATTTCAGTATGTTGTATTTGTTGCTAAGCAACAATTAATAATAGTACAAGAAAATATTTTTGCTAGCCTAGGCCGGGAATATATTCCCGTATGGATTTTTAATTGTTTAGAAGAAATAAAATTAAACTAATAAGGTCAAACGCATTTATACATATTATTTAACATTTAACTTGTTATTTTTGCGGGAGTAAATCACATGTAGCTGAATTAGCTGCTTTCACTATATCCAGCGGGATACAAGATAAGGATAATTCGCTTTAACTGTCTAGTCCCTATTACTTAAATTTCGTTCACACGGTGTTTATAAATCTAATATGTACACAAACTTGACAATTTTTGAAAAAAAAACAAGACAAAATGTATTTATGTCTTATGATGTCGTGGCTAACTGAGCAATAATTTTGTATTACTTTTTACTTTGTTTTGATTTCTTAATATCAATAATGAATAATACTAAAAATTATTTTGGGTTTATATTCGTTTAAAAGTCCGATCGAAGGAAAAATAGTGTGTACAATTCGGAGGAAAAGTGCATTCCCGTACTCCCGTGGTTGCCCACGGGTTCCACTATTGTCCGGGAATGCAGTACTTTTCATCCTAATTATAGGTACAATATACAATTTTTTTAAGTTTTCAGCGCTTATTTAACAAAGTAAAAAATAACAATTTTCGTAAAATTTTTTTATTTTATTATGTTTCATGGATGGTTCTTCCTGAAAAATACGAAGCTCTCAACTCAATCTTACTCTGTTCTCATGGAAGCGTTCGACATCATGTTGAATATAACGTGATCCTAATTTCAACTCTACCTAACTCTTAACTCTACATGAATACAAGATATTAATCTAAAAATTAGTAACATATTTGAGTTCAATTTTCTATTCATCTTAAATGTTCCACGGACAAGTACATAACTTATTTTAAACATTTTTTAGTTTAATCATTCCACCCAAAACAAAAATGTCTTACACACGTCTGTTAAAATAAACCTTTATAATTAGTTTATTTTAATATATGTTTTAAAATCTTGAAGTAGTTTTAACTTCTCGGTTGGAGGAAGATAGCTTAATCCGTTTATACAATGATTTTTCTAAAGTTATATTAATGATGAAACTTGGTAATCTATATACTATTGCTTGATCTATTATCAAAGAGAATAAATATAAAGAGGAACATCTTGTATGACCCGCGGTTACACATAATCTTAAAATATTTCTGAGTTATTTGGTGATGGTAAACGAAATAGGATAAACATGTATTTTTTATTTCGTTTCCTCTTTCGAACGAAAACAAAAAAAAAATTTGACTATTTCAAAACTTCGCTTACTATTTCTTATTATAATTCGATTGTAAAATGTAATAGATATATTTTCATATAATAATCTATTCCATTCTACAATTGAATTATAATATAAAATAGTAGGCGATGTTTTGAAATAGTCAAATATTTTTCTTTGCTGTCGTTCGAAAAACAAAATTCGTTGTAAGCTTCAAGTTTGTTGTACTGTTTTAGTATTGTATTTTAAATTTAATAAACATTTCGAGTAATTAATTTTAATAAAGGTACTACTTGCTCAAATATATTAATTACGTGAGAAATAGAGGACTTCTTAATTTTGTATGATGGCAAAGAATTTTAAATTTACTAGACTCCTCATAATTTTCGTATGATTGCAGTAGATATTAATGTGAATATATGTTACTGTTATAAACTTGAAACAGAATGCTTCTGTCCAAAAACTTGCCAATGTTATTAAAACACCAATAATAGCAATCTTTAATTTGACATGATTATCATGATTTATCGAACAAAACTTATATATAAGCTACCTCTTATTATTTGTTAGTTTAATTAAGTCATCCTGATATTTAACGGTTTCAAATAAATATTCTCTTGGGTTGTTCAACCACAATCAATGTATTGATAAGTCAAACTTAATACATATCTTGCTATTTTTCAACTAGACTTATGTTTCTGTATAAGATAATCGAATCGTTGGCAAAAAGCTACAATTTTCCCTATAATGAAGGGTCGTTGAAATGCTACTTGCGGAATATTACTTATAATGTTTTTTCACAAGTTCATAATCTAAAAAACAGTCTCCTCTAGCTGCGGTCTCGACTTCGATTCTCCTCATTTACTAAAATATGGTCCGGATGACATAAAAAGCGATTGTAAAAACAATCGTTGTACTGACTATCTACATTGTGCACCATTAATACGTATAGTTCGAAAGATCTCAGTTGAGACACAGTCAAAGGTTTCTGATCTTTGAGTCATAGAAACAGATTGCTGATACTCATATTTAGAATTCCTCGTATGTGTGACTTATTCCACTTTTAAATTCAATCAAATAAAAATTTGATATTTTAATTCAAAATATTCTTTATAGTGGAATTTTACTTTTTATATATCATAAATACATTTCGGCAATCAAGTTGCCAATGAACTCACAATAAATACTGAAGATGGCAACTTGATTGCCGAAATATATTTATGATATGTAAAAAATAAAATTCCACTATGAGGAATATTTTGAATTAAAAAATCAAATTTTATTTGATTGAAAACAGATTGCGTTTCACAACAAATCTTTTGTGAATACTTTTAAAAATTCATACATACATCTGTAACTATTTGCTTGCAGATAATAAATCTGTATATACAGTTTCATCGCAAAGACGGCAGCAAAATAAATAATTTTTAAAAAAATATGAATTAACTCGAAAACTTAATTTTAAGATTGGCAATGCACAAAAAATATCGAACTCGATTATCATAATGGAATATATAATCGTGTTGTTCCATTTCAACAGGCAGACTATCCGATATTCCGTTCTTATATCCACCAACATAATATCTTTTTAATTCGAATTATTTTATCTTATAAGCAAAATTGAAATTTGAAGTTTGTCAAATATTTTGTTTTCATAACGAGTTTATCTGTTATAATCAAAATCGACATAATTTTGTTTGAATATAAAAAAACGTAAAAAAATCGTTTTCAATTATAACTCTAAGATTATGGAAAACGAATGGCCCCGATTGTCTAACAATAAAATTCAGGTTATGCTGTTCTGATTTCCAAGGTTCATAGTTAAATTTGCGATGGAAAGCAAAATATATAACATTAAAATGTATTCTGGGAAACGATAAGTATTTTTGCGAATTTGTCATAGAAATACTCAGTATAATTTATATAAAGAAATCCATTCCGGAGTGAATGAGGAGTTTATATCACCCAATTTTTTTAGGAAGAAAATAACAAGTATAATAATTTTTTTTGATTGTATCATTTTAAATAGATGTATGGTTACGGCATTTCATAAAAAAATTCTTTACTATCAATGGTAATAGTAAAATTAAATGAGTCCACTGTCCAAGTTTAACTATCAAATATATGTTTATTAAAGTTTCAAAATAAGTAAAACAAGCGATGTGAAACAATCAATAAATTCAAATTTTTCCAGTTTTGTGTCTTTTAAATATTAAGAATTGTTTGACAAAATATAGCAACCCGTTCAACACATTGCAAAGGATAACATAATTATAATATTTATGATAAAAATTTAAATAATTGCTTGTAATTATTTTCGTCATCCAATACACTGACATTTTTAGAGCTATGAAGACTATAAACTCAGTCTAAAATGTGATCTGATTAACTTGATATTTCAAAACGAATCCCTTATTAACTGTTTGTGTTCGCCTATTACAGCAAATCTTTTGCTGTTAATTTAATCGGCAGTTGATACCGCAATAAAAATTGGACTTAATTCTGACGGGATACAATTTGCAATGCCTCCCTTTTATTTCAGCTCTAAATAATAATTTTTCGATGTCCGTTCAAATTGTAACGCAGTTGTCTTATTTTTGTGTATAAACCGAGATTTCTAATGTATGACAAAAATATTCAATATTCTTCTTGTTGGTTTTGTTAGTGGGATGTTCAATTGACCAGTCCAATTCGTACATTCCTCATATATATGTATTCCATACTATCACGGAATCATAAAAAATTTTCCTTATTTGGACCAAATTTATTATACAATATAAAAATCGACTGTTAATTAAGTTACTGTTTTTGTAGTTTTAAACTATATAAAGAATTTTGAAATATGAGTATGTTAAAAAAATCTTTGTTATAACTAATGCATTTCGTTTATAATCATAACTTATAAATCATATAATCTTAACTTATGGTAAATAACATTATTTTCATATTATTTATATCATTTCATGTTACTATTTAAATGACCATAGAATTTTATGGTATGTCCTTCGTCTTGTTTTTGTAGTTACAAAACTTTGTGTTCAATTATAAACCAGCCTTTATATTACTCAGATAAACTAGAACAACTGAAGAAATTATAAAAATATAGTAAAAATCATTTTATGTTAATATCCAATAGATATTACAGTGTAAACCTCAATCATTTGATAAGAAAGCATAAAGAAACGCAGGTGGTTAAAGAATAAAGTAGAGTTGAAATAAATAGTGAAAGCTTGTAGATGCAGTGATAACTAATTCGCTGAATGTCCAATGCAAAATAATTATGAAGCAGCAAATTTGTAATCATTGCATAAAAGCGATAATCTAAATTGTAATAAAACAAAACTCTTGAAAGCCAAAATACATAGCTTTTAGAAATTAATTTTAATTCATTAAAGAGCTTCACAACAAACACCTGAGTCTACAAGGAGATTATATAATTTACTAAGTTGTACTACTTTTGTAAACAAAAATCCGTGGTTTACTAAAATTAATTCCGTCTTGAACTAAAAACCAAACCTACACTTAATATTTGTTATTAAAATAAAAAAATGCCAATTTCAACGGTTAATAGGATGAAATGCCTAGAAGGTTAAGGTGGTAAACATATCCACATTATGATATCGTTAAAATCATGATCTCAAAACCAGACCAGATGACAGTAACAGTTTAATGTCAATCATATAAGGTCTCGAAACCAGACAAAATGACAGTGACAGTTTAAGGTCAATTATATCAATGCATTTCAAGCATTTCATATAATTGACCATAACATTTTAGATGTTATCCACAGAGTACAAGCCTTTGTGGATCTAAACGACTTACAGATTTAGTACTTATATTTTTTAGTGATGAGTACTCAGCGAATTTAACACGCCTAAAAACAATACAACTGTATTTTAAAAAATACCTTTATAAAAATTTAAACAGAACAGTTTGGAAAGTAATAAGTACTTCTCTCCATACTCAAAGTGGATGCTAGAAATATGAATCAACAAACAAAAGTAGGAAAAGACTTAAAAAAATTGCTTATTCTACTCAACACATTTTTAAATGACAAAGATATATTAATATTTTGTTAAATAGTTTCTAATTATCATTACATCATTATAAATAACTGAGAAGTGATTGGAAATAATTGTAAACGTATACTCAAAAGAATATCAATAATTTCACCGAAAGCAACCTTCAAATTGGTAACTATACAATATAATATGCTTAATTTCTCTGTAGACATCAAGTTTATCAACATGTTGAATTATGTATGGGGTGTTAAGATATGATGTTAAGATTATATATTTAATAATAAAATACAACGCTGACGATGCTAGTGAATTGACTGTATGTTTAACGATTGTTATTAGTGGTATAATAAATTATGAAGTTTTGTTTTAACTTCAATAAAACTCAAAAAAAAATTTTTGAATCCTAAATTTAAATCCTCGTTTTATTGGTTTTCAAACTCACCAATCGAAAATATTCTGTTATTGTTATTACGCCATAACAGACTTTTTTTGCAAACCTTATCACAAATGAGTTTATCGCAAAATATGATTGTATAGTTTATAAATTTAGAGCTGACCGTAAGAATTCGGCGCTCGAGAAAATGCCAGACTAATTAGAAATTGCTGATATAACAAATATAAAATAAATTAAGAAATTTACGGACAACTTATGATGTACAGGTAAAAACATTGAAAGTGATATTGATTGAGATAAAATGTTCATTAAAAAATTAACCGACGAAGTCGTTGTTTTGCGTAAAACAAAAAAAAATTTGAGTAAGATAAAATAGTACAAATATGTTCATTCAAATTTATGCCACTGAACTGGTACATCTTTCTTTCTGATATAAAAATTCACTATTGTTTCCCGAATTTAATGTACTTCAATTGTGAAATTTGTGTTTTTGAACCCAATTCTAGAAAATATTAGTTGACTACTTGACTAAATAATTGAGTTGATAGATCTACCGAATGCACATTCCACGGTTTATTTAATCAAGATAATCTAAAAAAAATTATTATTCAAATTTGAGTTGATAAATATTACTGAAGATGGCAATTATTTTCCTTAAATATTGTTACGATTTCGCCGAGTGGTTATTCTAATAATTTATCCGGTTCGATCACTGGATTGTGAATATTTAACTCGCAAAGATTAAATTTCAATTAAATTTATTTCCCACAAATATTACACAAATATTTCACAAATAATTCACTAATATTTATTTTCACTATTATTTTACACAATATTTATCACTACTATTATTTTAACACTTCACTTTCACTATTATTTTCACTTCCCGATATTAACACTTCAAAATTCAAAATTGAACTATATCGTAACTCAAATGTCTACACGTATTTATACGACACAAATACTTGTAGAATATTCCATTATTTTTTTCTCTACACTTCGCGAATGTTCTTCTCGTATTTTGTATAAATAGGCTCCGCCTATTTCATTATTTGTTTTTACTTTGTTCGTTTATGTAAACATTTGGTTACAGGGTAATCCCTACTGCTATAATTTTCTTCTTAATTATCACAGGTGACATCTGTGATTCGTGACACTACCCTCCGCCCAAACCTGTTCGTCCCGAACAGGATCTAGATCTCTTCCTCTATAGAACGCCAGTCGTTCCAGGTGTACAACCTTGGATTTTCCTTGTACCCCTCTTTGGATCCTATAGATCACGTCGTTAGTTCTGACCTTGTACGGTCCCTCCCATCTAGGTTCTAACTTCTTGGATAATCCATTCCTTCGTTGTGTTCCAGGACCTTCATCCAATTTCCCAAAAACAACCGTTTCCGAGTGTGGTGGTAGCTTCGTCCGATGATCCAGTTTTACCCTCCTTACGATTGGCTCCTCCCCGTTGTTCAGTTGCAAAGGCAGTTCGACATTTCTGTAGCTCAATGTTCCCCGTCCAAAATCCAATACGAATCCATTTTGTTTCATGACGTCCATTCCGAGGATGACCTCATCCACAATATCCGCAACCAGAACTTCATGTCGAAAACCATTTTTCCCGATTCGTATATCCACCTCCTTCTTTCCTTTGATAGCTGCACTGTCGCCTGTCGCCGTTTGTAACTTGAACCCTTCCATAGGCTCAACTCCATCCGTGATAAAATCCGGCCGCACAATCGTTCTCGTTGCTCCGGTGTCCAATGTTATCAAACTGGATCGTCCCTCTATTTCGCCTTTCACCATCAAGCTATCACCACCTTTTGCCAATCTGGAAATGGGGATGAAGGTTATGGAGCATTTGGTTGTGGGAGTCAGCTTTTGCTCCTCAAAGCTGACTCTTACTCGTTTAACGCCTTTGTTGTTGTTTGGCGTTCCTCCTCGGCTGGTATTCTTCGTTCCTCCGGTGGCCTTCGGTACATCAGCGATGGTGTTCTCGCCCGTTTGCGCTTTATCTCCCAGCATTCCCTTGAGATGTGTCCTATTTTATCACAAACCCAACATCTGATTTTACTAGTTCCTTCCCGGAATCTCGTTGACCGCCAGTTATCTGCTGGTTTGATGGTATTGCCCTGTTTGTGACTGATTGCTGGTTCCACTTCCACACGACGTACCTTGACTGCTGGTTTGATGATGTTGTTTGCAGTCTCATTGGTTAGGGCACACGCGATGGTTTCCGCAAACGTTGCTTTTGGAGACAATACAACTGCACGTCTCGTATCCGGATCCAGTATACCATCGGTGAAAGCGTCGATCTTAATACGCTCTGTGTATTCACCTGCCATGTTGTAGTGGGCGAGGTGCACTAACCGCTCTATATCAGCCGCATACTCCTGGAGCGTCTCTCCAACCCGCTGACATCGTCCCTTCAACTCCATCCGATGTAGCTCCCGTCGGTGGTCACCTCCGTATTTGCGCTCCAGAGCCAACATGATTTTGCCGTAATCCTCTCGTTCGTATTCCGGCACGATTTGGAGTAGTTCCGCAGCACTTCCCTTTAACGCCACAATTAATGCTGCTACCCGATCCTCTTCACACCAACCGTTCCTTGTGGCCGCCATTTCAAACTGGAGTTTGAAGATGTTGAATGGTGTGGTTCCGTCAAATGTTGGTGGCTTCAATTTTATTGAGCTGGTTGGTCGAGCAATTAGAGCGCTGCCGTTGGTTTTTAGGTCCATAAGCTCTTGTTCGATCTTCATGAATCGTTGGTCGGCCACCTCAAATTGCTGATCCATTTCGATTTTGATGGTGTCAACTTTTGTGTTAAATGTAACGGAAAGGCCGCCGATCATTTGCTGCATTGCGGCCATTAATTGCCCCATGTCGAACGCTCCTGGTGTTGTTGGAGTGGTTTCTCGTACGGTGACATTCTCGTCTTCCGCTCTGGTCGTTGACTCTGTAATCACTTCAATCGCTTGCACCTCGGTTGAATCCGGTGCCCCAAAATTAAATTCATGTTGATCTGGGTCAACATTATCATCCAACAAAGCTGTACGGAGTCTCAACTGCAACTCGTTTCGGTTGCCCGTAGTTGGTAGATTCCGTAGCCCCAACTCCTTCTTCAAATCTGCCACTTTTAAGTCCAATAATTTCATCTTGGATATTCACAATCCCACCGCTGTCACCAATTGTTACGATTTCGCCGAGTGGTTATTCTAATAATTTATCCGGTTCGATCACTGGATTGTGAATATTTAACTCGCAAAGATTAAATTTCAATTAAATTTATTTCCCACAAATATTACACAAATATTTCACAAATAATTCACTAATATTTATTTTCACTATTATTTTACACAATATTTATCACTACTATTATTTTAACACTTCACTTTCACTATTATTTTCACTTCCCGATATTAACACTTCAAAATTCAAAATTGAACTATATCGTAACTCAAATGTCTACACGTATTTATACGACACAAATACTTGTAGAATATTCCATTATTTTTTTCTCTACACTTCGCGAATGTTCTTCTCGTATTTTGTATAAATAGGCTCCGCCTATTTCATTATTTGTTTTTATTCTGTTTGTATGTGTAAACATTTGGTTACAGGGTAATCCCTACTGCTATAATTTTCTTCTTAATTATCACAGGTGACATCTGTGATTCGTGACAATATATTTAACTATATATAAAATAAACATAAAGAAATACTACAAAAAAACTATGGGTTGTTTAACTGGTTCATATTTTTAAAAAAGTTTGTATTTGCGTTAATTGTGGTATCAAAACGTGCGTCTGTACAAATTTTCTATTACCAATATACCATGTATTGGGTTGGCTTAGAAACAAGAAGTTAAATCTTTGTTTAAATTGACAAATAATTTAATACAAAAATTTATTTCAATGTTTGAAAAGACTACAAAAAAATAACCGATTATTTTACTAATTATTCCACTCTGTGGTCCGAAAAGAAATTTTCCAGGCAGTCTAAGTTTAAACTTAAAAAAAAATTATTACTCTATTAGAGTACAAAAAATGTGTTGTAGTACGAATATATTAAAAGTTTCTAATACTGGAAATACAGGAACTAATTATATAAAAGTTTCTATAATACAGGAATCCTGAAAGACTGCTATTACACAACCATTACACAACACAATTAAGGTGTCATAAACTTGAAACGTCAATACAAGAGCGGTTTGGGCAGCATCTTACTTAAAAGTAATCATATATAAATATTTTTTTCAATTACTATCGCAGCAGCAAATATGTACGTTTCTTTTAAGTATTAAAATTCGAATACCTAAACAATTGTCTTGAATAACAAACTATAGGTAAATAGTATTATAAATAGAACCTGATTAATAATAATTAATCGACTTTAGTAGTTCGCATAGTTCAAGTTGATTTTGAAATCATATCTTACGCCCTTACGATCCAAGTCGAAAATGAGCGGCTTTTCTTGTTTTCATAAATTTTATGTGCATTCTTGTGATATAGTTATGGATACTATTTATGACCAAAAAGTTCAATTGGATGACGAAAATCCATTTTGCACCAAAAATTTACTAAGATAAGTATATTTTTGGTGCAAAATGGATTTTCAGTAGGTACGTTTACCGGTCATTTAATTATTTGTTTGAGTTTGTACGAACATAACTTCCTAAAGCAACATTATTGCGTCAACAATAGACATACATAAAATATTCCAATGTACACTTATTATTTAATGGATGTACATACAATTTTCTTAGTAAACGAAATTAATTTCTAATAACAGTAATTGTAAATATTGAATTTTACAAAATAAAATTTAATTTAAAATAATTAAATATTTTTATTTTATACTTCAAAGAAAATATTTTGATTAATTATTTCTTAGTAAACCCGAATTTGAAGTTATTTTTTATTTTAAAATACGTTTAGAGTATAATAGTTTAAACTATTCAAATAATTTATTTATTTCTATTTTATGTTATTTAGATATTAATTTTTAGTTTCATTTTTGAAATTCTGTTTATGTTCTGTTAATTCTGTTTCACAAATTATCACAATAGTAACATATTACATATATAGTTATATGTAATATGTTACTGTTGTGATAATTTGTGAAACTTTTCGGATCATGAATAACTTCTTCAAAAATTGGAAATACATTCTATTGTACCTGTTGGAGTAGATTTCGAAAGTCGGTAAGCTAACTTTAATTTTTTTCGAAATTTGATTGTGAATATAAACCCAAATTGCTTTTCTTGTAGCCCATTTCTTGCATTTTTGGATTACTCAACAACACCTCTTTCTTTTTTATAGTCTGGATAAAATTCAAACAAAATGGTCTTAACTGTATTTTAGATAAGAATAAACTTTTTGATTTAACCTAAAACAAACGGAAGACTAGATAAAAAATTATACAATCGAATATATATGTTACTCGTGCAGTGCCAAATATTCAGTCACACATGCATAATAAGAAGTTCATGAACCATTTAAATTTCAACCATTCAAGCTCATATTTTAGTCATATATAATAAAAAAATTCTGCAGTATCGTATTTTTTAAAAACAGATTTTTAAAAATCCAATATTGCAAATAAAACTAAAATAATTTATATATAAGACCTTTACAGTATTAATGTCGTTCATATTAAAGATCAACTGAGATAAACTAAATGTACATCTGATTCGACCCAATTAAGTATTTGTCTGGAATTCGGTTTCTTGATAAATTTTTTAAATTCGATTAATTTTTTTAATACGATTTTTTTAAATTCTTACAATTGCGACATTTGAAACATACAAATTTAGTAGAAAATATTATTAGTTTGTAAATTTTTAAGAAAATATTATTAGTTCATAACTGTTTCCAACATTTGCGAGTAAATGTTCATTGGATGCATTATTTAAATTACCAGTTTTAGATAGCTGGGACAAATACTATTGTCAGTAGTTTATAAGATTTCGCACATGCAAAATTCATTTTTGCTAATTTAATTATACTAATTTGATAACTACACTTTTCGAGCTAAATTGACCTTTTAAATTTTATGATCAATTTAGCTTTGTTGCTTTTACCAGATGTTTCAGGCTAAAGTTATGAATCCCTTGACAAATGTTTTACCTTGAGGTATATGGACTGCAAAAAAATAAACATGCATCGTCATTTTTGCTGTTCCTATCCATCTTATTTAACATAAATCTATTCCAATTCAACGAATTTGGTTATCAATTATATGTATTTCTATGAAAGCTGCTTTTTTATACTAGTTTTGTCTAACTCTTCCTTTCATTTTACAAGTTCATTTCTTATGGTTCTGAGTGTGTACCCGATGGATAAATAGATATTACTATAATATATAGTTCCTTGTTATACTTGGCAGTGAACCTTCATTTGCATAATAGTTTGTTTTTGACGAAAAAATAATCTGTAATAATGACAACCGTTAGAAGTTGAAGATAATTGCTCATAAGAACTGTTGAAATGTTGTGACCATTATGAATACAACACTGTATTGCAATTAATTCTTTTAGATTATAAACTTTGTGTTCTCCCTACCAAATGTATATATATAGATATATTGATTGTTTTGTAAACCGAGGTCAGTTGGATGGACAGATGAAAATAAACGAGTTAGTTTTGTTCACTCTGGTACTACAAAACAATCAATAATTAGAAATTAAGAATTTAATTAAATGAAATATTATGAAGTACAATTAAAAAGTAACTAAATTATAAATAAAATAAATAAACAATATAAAGTACTTTGTTTTGTAGTACGTCTTAAACCTTTTGTATAAGATTGAATTGCCTTTATACAACATTGGTGGCAGCGTTAAAAATACAGTAAATTGCAATTCACGTTATCTTATTATGTGCAAAATGATAATCTTTAAATGTGTACCAAGCAGTTCCGATACGCTCATATAGTAAAACCATTGAATGGTGAACAAACATCGTGTAAAAACAAACAAAATGTGTGCTAAATATAGTTTTATGGTGACATATAAGTAGTTAGCATAGTAAGCAAGCATATTTATTAAAATAAAGTTCCACATGGTGATGTATTTAAACCACACAAATGCAACATCTTCAAGGATGAGTTTACGCAACAAATTACCGTTTACCATCAATTCATACACAATTTATTCATCATCTATTCCAACCAAAATTAATAACCAATAATAATTAATAATCTAATAACAAAGAAAAAAATGGAGAATAGTGATAGATTTCCGTCGATTAAATGATATTACCGTAGATGATGTGTACCCGTTGCCCAATATCACAGATATACTGGACCAATTAGGCCAATCAACCTACTTTTCAACTTTGGACTTAGCAAATGGCTATCATCAGATTTCTCTCGAACCAAATGACGCCGTTAAAACTGCATTTAGTACGGATCACGGTCAGTTTCACTTTTTGCGAATGCCGTTTAAAGGGTGCACCGTCGACAATTCAAAGACTTATGAACACGGTTCTTTCAGGATCAACTGGCATTCGTTGTTTTGTATATCTCGACAACGTAGTTGTTTATGGAGTAAATTTATTGGATCATAATAATAAATTAATTGATGTTCTTTCCCGTTTTCGGCACTTTAACTTGAAATAACAGCCATCTAAGTGTCATTTTCTTAGAAAGGAAATATCGTATTTAGGTCATATAATTACAAATAATGGTATAAAACCAGATCCATCGAAGATATCAGCAATAAAAAATTACGCTTAACTGGAAAACGTAAAACAGGTTAAAGCCATCCTAAGGTTGTGTGGCTATTATAGACGTTTTATTAAAAAAATTTCGAAGGTCGCCGAGCCTCTAAACGCATTACTCAGAAAAAATGTTTAGTTTAAATGGGATGCGTACACAGAAGACTCGTTCAACACAATGAGGAACCTATTAGTAAACCCTATCATTTTAAAATACCCGGATTTTTCAAGAGAATATACTTTAACTACAGACGCAAGTAATAATGCAATAGGTGCAGTTTTATCGCAAGAGTTTGAGATGTTTTATTATCCTATTTCCTTTGCTAGTCGCATACTTAACAGTGTTGACCGAAAATACTCTACTGTTGAAAAGGAATTGCTAGCAATTGTTTGGGCCGTACAACGGTTTAGGCCGTATTTGTATGGTCGACACTTCATAATACAAACAGACCTCAAACCGTTGATATGGTTACACAAGAGTACAAATCCAACATCGCGTCTCATTCGTTGGCGAATAATAATGGACGAATACGATTATAAGATAATGTACAAATCTGGCAAAACAAATGTTATAGCAGATGCTTAGTCGTTCCGTTCATCCAAATGACGAAGAGTCAAAATATCAGAAAATTTCAGTAGTCACCCGTTCACGATCAAAGAATGTTACGCAAGATGCATCTGCCGTCTTTTCTACATCTGATTCAAATGATAACTTGAATAATCCGAATAAAACACCTATTGGGGATCTAGACTCACGACGTCAAAGGGTAAAGAATTGTTTCAAGCAGGTCAGATATCAAAATGTTAATTTTACTCTGGTGGTTCCTCAACATACTGGCCCAGTGAAGAAGCTAAGATACCGGACTTAATAGACTTTTATGTAACAAGAGGTATATCTCAGAACGACATTCACATTGAAAACAGCAATTCTCTAGTGTCGGATCACTAACCGGTTATCATGACAGTCAGTGAAACGGTAATTCAAAGGAAAAGTGCACCCAGGTTAACAAATTCAAAGACAAACTGGGATCTCTTTCGTAAATTAATGGAGGAGAAAATCAATCTCCAGGTACCGATAAGAAATTCTCGACAGTTGGAAGACGAATTGGAACAACTCAATGAAGTAATTCACTATGCTGCGTTGGCAAGTACCCCCACTTTACAAAATAAGAAGACGCTTAACGTATCATACTCAATGGAAGTAAGAGAGTTGGTAAGAGAAAAGCGACGGGCTCGTAAAACCTGGCAAATTAATCGAACACCGGCGAATAAAACAATTCTTAACAATTTATGTAACAGTCTTAGATCCCTTCTTAAAGAAATTAAAAATGAATCAATCAACAGATATCTAGTTAGCCTAACTGGTGAATAAAATTCTGATTATTCACTGTGGAAGGCGACGAAGGGACTTAAAAGACCAACAATTCAAGTACCTCCACTGAAAAAGGATGACGGGACCTGGGCAAGAGGTCACAATACGAGAATTCTGATTTGTTTGCGGGGTATCTCCAGGAAACCAGCCAACCGCTACCAAGACAAACTGCCAATGAAAAAATAATGCCAATTCACAAGCTGGATGAGTTTGACATACCGCCAGTAACTCTCAAAGAACTAAAAGAAGAAGTGAAAAGTAACGTTAATGTTGAGAAAGCCTCAGGGTATGACTTGATTACTTGCCAAATTGTCAAAGCTCTACCAGTCAAAGGATTTCGTTTGCTACTACACATAATCAATGCGACCCTTCGGTAAAAATATGTTCCGCATCAATGGAAAGTAGCAGAAGTAATCATGATACCAAAACCTAATAAACCACCTAACGATAAACAATCATACAGGCCAATTTCTCTACTACCAATTATGTCAAAACTTTTTGAAAAATTATTACTAAAGAGACTTAAACCAATAATTGAGGACCGACAACTAATTCCTCCACATCAATTTGGATTCAGAGAAAAGCATTCTACAATTGAACAGGTGCATAGAATAACAAATATAATTGAAAGAACGTTAGAACATAAAAAAGTATGCTCAAGCATATTCCTGGACGTCACGCAAGCATTCGATAAAGTTTGGCACAGTGGTCTGGAATACAAGCTGAATAGAGATTTGCCAAGGCAATTCTACGTTATACGCAGATCTTATTTATCCAATAGACATTTTCGAGTGAAATATGAGGATGAATACTCTGAGCTAAGGAAAATCTCTTCCGGTGTCCCGCGGGGAGTGTATTAGGACCAATCCTGTATTTACTATATACAAGAGACACACCAACCACAAATGAAGGAACCATAGCTACCTTTGCAGATGACACAGCAATTATGGCAATTGGAAGTAATGTCGCCGATGCAACGAGCAAACTCCAGAGGATGACCAATGCGGTTTATAACTGGACAAAGCGTTGGCGAATCAAGCTTAATAAGACAAAATCCACGCATATTAACTTTACATATCAAAAGGATTACCATCTACCTCTGGAAATTAACTCGCGACACGTGCCATTTGCAAATACAGCTTAATATCATGACCCTCGACGCCAAGCTCAAGTGGAGAGAGCATGTCAAAAATAAAAAAGAAGAACTTAACATAAAGTTCAGAAAAATGTATTGGCTTATAGGTAGAGGCTCAGAGCTTACAATTCATAATAAGCTGCTGCTATATCGGCAAATTCTGAAACAGATATGGACCTACGGTATACAACTCTGGGGATGTACCAAGCAAACGAACGCCAAAATGATACAGACGTCTCAAAACAAGGTTCTTCGTATCATCGTCAATGCTCCATGTTACATAAGAAATGAAGACCCTCACAGGGATCTTCGGATGAAATACATCAAAGATGAAATAAAAATGCATGAAATAAGGCCACAAAACATGAAATAAGGCTCCAGGAACATGGAAACCCCTATATTCGCCATATGATAGATAACGCTACCGTCGAAAGAAGACTCCAAAGAACGAGGCCACTTGACCTAGTGAACTTACCAAATTAAAATTAGTAAATAGGTTTAATTAATAATGGGACTAACCAGTGGTTTACATCCTAACTAATGTCAATTGTACTAGAATCATAAAAATTTGTATTTGAAAGAAAAAATTGCTAGATGAGCGCAGTCTCGCAATTTCGATGAGCGCAATTTCGATTTTTTTATATTGACTGTTTGTTTATCAATACACTCTAAGATATATATTTTGATGTTATTTTTGCGTACGGAAATACACAAACACTTGGGATGACTCCGCTTGAGAAGGCCGCGCTCAATCTGTCTCTATATTTCTTGAATACAAATAATTGAAAATACTTTTGCAATCATGAGATCAGACGAATAAATTAAAGTGTATAGTAAAATGAGAAAGTTCTAAAAACGACTATTAAATCATTTTTAATTCTCTATTCAAAAGATAGAGGGACATAGATATTAAATTTCCGAAAGCTGATGCGTTGCAATTTCAATGACATCTTGGCCGTACTCAGGGAAAGTTTGCATATCACAATTACTAAATGTTGACCATAAAAAAGTAGAAACTATATCAATTAAAGCAGTTTGCTTCATTCAAACATTCGTGCCATTCGTCATCATTGGATGCAATACTTCGCAGTTAGCATGTTTAATGTAGGTAAGTGAACATTTAAATACGCTCGCAAATCTCCGAATGACTTTGTTTTCTACCATGTTTGTTTTAGTTTCGAACATGTTTGTGTCTCTCAATACATTAAGGAGATAGAAGATATAATCGAGATATCAGCTTTACTTCCCCGTTTCCTCTTAGTTCAATTTTTCTTCCTATCTGCAACAGCTTCATTCTCTGAACCATCTAGAAACCTAACATTATGACAGTGGTGAAATTGAAAATTAAAGCAAATAGATCTCATCTACCTGAATTTCGTAATTTAATTCACCATTCAACTCTCTTAATTCTTACGACGCATATAATCGTATCCTTTATATACGCACTTGTAAAAATATTTCACACTTTTACCGGTTGTACACGCTTTCACATTAAAAGTGTATGGAACGACAAACCGATTATCAACAAAATGCCCACGCATATCAACATTCGTACCATTATCATATCTCTTATATTGACGCTTATAATCACAAAAATCTTTTGGCAAAATAACGTTTGTTGCATTTTCCTTCTCTCTTACGTCTTGTCGTTGACAGACTTTCAAATAGATCAGTTCCTTAAGTTTATGTTTAAATACACGAACGAGTAAACCAGGACGAAAATTTGCCTTCAAGAGCTTCAATAATTTCTGGTCACTGTGGATATAATGAAGGTTCAAAGTTATAAATAATGAAGGTTTATCGAAAAGTTGTATGATTGAAATTGCCTCTAAATAATTTTAGTACATTTTGCGCCGAGAACCAATAAAATATTATGGTAAAATGGCTTTACAACCCACAATATGATCTCTATCAACACCATTTGGACAATTATTTACACAATTAGTTAAATTATTTTACGCTTCCGCACGTAATGTAGCCTGATTTTGACTAACAAAATGCAACCTTGTACCTCCAATTCGCACACAAAAACTACAAATGTGGTTGTTGCAATTGAATTTCGTTTCTCTCTCTATTTATTTATTTTTCTATATGTAAGGTCTCAATTGAGACGCGGTAAGGGCCGTTTACGGCCTCTAAGCCATAGATTATTATTATTATATGCAAAAAGCCATCTATAACAAATTAAATCAATCCGATTTTGCACACTTATAAATGAATACATTTCAAATGGTTTATTGCGAATTTTACGGTCCGATTGCAACGTCGTTATCCGTTTTCGACCACATCTTGCCGTGAACTGCATATATTTCGGTTATCATGCAGTTTTACGCTTATTCGGCTCACAGTGGACTTTGATACTCTTGTTATCACAGCGATCTGCCTCTGTGAATAGTAGGTGTTTAGCAACAACGTTTTAATTTCCTCCAATTTAGCTTCGCTTAAATCTGAATTTCTCCCCATTTTAAAACCTTCCCAAAATCCTTAACTCTAAAAAATTGTTTAATATCGAATGAAATTACTAAACGATTTTAATAAAAATACTACCTACCGTAACAGTATTCGCACTCAAACTGAGTTTAATAGCAACACAAAACACACATCATTAATATTGGTTATAGAGTAAAAGAATTTCAATTAACGGTACTATTAAAAATATTGTGTGGAACAAGCAATCTGTATCTCATACTTAAAAAAAATAAAAGAATATGCAAGGAGAGAGGAAAAAAAGAGAAATGCAATGATATTTTACAGTGTCCCTAATAATATGGCCACCCACTGTATTTACTAAACAAAAAACTAGAAACTGAAAATTTACTGTCACCACCAGGAATCGAACCCGGGACCCCCAAATAACAGAGCAATTTCTCTAATTACTATGCTATCGAGGGCTTGAGATAATTAACGGAATATTTAAAATTAAATATTTAATATTAAATGGTATTAATGAAATGTTAAATAGTTTAATATCGTTATCTCATTCTCTGCTTCCCCGCGTTTTTAACAAACATTTTATGGAAAAAACTGACACATACTTGAAAATAAAATATTCAGGTTAGACTACTCAACTAAGATATTCACGTTTAAATAATCTTAAATATTCAGTTCAGATAAAAATAATACTAAACCAATATCAAAACTATGGAAAGGAAAGTAAGAATTAATTTTTAATTATTTTTATTTTATAACGCATTAATTCGAATAAATTTTATATTAGTCTTTGGTGAAAAAGTGGCAAATATAAAAACATCATATATTCCTTATAATAATAAAATTAATAAGGCATTTTCAAATTCGAATTTTTATCATAATGGTGTTGAAATTTTTATGCTTAATTTACAAAAAGAAAAAAAAATTAAAATTACATCAAGTACAATAAATTTAATCTTTGCAAATTTTGATAAAAAACTAAGGGCATTAGTGTACATATTGATGGATAATTCTGGTTTTATAATAAAAATGCCTTATTTGACAAAAATTAATAAGGCTAAATTAATGTTTTTATACGGTGGTCGTAAAAATTTTCAATTAATTAATAAGAATAAAGTTCAATCATTTGAAAGAAGTTTATTAGAAAATGTAAGTTCTTACTACAAACTGTTTTTAAAATTTTAGAAAATTAAACTCTTCTTAGAGTGAAAATATATTTATTTATTTTTTGTAAGTCAATTTCGACTGTTTAAATGTAGTGTGATGTCTCTGTAATTTGGAGGTCCCGGGTTCGATTCCTGGTGGTGACAAAAAATTTTCAGTTTTTATTCCGCCTTATATAAATTTAAATAATTTTTTTTGAACATTTTAAATATATATACTAGTTTAAAACTTCGTCGGTCTCGTGGTTGAGTAAGTAGTGTTCTGTCTCTGTTACTTGGGGGTACCGGGCTCGATTCTTGGTGGTGAGAAAAATTTTTCAGTTTTTTTGTTTAAGTATTTTTGATAGAGCTAAAGTGGCATTAGATAGTGAATAAAGTCCGATTTCCATTATGAAAAAAATTTTGTAAGTATTTTTACTGAAATAACCAAAGCGAGAAAAAAATCAAAAATACCATTAGAGTGACAGAGATCGTTTTTTACTTTTTTCTTTTTTTTATAGTGCATATATTTTGACAGATGCGTGTAAGATAACCAAAAAATTTCAAATTTTTTTTTGTTTTCGATAAAAAAGACAAAAAACATTTTGAATCTACAACAATAAATTTTAAAAAAATAAACAACATGATTATTTTCACAATGATTTTAGATGAATGACGCAAAACGAAATGTTAATATTATTAATTGACCATAAAAAATCATCCATATGTATTTTTCCTATAAAATATTTCTCCAGTACTGAATAACAATACTTCTCTTGATATATTTTGTCAGTACTGCTATAATTATTTTCTCAGTAACCATAAAAATTTACTCAGTACTGAATAAATTTGTACTGGAAATATTTTTTATTTCACTCGCACCTTTTTTCTGAAAATCGATTAGATAGTTTCGCTGTAAATGGGAGGCAAAAGTCCATGATGATATATTTCAAATGTTCGCTGAATTTTTTTTTATACAAATATTTTGTTTACTAATTTTTTCAATAGTTCTCAGTTAAAATACGTAAACTTAAACTTGGTTAAGTTTGTATCTTAAACAAATATAAATTATTATTGTTATCTTACACATTTATTTATTTCACATTTATCAGCAAATATACATTTCATATATAATGTGAAATAGAATAAATAGACTCTTCACGCGATACATCCCAAACACTTTATCACTAATTTCTTAATGCGATCAGTAACAACAGTAGAATCCTCTTTCCTCTGAGAACAATAGAATCGATCGTATTCTGAAGCAAAACGAAAGCAGAAAAAAATAAATTACAAAGACAATAGAATAAATACAACATAAGAATAGAAGAATTATTATTCCCGATAATACAAAATCCACCATTTATAATTAAAACATCAAGAAAAGTCGTTTTATTATTGTTTTGAGCAAAAACCAGAAGCAAAAGAAAAAATTCTTTTTGTTTTCTTTCAATAAATTTCTTATCTTTTTCCTTGTTATTTTTCTTCCCTCCACTTTTTCTTGTTTTCATTTTACTTTTTTTTTCTGTGTTATTTTTATGGTGTTATTTGGGTTTCTGATTAATTATGCTGAAAATGAAAATAAAAAAAACTTTGGAATGAATAAATTTTTCTTTATTTAATTTCGTTCTGTATTTGTTAATTTCTTATAACTTTTCGAAAAATAAAAATAAAAAAACAACTGAAACGTGTACAAAAGAAAAACTCATTTTTGCTATTTATTTATTGTTCAAATATAAATTAAAAAATAAAATTCAAAAATAAAAAAATATTTGAATTGAACTTAAATTGGAATAATTAATTCAATAAAATTTATTGATTGGTTGAATAATTAATGGAAATATAAAAATATGTAAATTAAAATAATTTGAAATGTTTTAAACAAAAATAATAACATTAAAAATAAAATAATCAACCTAGAACAAATATCAAAAATAATAATACAAAATATAAAAAAGCATTTACACGAGTGTTTTTCATTTATCATGTCAAACGCAATTTATTTAAATTTTCTACATTTTTCGGGAAAATAATAACAACAACAATAACGACCCAGAAAACTTTTTGATTTGATTTCTTTTGTTTTTCGCGTAGTGATTTAAGTACTGTGTGTTAATTTGGTTTGATTTAGTTAACATTATTTCAAGGTTCGCACATTTTGTAACATTGGGTAGTGGGGATGATACATTTCGAACATAATGTGTTTTCGATGGAAATTAATGCGACGCGCGCGCGAAGAAAGTAATTTAGCAATAATATTAGAATTCCGGAATGTTTTATTACATTTTATATTATTTAAATTGATATGCAAATTTATCAATGTTATTAATGAAGTTGACTAAGTTTGGCAAAAAGCCATATTAAAGTATTTTGCTCAAATCATTTTGAATTTATTCAGAGCGCACCCAAACGCTTTAAATAATCGAATATCATAGTTATACCATGTATTGTTAATATTTGTCTGAATCAGTATTAATACAAAGAAAACAAAGAGTATGCAAATATTAGAATCTTGAAAATCTGTCGTATTCTTTGTTAGTATTTTTATTAGTAATTTATGCATTAAATAAGATATATGACATTACGAGAAGTTATGCTTACGGTTATCGGTATGTAAGAATTAATTTACATACCGATAACCGTAGTTGTATCGCGTTTCACACCAAATAGTAGGCAAGTTTTAATATTTCTTCAATTATATATTAAATAACATGATAATGATGTTATATATGAACAACTTTAGCATGAAAAATTATGTGTAAAGTGAATTCAAAATGATCCATAATCAGGTTAAATTTAATTGTTTCCACTAATTACAGTCGATTTATTATATGTATAAGGAATACGACACAGGAAAATTTAGAACTAGATGTGGCGAGCATTTGAGAACAGAGGAAGATTGTTTGAAAGATGAGTTTGCCATCTCCTCAACCTCTTATTCATCATACAATGATATAGTCAAAGCAACGGTTGGCCGGTAATAACTTCTGAAATAAGATTTGCTTGACCGTGCCAGTAATAAAATGGTACTGTAGGTCATACCATTTTTTATTTCAAAACCTTTGCTATACACTAAGTACTTAAATTTAATCATTTATTATCGAGTAATAAGTTGTTACCAATTAACAAAAGTCTAAGAAAAAACTAGATTGTCCCAACAAAAAATTTTTCTATGTAAAATTTTGCTTTACAAAGTTATGCAGATAGTCTTGGAAACTGTGGCAATTCTCTTAACTCCATTTGTTTTTATTTATCAACAAACATGATTAGTTATACACACAAGACTTTGAAGTATTCTTCCATTTCCTGCGATCCTAATCATGACACTTACAGAACAACGACTCAAATTTATTGTTTTTGCTTTACATTTAGTTGCGGTTTTTTCCAAAAAGATATTATAAACTCTTCGCCACGGCTGGCCACTTTGCTTTATATTCATCTTTATATTCTTTACAGCATTCCTTGGATTGGATTTAATAAACCAATCAATCATTAAAGTCAAACAAAATATGATTACGGAAACGAAGAAATAACTAGAAGAAATAGCACAAAACGGTAAAATCAAATAACTTCTTAGCTATCTTACTCGAACACGAATTGGAACAATGAAGTTGAGAAAGAAAACATTCGCTTCAACATCGTTTATATTGGAATTTAAGTAAAAAATAGTAATAAAACAACAAACTTACAAAACTACCTAATGTTCTCTAGGCGTACCAACACAATAAGGATGTAGGAATTTTAACAAAAGTTACAGCGATACGATAATTGGTATATGCACACCTACCGACATTAAGAAAGATGAATTCTACGAGCAATTGCAAAAATTAAAAAGTTCAGGGTGATTTAAATTCTAAAATTGGAAAAGGCAATACGGTAATGGCATCAATAATAAGAGAATATACGTTGGCAGCAACAGAATATGATAATGGAACTAGACTCGTGGATTGGTGTGTTACAAATCAATTATCTATAGAGGGTTCCCTCACAAAGAAAAACATAAATACGCTTGGTTTTTACCAAATTACAAATACCTCTATCAAACAGTTACTTGATACTAGTAAAAATTTGCTACATACAAAATTTGATGCCAAAGCTGCGTCACTCGCTGATTTTAGAAAAATCAACGGAAAAAAAACGTTACACATGAAAAACATGCAATCGTGATTTATGGCAAAGCTCCTAAATCTACAAGCCGCACACATCGGAATTGAGCTTAAAAAGTTTATACCCTTTATTTACTAACACATGAATAAGTTGTGACGTCATTAAAAAAAGAAGAAAATCCCCCTACATTTCAACACTATTACTACAGAATTCGTACAGTATACAGCCAAGAAAAAATAAAAAAATAATTTTTTTGTTTGCTTTTTCTTTGCTGTCAAAAATTGTTAACAAAATGTTCGTAGGTTATACCCGTCCATCCGTACTCCGTAGAAAATAATAAATTATTTATTATAATATAATAAAACATTTATGTTATAGTTAATAATAATTAATATTGTACCAATTTTGGCCTGTGCATAAATAATATGTTAATGATGTCATATATGAATGTGATTAGTGATATGTTCAAATACTATTATCTACTGATTTTAGAATTGTGAA
The DNA here is from genome assembly GCA_963932295.1 of Tipula lateralis. Taxonomy (NCBI): domain Eukaryota; kingdom Metazoa; phylum Arthropoda; class Insecta; order Diptera; family Tipulidae; genus Tipula; species Tipula lateralis. The sequence continues at coordinate 109,710,568 of OZ010737.1, forward strand.
TTAGAAACATTTTATTTTAGAAACACCGATATTCGTGATAATGATCGCCACGGTTATCTATTTTGATGAATCGTCCACTGTGTTAAACGATTCTAAATTTTATTAAATTAAACTAGTTGAAGTTCCTTGTGGATTGGATAACCGACACATAATTCTGCTGTTGTGGTTTTGTTTGTTGGAGTTTTGATTTGTATAAGTACTGATTCATGGAAGAATCAGATTACTATATACATACTTGTTTGTTCCCTACATATTTATTATTTTTGTTCTCTTTTAGTGTTTCAACAATCGTTCAGATCACTTATTCAATCATTTACTTCTTTGTAGGATATTGGTATAATATGTCGAAGAAATCATGTGTTTTGACAGGCCTTCAGTTTAATTCAATTTACGGTGTAATGGAAATTACTATCTACTACAAATAGAGCGCCTGCTCTAATCTATTACACATTTAGTTCGTTAAATAGTACTTTGACTTCGGCGGGAGCTTTTATACGTTGTGTAACAGAATCATTCCGACTATAATGGTACATATGTTAAAAATTTCGGCAAAATCTAATGTGATTCTGAGATTTGGTTTATGGTACTTCGCGGAAGTTGTATGTTTTGAATGTCCAATGTTGATTTTAATTTTCAGTGTAATGGAAATTTAGTATTTCGGCCGAAAATGCTGTATAGGAATTTCTAGGCGTAGAAATATAGGCTATATAGGGTGCTGTATAGGCGTATACATGGGCACATAGCAATAAAAACAGAATTTATTGAGACAGTAAGTGTGAGACAAAATCACATATAAATGTTTCATATCTTACTGAAGTGGAAAGTTGACAAAGTCGTGATGGGTATTTAAACTAGAAAATGTTTGAATTTATGATTTATTTTCTATGCATTGAAATAAAAATTATTTAAACGAAGCTATAGGAAACGCTCATTTTTAAACGAAGACAGTCTTGGAAGTGTGAAACTGTCGCTAAGAATTATTTTCAGGCAAAAATCGGTTTGAAGTTTCGATGTGCTCATGAAAATGAATTAAACCAGAACTTAGACAACATAATAAATTAATATGTTGAACAAAACCATACATAAATGCTTCACATCCATCTGAGGAGAATGGTTTTTATGGTCATGATGATAATTTCCATTTTAACGAACTTTTTCGGTAATTCATCTGATGAAATAAAATTGAAATATTAATCTTTGTAGACGAAGCTATAGGTACCATTGTTGTTAAATGCAATTTTTATCTAAATAAATGTATTTTATTAAAAAAACATAATTTTTTTTTGAAAATTCACTCTGTTAAAAAACTTAACGACTTTTATTATGCCATCGTGTATGTAGCACATGAAGTATAACAAATAAATGGAAATAAAAAAAATTCAAATAATTATTCAAGTACTCAGTTTCATTTACATGTTTGGGTATTTTAATTGTGTATTTCGTATTATAGCATTAAAAATATGCTTTAAAATATCAATAAATACGATTTATATTATTAAAGTTATTAAGTGCCATCTATTATCCAACATCTGAAGTATCGGTTTCATTTTCGTAGTTCATACGTCATTGATCTCGTTTTATATATTTTTATACGGCGTTTAGAACCAATTATAACATATACATGTATAAAAATTGAATAAATCAAAACGTTTTTATTTTTATTATAACTATTAAAATAATTCGTATTTTCATTTGATTTCCATATATGTTATATGAAAATGTTTTATTTAAATATTGATATAAAAATAATTTTTGTTGACAGTATTTTTCATTCATTAAAATTGAATCAAAAATCGTAAATTTTACATTAGTTCTTATGGAAAGTATCATAATCTATACCCCTTAAAAAAGCTCTATAAATTTAAAGGGTCTTTGTGTTTGGCTTGTATTATTTAGGATGCTTTGTTTATGGTTACCATAACGAGGGTGATTATGAGTTGCTTTTAAATTTTTCTTTGTTTCAATAAAAAAACAGTTTTGGAATAAATCGCATTCATCCAGGATCTTCAAATTTCAGAAAAAAAGAGATACATTACAATACATCTAGTCTATCCAAGAGATCCATTCAATTGGTGACTATAAGAGCTGTCGTAAGTGATTTTGAAATAAAACGCATTAAAATCAATAATCAAAAATTGTATTTGTGGCGTTAGTTCGGTTTATGACAATTAATGTTTTAAAATATCTTCTTTTGAATGTTGTTTGCTGCTAGCTCTTAAATGATTAAAATTTTCAGCACTCTTTCGAGCATTTCGGCCGTTATTCCGTTTATAATGTTTGATATGTCCGCTTCTAATGCATGAATTGAAACCACAAGTCAGTTTCACCAATAACTCGAATGGTTTGCTAATAAAAATTCATTGATCATTGTTCTGTAATTTGCGCCATTGACGTTTACACGCTGTTCTTTCGTATTTTTAAAGAAAGACGTAGCACCTGCCCATAAAACGTACAAATCGTGCATTTTTCAGGATTCATTGGAAACTTTTGAATCTCTTCGGACTGTTCATCAGCTTAAATATGACAATTTTGTTTGTTAACGTATCCGTTAACAAACAAAATTGAGCTTCATAGCTTAACAACTTCATAGCAATCATTTTGAAGCTGTCTGATTGATTGCGGTCTGCAAGTACACTTTCAGAGACAGTACCAATATTAACATTAGATCGAACTGTACGCAATCTAGTCTTGTGAATACTATCCAATAAATAAAAAGAAGTTCGAAATTTAATGATTGTGCGTTCAGATGGACAATTACGAACACCATAAAATGGTCAAAGAGCACGAAAACAATATTTCACTGATCACTGATTTTTGAAATAAGTTTCCACAATTTGGAAACGATATCTATTAATGGTGAAATGTCAATAAATACTGAACACAAATGTCATATGAATTTGACAGTTGACAATGGATCCTAATAAGATCCCAATTAAAAAATAAAATCCTATTGGATCACTCTTTACTAGTTTGTAATAAAGGATAAAACTGAAATGATAAAAAATAATATAATAAGGTGGTACTCAAACAATTCAATTTTAGTGTATAGATAAAAAATTATAATGAAGGATTACATATAATTCATAGTTTATAGTAAATAAAAAATTTACAAATCTGTTACATTATTTGTTTATTTAATTACTTCATCCGAAGTCATATCTTTGGATGTACATATATTACATAGTGATTTATTTCAATTATTATATTAACTTGAAAATAATTTTAATCTTAAATTTTTAGTTTTCCTTTTTTTACGATAGCAAATTATTCAACCTTTCTAAAATATATTCCGAGCCTTAATCTATATGCGTGACAATACTCAATAGGCCATATGGAAAATTGAATATTTCAAATTACGATACTTGGATGGAAAATATAACTTATGTTTGTTTGATAGCAAATTGAAAACTATATCTGTTGTTTTGAATTTAAGTTTCTGGTCATTTAATATTTATTTTAAACTTTCAAAAGTAAAAAAAAATTCAAAACATTACAAAAAGCTTGATGGGATTATACTGTCGTCAATCCACTAAAATTTAACAGGAATTAGGTCAAAATGCCAACGAGGTTCGAAAATTATTAGTTTGTATTGATATAATGTTTGTTTTTTTAAATAGAACTGTTATTAAAAAATTATTAAGCTTTATAATAGTATAAACAATTGATTTTTCCCATTAAAAAAAATTGGAAGATCTCATTTTTGTTTTTACCATAATTTTTGTTTTAAAAATGACCGTTGTTACCAACTTGCCCGCATTTTGTTTCATGCACATACAATAAAATGTCTAAATTGAATCATAAACCAATTTTCCAACCATTGTGCTTTAAGAAAATATGACAAAAATAGTAATAAAGCTTGCTTTTTTCAAATATTTAAATTCATACACGAATAGAGTAATGAATATAAACTACAAAAATAAATGAAGGATAAAAAAATTATTCATAAGTTGATGAGAAATGATTTTTAGCCAAAAAATATTAATACTAAAAAAAGATTTTTTAGAGCTTTTGTTATTTACTTCACTCATCCCATTCATCACAATGACAACTAAATTTGTCTCCTTAATCTAATAATTTTTCATGATTTTATGTTTTCATCATTCCTTTTTTTTTATTCGGTTGCCTCCACTATGTGCTTCAAATATTCTCGAATTCGTGCTGTACTGTGTGATGCGGTACAGAATTTTATATTGTCTTCCAACCAACCAAATTTTTTATGTTCTCGTTACTGTTTTTTTTGAAAATTAAAATAGAAAATTGAAATTTGAATTTTGTATTTATACAGAGCTTTACATAGAGAAAAATAAATAAATGAAAATTTAATTCTGATTTATAGCGAAAGATTATTCATTTTTTTGTTTGAACAAAAGCACATACAAAAAATGGGTTGAAAGTTTCACTTTGAAGGAAACATATTTTTTTTGTTGTTGTTTTATAAAATTAATGAATGAATTGTGTTTCTTTATAAAATTATGGTTAGCAATTAAAACACGTATTGTTCGCAAATAATCACTAAAATTTGGAATATTATCAAAACATTTCAGAAGCTAAATGTTTTTAATTTTAGTAAAAGTGGGGTGGTGCCTTATGAAAAGCTATTTTTCTTAGTGTCTATTATTTGCAAATTATCGTTTGGTAATTATAATTTGGTTGTGATTTAACATAATTCCATTTACATACATCTAATAAAATAATAAATAATAACGTTGGTTTTTAACTACATATTTTATTTATAGCTATTTTATTTTCTCATTATTCATTTCAACATTTATTACCAATTTATTACAACACAAAGAAAATATAAAAAGTATTTTTTTATTAAAAATCAAAACTATAAAATTTAATACAATAATTTAATTTAATTTGTTTCAGATATTTGCAATAGAAATGATAAAGTGACTATCGGCTGCTATACGTACTCTTATAATGTAAGCATTTCTCTTTTATACATATTACAATTCAAATGTTAATTACATAATGAATTTATTCAATATTTATTTAAATATAAATCCCTCGCGGTATGATTAAATTATGATTATGGACATTTTTTTAGTAGAGTGGCTATTTTTCGAGATATTTGGTCTCAGCCACAATGTATATATATATATATATATATATATATATATATATATATATATATATATATATATATATATATATATATATATATATATATATATATATTTATATATATATATATATATATATATATATATATATATATATATATATATATATATACAGGGTGGCTGACACCAAGTGCTACCAAATGAAAACGCTGTAATTTTTTTAATTTCGATTATTTTTTATTGAAATTTCGTGGAATATGTTGAAAACATATTACATTTTATGAAAAACATGTTACTGCTCGATATAACCTCCTTTGGCTCTGATTATTTGATTCAGTCTTCCATAGAAATCATTGCATGCTGACCGTACGTGCGCTTGCGAAATTTTATTCCATTCTTGAACAAGAGCAGACTTCAATGCATCAACACTTTCCTATTTTTTAGTGGACACCTTACTCTCCAAAATGGACCATATGGAGAAATCCTTGGGATTCAAGTCTGGTGAATATGGTGGCCATTCTTTCGATGAAATCAGCCGCGGAACGCAATTTTTTAAAAATTGCTGTGTCGCTCGAGCTTTGTGTGACGGTGCTGAGTCCTGTTGGAATGTCCAACGATACCGAATGACACCATTCGGTAACAAATATAATTTTGTGAAAGACCGGCGAGAGTTATCCGGTTGAGTTTTTCTTGTTTCTTGGTTGATTGCTGATTGAATACAATCTAATTTATAATATAAATATATATATATATATATATATATATATATATATATATATATATATATATATATATATCTATATATCTATATATAGATATAGAGATATATAGATATATAGATATATATATATATATATTTATATATATATATATATATATATATATATATATATATATATATATATATAAAATATATATATATATTAAATATATATATATATATTTAATTAATTTTAATACAGTAACCGTCAAGGAATAAGAATACGCGGTGTATGTAGCAGTGTTCGAAAAAGCTAGTTCGAATCCAACCGGATACTATGCAATACCGTACGTACATTGTATTTCAGTTAGCAATAATAATAATCGATTTCACTAAAAATGAAATCAACATTATTAGAATAAAGTGATTGCATCGAAACTAGTTGTTGTATAGACACTGCTATAGTGACGCATGGAAACATTTCGAAATATACAACACCAAAATTTAAACACCATTACATTGACTGCACTTAGTATAATGAAAAGATAGAGAAGACAATCTTTTTCTGTATATAAGCAGTTCAAAATCGCCGAGATGGACAAGTCATGCTTTATGACCAGTGATTTGGTTGGTGACAAGAAGACCATAGTCCCATCCAGTGACAAGTGGCTAGTCTTGGAGAAGAAATCGTATGTAAATTTGTTTAATGTATAGTGAAGACTAGGTTTATAGCATTTATTTGTGGCAACCGCCTTTTTTTGAATAAGAAATTTTATTATAACTAGTAAATGATAGTAAGTGATAGTAAGTGAAAAGTGAAGTGTGTGTCATAGCCTCAACCATTGGGCAATCATGACTTAAGTTATAAGTGAGATAGTAAAGTTTTTATTGGACAAGTTTATCAATTAAACTGGTACTGTTTTTCTCTGGCTTTAGAAGGCTTGTTGTTCTGAGTCTTGTGATTATTATTACTAGTAAACTTGTAGGTATTTCAGTTTATGTTTCCTTGACTACTTGAAATACTAAACTATCCTCGGTACAAGTGCGTTAACTAATTTTAGTTCGGCCATATCGCAATGCATGGTTTCTGACATTCAAGAAAAGGTTTTATATTCTACTCTTAAAATCAAGGATGATTATACATAATTTTTATATCTGGTGCCACATACCGATGTTTAAACTATCTGTTTCCGGCTCAAACAAACTGATTACTCCAAGAACATAAGTTGTTTCATCGGTCGCTATTTGAAGTGACAGATTCCATTATTGCGTTTGACTGCAGAATATATCTTGATGCACCACGTGTCCAATGTGAGTATGTATGTTTTCCAGGATTAACTTGGATACTTAAATCACTTTTGAAATTGAGTCACTTTTCGCTCTTCAAAACCGGTTTCAGTCATTTTTCCGCCGCTGGTTTGAGTCAGAATTAAAAAGACTCGTTTTTGCTGACTGTTGTTATGGTTTGATCATTTTACAGTTACGTTGAAGCTGTTCACATTCCCACACCCCAGGCATCTGAGTCTTTCTGGCGGCAGTTTCCTCTGGTAATTCCAAACTCGATTTTTTCTTCAACTGTCCATTATGTGTAGTAACTAAGTTGGGAAGTTTGGCTGAATAATTGGTGGTTTCTGGTTTTCTCACTCCGCCCGACCCAAACGCTTTCTTCTCGACTTTCATTTGCAGAGCCAAAGCTAATACTTCAAAGAACTGTTTCCTTCCACTTAGATACAGCTGGTTTCTCAATAGCCTGAAAATGACTTCGTTTTCCCTTCATGCGCACGTGTGATTATCGCCTTATGTTAGTTCCTAGGTTTTCATCATAGAGAGAGCAATTTATATACATATTTGATATTGACCCAATCGATTTAAATTTTTGAACCTAATTTTTAATAGAGACCTCGGAGAGTTGTTTTACAAGAAATTATATTTAAATAAAGAAGATGAGAGGAATGAGAGGAAACTACTGGATTTGAGTTTAATTAAGGTATTGGGTATTAGATTACAATTATGTTGATCCCCTTCTTTTGGTATTGTTTAATTTATAATAAAAATATTTTGGTAATAATTAAATATTTAAGGACAAACAATAACGTGTTATAACCATCTCATTGATAGTAATTTATTTCAACCTTAATTATTTTATTAATACGTTAGCAGAAATATTCAGCACACGAAGTTCATATTATGATTTTCCAGTTTCTCATTACCACCTTCGGGAATAGTTAAAGAACTATTTTGCCCATTAAATTGAATTCTTATGCAATCACAAAAGCAATAAAGTAACACTTTCTGGCTACTAGTTGGAGATGAACATTTGAATGATTAATGTTTGTCCTCTGTGGTCGGGGGGGACGCTTAGAATTTCAACCACAGTATCCACTGCTTGTCGTAAGAGGCGACTAAAATGGTTGGATTGTTGGGCTTCACCCACAGCCGTAAAATTTTTTATTTTATTTGTTTTCTTTATAATTTTTATTCGTTATTTACGTACAGTTTATTATTACGCCCGCGTTAATTTATTTTAATTTTGTAGTTTTGCTTTAATCATTTCAATTTTTATTGTTTGTTCGGACGGTTTTACGCATTTTTGCGCAAAAAATGTTTTTTTTTACAATGAGTAGTAAAATTAAAAATCCCCGAAAAATGTCCGAAGAGGCGGGGCGAGGCATAATCCTCGTAAAGATAGTATTGATAGCCCTACCATCATACCAGTCACGAGTCTACGGACATTGGAAAAATCAATGTCCGTGGACTCGTGACTAATAAAAACTGCGCACATCAACATCTCGAATCACGCAGGTCCGACATATTAGTGCTAACGGAAACAAAAGTATCTCATAACATCTACGAGAACGAATTGTACTTCAAGCGCTACCAGCTCGGACAAGCATTCGAGTTGCAACGTGGAGTGTGCATATTCATTAAAGACCATATACCGTACGTTCGACATCAGAAGTACGAAATTTTCTCAAAGACCGCTCAAACTATTGTACTTAAAATATCCCTTCCTAATAAAATTCTTTTTTTAATTAGTTTATATAGATCCCCCAACCAAACGGATTCAGAAACCATGAATTTCTTCGAAGTTTTGTCAGACAAATGTGATAACATTCGAATTCAACATCCTTACTGCGAATTAATTATGGTTGGTGACTTTAATGCCCACCATAAAGAATGGTTGAATCACCAAAATACGAACTGTGCCGGGCGTCAGACGGAGTGGCTTGCTGTTTCTCATGACCTTACGAAGATTGTTAGTGATTCCACATTTGAATGTCAAAATTCTTTAAGTTGTCATATTCTGGATCTTTGTCTTACAACCAGCTCCGCATTCCATGGAAGCGCGTGTCGAGGCTGGGATTGGAAGTTCTGACCACAACCTGATAACAGTAAAAATTTCTGTAGCAATACCACCAGAATTTAGACAGCAGCCAAGGCGTCTATGGTATTTTAACGAGGCTGACAATCCCGTGGGAGAGCCATTGTTTTTATAACAATCAAATAGACGACGCCGTTTCCAATTTCAGCGAAACCGTTCTACATGGAATGAGGAAATATATCCCATCATCCTTCCCCAATCCCAATCCTAAAACGCCAAACATAATAAATCTGCTCACAAGAAATATAAGCGCAACGAAATTTCGTTTGACGAATAAAAGGCCACACGTTACGTAAGAGCTGACAACAAGAAAGCCGCTAAGGCTTCCGAGTTGAAAATCTCCGATCGCAACTTTTACTAGATGGTCGCATCGGTTGCCAATATTTCTAAAACATCTATTTCAGCAATGAAATGTGCAAAAGGTGTTTTGGTGGTAGATCCATATTTGCAGGCCGACTTACTGGCAAACGTCTTCACTTCGAACTCGACCTTAATTGTCCCAGATGGAGTTACACCTCCGTCAATTCCGTATTGTGGTACCAAAATGGATCCTGTCAACATCTCGGAGGAAATTGTCTTCAGGAACCTGAAGACAATGGACATAAATAAGGCCACTGGACCTGACGGAATTCCTGTTCGAATATTGAAGGAGTTTGCCAGTGACTTGGCTCCAATATTAACTAAAATTTTTCTCCTTTCTTATAAGCAAGGTAAATACCCGAACGCCTGGAAAAGTGCGATGGTGCAACCGGTCCTTAAACGTGGTTGTGATAAAACTGACCCTTCAAACTATACGTTTTTGAGAAACGTATTAACCAACAACTGGTGAATTATCTTGAGATTAATAAAATAATTTCAGATAAACAATATGGTTTCCGTGAAAGCCGCTCCACAACCGATCTTTTGACGTATGTTACAAACAAATGGAATCTCGCCCTTGAGCACCATGGAGAAGCCTTTGCAATCGCTTTGGATATATCCAAGGCTTTTGACAAGGTTTGGCATGAGAATCTCATTTGTAAACTTGTGGTATACGGCTTAGATTCCATGACCATCAAGTGGACAAAAAGCTTTCTCAAAGCCCGAAAGATCAACGTTGTGCTAAATGGGAGATCATCAACGACACACTCCCCAAATTCCGGAGTTCCTCAGGGATCAGTTTTGTCACCAACTTTGTTTTTGTTATACATTAATGACTTGTTGGATAGCACTGTGAACCCTATCCACAGTTTTGCCGATGATGCAATATTGCACTCTTCTATTTCATTCGAGGTCTAGCCTACTCCTTCAGAATTAAACGGTAAACGGCTGGAAGTTGTCACTTCGCTTAATTCCGATTTGAGTACAATATTTGAGTGGGGAGTTAAAAATCAGGTCAAATTCAACGAGAAAAAAACACAAATATGCACGTTCTCACGTAAAAGAAGTCGCAACGAATACCCTTTTGTGGTAAAAGGACACGTTCTCGTGGGTTGTGACTCAATTCGTCTTTTTTGGTGTTCAAATAAGTAACAATTTAAAATGGAATGAACATATTATCGCATTGGCCAAATCAGCTTCACGTAAACTCGGGTTCCTCAATAGATGCAGTTTTTTTAATCGCATCAGGTTCTCCAGATATATAAAACCTTTATTAGACCGTGTATAGAATATTGCTGTCAAGTTTGGGGTGGAGCATATGGCACTGCTCTCCAGTTGCTGGATAAAGTTCAGCGACGTGCCATACGAATAATACGAAACTCCAGACCCACGAAAGATCTAGACAGCCTACAGCACCGCAGATATGTTGCAGAACTATGCGTGTTCTATAGATTAATAAATGGTAAATGTTCTGCAGAATTAAAGGAGAAAATACCACCATTTGTTACGCCAGGACGGGTAACACGAGGAACGGTGAAGCTGCCGAAACCTCGCACTGAAGGTACAAAGCGCGAATTCATTCATCGAACATCCAGGAAGTGGAATTCGTTATCCGGTTTTCAGTTTTCGTTGGATTATAATTTACTTGAAGGACCGCGCGTTGGGTGCAGGAGCTCTGACAGTTACAAGGAGCTAGGACTGTCTAAAAGTCCACCCTGCACCCAATTAAAGCTTAATATAAAAATATAAAAAAATATAAACGAAATTTTATGTTACAACAAAATTATTGTTTCTCCTACAAAAGCCGAAAACATTTGATAGCCATTGTTGGCCACCTAAAAAATTTGACTAGAAATTAAAAAGCCACCCTAGTCGAATCATCTGTCACGTCTTTATGGTTTATATATAATGCATATATTACTTTATGGATAACTTTTTGTGTAAAGTATTTGGCGAATTCTGTAATTAATAAATTAATTTTGAGGAATCAAACTCAGCGTCAAGACACAATAGAACTTTGTAATGCTATACTTACATGAAATTGTAATTAAAATTATACATTTAATATTCAAACCAGTTTATAATTTTGCAATATAAATAAACCCAACTACTATTTGTCATTTTATGTTCATCATTTAGAAAGTTACAACATAATACCAATCAGACAAAATTTCTATATTCATTTATATGTATACATTTATATGTGCTGTTAACATTTACAAGAAAAAAAAAGGAAATGTCATGAAAAATTACTTTATTCCAAGATAAATCCAATTAAATATTCATTGCGATAATAATCGTTAAGACCAACGCAAATTGCGTACGTTAAGAATTTTAATATCCTCAAAATGTATTTTGCTAGTCGAGTTTGAGTGACTTCCTTCCTACTTTTCATTTTTTCTACTTTAATATAACAATACGATAATATTTTGGCCACCGTAGGACAGTGAATAGGGAAGAATATATATATAAATATATATATATATATATATATATATATATATATATATATATATATATATATATATATATATATATATATATATATATATATATATATATATATATATATATATATATATATATATATATAATTTTAACTAGACCAAGGAGGTTGTCCTTATTGATTTTTATGACCTACGACTCGGATGGGTGTTTAAAAAAATATATAAACGAACATTACCACCACTTTAAAAACATAATCAAAATTTGCCTTCAAATATTTAATTGGTTTTGCTTTGAAACCGGCAACATATTTTTTAATTATTTCCATTTTACACAATTTCAAATAAACTTGTGTACGAGTATACAATATTAAAGGTTGTACCAAAATAAAATTGAATTGATATTAAAAGTTTTGTATATTTTTTTAGATACCCTTAAGAAATACCTTGAGAATTTTAATTCATGATTGTCCGAAAAACAAACTTTTCGGGTTTTTCCTCACGGAAAAAATTAGTTGTAGATAAAAATTTGTGTAAGTTACGAGAAATAACCTTAAAAAAAGAAATGGAATTTAAACGCAATAAATATTTCAATTTTTTTCTACTGTTTGCTATTCCTTGGTAGAAATGGACCAGATAACACACAATTCAAATTAGTTGAGAATTCATTTGGGTGGGAATATTAAGAGAAACGACGATACGGTTCGTTATTTTTATTTTAATATATATACAGAACAAAAATCGTTTTGTTCCAAGAAAACCCATAAAATATGTATATAAAATTGACTAAAATTGAGCCCCATTTTCAGTTTTTTATGGTTTATATATATATATATATATATATATATATATATATATATATATATATATATATATATATATATATATATATATATAAATATATATATATATATATATATATATATATATATATATATATATATATATATATATATATATATATATATATATATATATATATATATATATATATATATATATATATATATATATATATGTATATGTATATATGTGTGTGTGTATTTTTGTATATATGTTTGCATGTCGCCGGTCTTAGGTTAATGGTTGGAGTTCTTTACTTGTATGCATGTCGCCAGTTGTAGCTAGATGGTAACAGTTTCGTAGCTTGCCGTGGTATCGAGTTCGTTTCTCGCCGTGACTAAAAATTAACATGCACCGGATGACAGAAAAAGCGGTTGTGTGTAAAAACATTCATTGGGCTTGACCACCTACAATGTGCTATCAAAACGAATTAATGGCACTCAGTATGGGTCTCAATTGAGACGCAGTTAAGCTTTACGGCCTTTAAGCGATAGATTTTTATGGATATATGGACATGTTTATATTTAACGCGACTTGAACTGAAAGTTGGCCCATGATTTCATCCGAAAAAATGCAATGGCAACACTTATACTGCGATACAAATAATTGAACCGTCATCCGACGATTTAACACTATCCCAGGATTTTATTATCATCCCAAAATTGTGTATTACAATAGAATTTGATTCAATCGCAAGATAGTACATGTTTAAACTGTCACGATTGTTTTTTACTAACGTGCCAAAAAATTACTTTTATTATATTTATTTTGTTATTTCAAGAACATATCGCGTACACAAAAAATTTAAAAATGAAAACCTATACAAATCAAAAAATATCAATAACAATTAAAATTATAAAATAACACAGTTAAATGCTATTATTTTACCGGCACACATTCGGAATCTAAATTCTACCTTTATGTCACGCAATCCATTCCAATCCAGTTTAAGTTGTGCTTTCGTGTTGCTCTTAAGAATGTCAAAAGATTGTTTTGAGTCCTTTATTGAGCAGTAATTTTCGTTGTTTTTTAAAGTAAAAATATTTAAACTTCCAAAAAGATTCTTTAATTTGCGAATCATATTTTACTTTTCATTCTACATTTCAGAGTTTCGGTTTCAATTTATACTATTGTTTATAAGGAAGAAATAAACTTTTTTTTTACATAGTACAAAATAAATTGTTGATACAAATGAGATGATATCATTATCCAAATTCCAAATAAAACTTTTTTTTTTGCGGTTTTTACAGGCCACTATTGGCCCGTACCGAGTCAACTATCTGACTCCAACGGTTTCGATCACGAGCCAGATCTTCATACTGTTGCAAGCAGTTGGAAGATGCCAGATCTCTACGCCGTGGAGCCATCGTCGCCGACAGCGACCTCTTCGCCTTCCGAAAGGCGGTTCTCCCTTTAAACATCGCTGTATCATTCGTTTCGGATCAGCACGCAGAACGTGACCGAGCCAGCGTATTCGCTGTCCTTTGATTTCATGCACGATATCAGGAATTTGCATTAGATTCCTGATCTCGTGATTGAATAGAACTCGGTATGTGCCATCGACGTCGCGTTTTGGGCCATATATCACACGCATGATTCTTCTCTCGAATGTTAGAAGCCATCTTTCGTACTCATCCGTCATTGTCCAACTCTCACATCCATACATGACAACGGGTCTGATCAACACTCTGTACAGTTTCAGCTTATCTGTATTTGCAAGATATTTTGATTTCAGCAGTGGACGTAGAGGATACATAGCCCGATTGCCAGCAGCAAGGCGAACCTATAGATATCCTTTCCCACACTATTATCGTGAGCAATGAGAGATCCAAGATACTTGAATCTCATCACTCCTTCAAACGTGTGGTTTCCACTACTGAAATCAATTGCGTCTTGGTCTCGAAAATCAGAGATCAGATATTTGGTTTTGGACTCATTGATTTTGAGACCAACGGAAGCTGAAAACTGTTCCAGTGGATCAAGTATCTCTTTCACTCCGTTGCCATTTAATCCAATCACACAGATATCATCTGCATATGCAAGAAGTTGATTGGATTGTTGGAATAAGATATTGTCCTGAGGTGTTTCACTTTTATGAAGAATGTATTCCAACATGAGATTAAAAAGTATCGGGGACAGCGCATCTCCTTGTCGAACACCAGAAGTCATTGCAAAAATTCTCGATAGCCTGTTCTCAACTTTGCCACAGCATTGTGACTGCGTTACTGTCATTTTTCACAGATGTACATATTTTTTTGGTATTCCTAAATATTCAAGCGCATACCATAGCCTCTCTCGATTGATCGAGTCATAGACGATTGATCGAAATCTAGGAATACCTGGTGTACATCGCGAGATGTTTCGTAGTACTTGGAAAGAATCATCCGCAGCGAAAAAACTTGATCAGTGACTGACTGATTTGGACGGAATCCTCCTTGGTAGTCATCGACAATTTCCTCCGCTAGAGGAGTAATTCTTCCCAAGATAATGTATGACAGTAACTTGTATACTGTGCATAGGAGAGCTATACCGCGATAATTCTCGCATTTCATGCGATCACCCTTTTTGAATATTGGGCATAACGCGGCCACTTTCCATTCATCAGCCATCACTTCATTTCGCCATACCAATCGAACAAGGTCGAAAAGACAGTTCCACAAAGTTAGCCCTCCGAATATCAAGAGCTCTGAATTAATGCAATCAACCCCTGGTGAACGATTTTTCTTTAATCTCTGCATGACCATTGTGAATTCCTAATAGGATGGATCCTCAATGAACATCTCCGCGGTCTGTATTTGAGAGTATTCAAATGCAGCTTGTGATACATGTGGAACATTAAGTAGATCAGAAAAATGTTAACACAGAGGTTTCCATTCTGGTCCCGAATGGCAGTTGACCGAGATCTTAAGGTATGGTGCAATTCGGTGATTCCTTTAAAGAAACCACGCGAATTGTGCTCATTGCTGAGTTGTTGTACTCTTAAGACCTTAGCCTTCCACCATTATCGCTTTTTCAGTCTACAAATGCGTTTAGCTGTCCTTCTAGCAAGAACTGCCTTGTTTTTCTTTTCAATTGTAAACCGAGTCTGCGCTTCATTGTGGGCTATATTGCGTTGCTCAACAGCAAGACGACACTCCTCATCAAACCAATCATGTTTGGGCTAAGTTCTCACTATACCGAGGGTGTGCTGGGCAGCATCGACAATTGATGTTTTCAATACTTCCCAGACACTGTTCACATCATCAGATTGGTAATTGTATCATAAAATGCTATTGCTGACCAGATCTTGATATTTTCGTTGCGTTTCTTCATTTATCAGACCTTCACAGGAGAATCGCGTTTTATATTCTCCTGTCCTCCTTGACTTGTACGAAAATTTCCATCGTAGCTTTGCAGCAACCATAAAATGGTCACTGCCTACGAATTTTGTTGACGACCGATACGATCTCACGTCTTGGACAACCCGAGGCGGTCTTTTGAAATCAACACATGGTCAATTTGGCTTCGGGATGTTTTACGTGGATGTGTCCATGTTTCCAAATGGATGTTTTTATGGGGAAAGAATGTACTTGCCACTTGGAGATCATGAGCGATCGCAAAGTACATCATTCTTTCCCCATTTTCGGTCGCAGATTCGTGTCGGGAGTACGGACCTATATTATTGCATAAGTCGGTCTGATTTCTGCCAGCTCTGGCATTAAAGTCACCAATCAGACATCGTGCTCAGGTATAGAGCCCATCAGATTATCCAAATTATTGTAAAATGAGTCTTTATCTTGGGGTTGGCTTACATCAGTGGGCGCATGTACACATACAATTGACAGGTTGGCTAATCTCATGTGCAAGCGAAGCTTACACATTCGATTATCGACTGCTTGGAAGTCCAACACCACCTGCAGCCCAATGAGAAATCCAACTCCAAGATTTCCGAGGTCATCTCCACTGTGTAGCAACGTATAGCGTTGGAACACATGGACTCCACTTTTAGGCCATCGAGTTTCTTGGAGCGCTACGAGTTTCAGCCGATACTCTTTCATACATGTGATAAGGCCGTCCAACGCGCCCGGTTTTCTTAGTGACTGCACGTTCCACGTGCTGATCCTAAATCTCGTATCCGGGTACTTAAGCGGGGGGTCATTGTAATTTAGGCGGTATCCGATTTTTTTGTTTTTGTTGACATTTTTAACTGTAATTGGTTTTTACGGATGCGGGTCGTCAGCCCAGCGATCCAACCAGATTTAGTCGCCTCCTACCACAAGCTCTGGATACTGAGAATATTTATGAAACATGGTTGCCCCCACCCACAGTGCCGAATAAAACACAGGTGCAATATAATGGGATCTTTCAACCAGACTAATTCTTAAGAGTTTGTTATTAACATTAAGAATAGTAGATTATTTCAATTTAACATGAATATTTGAAGCAGTTATACATGCTGCTATGCCGTTTTTATTTTTAAATACTCCTTTTTTATAATAGATAAAGTGAACTGATGAAGATATATGTATATTATAGAAATCAAACTTCACAAAATAAATAAATAAAAATCGCCACACTTTAGTCATATTTTGGCATGACTATCGCTTTTTTTGGAGGTGTGACAAACGCTGCGTGATACGTAATTTTATTGTTTTCAAGTTTAAATTTATAATTATTTTGTTTTCGGTAAATTGAACATTTGATCATTTGATGTATTACTGTACAGTCTACAATGCACCTCGTTGGATATTTGTGTAAACTAGATTTCGCCGTTCAAAATCCAATAACAAAGTGAACATGTTTATGAAAATTATGTGAATTCTCGAACTGGATGGCACGTACAAGCTCCAAATCAATTAATGCTTAGCTCTCTTGTCCAATTAAAAAAATGCAAAAATCCAATGTAATCGTGGCGGTGTCTCTCGTATCCAAATAATAGCAGGGTCTTTATAAATCGTTGCGGTATGTCTCGTGTCCAAGTTATGTTCCGGGTAGCTAGTAAAATAATCACTGTTTGTTTTAAATTTTTTATTCACTGGGTATTAACTAATAACTATATCGCCGTGTATCTTACGGTAGTTCGCTTTATAATTGATTTTTTATTCTTAAAAAGAATTTTTAACATAAACATTCCCTACTTTTTTTAATATTCCATACAATTAGAGACCTCTATGTTTTCAAAATTTAACAAAATAAATATTAATCATAAAATAGATAATTGGCTACGGTAATTAAGGTTGGTTATCAATTAAATTAACAATAAGTTTAATTAATAATAAAAATGTCAAAGAGGTAAACCAAGATCAGCTGATATGGAACATTTTACAATCACAGGTAATTATAATGTTATGACTTGAGGACAGATTGAAACCTACGAGTAAAATTAATTTTTGATAATGATTTGTGAGTGAATCAGTGAACCCACAATGTGTACATATTCTACGACGATATTTTACGATAATAATCCGAGTAAGCTTTTTGCTTTGTGTTTTTTCTTTTTTGTTTTTGCGTAGGTTTCTATCTGTTTAGTTATTTAATTTGTGCTTGAGGTTAGTGTTTTATTTACACTCCTGGACAAAATTAACGCATATTGTTTTTTGATATAAAAAAAAATCCTGCTGGACAATTTCAGTGGAACTGGTTTCAAATGTTCCCAAATTTATAATTTTCTCAAAAGAAGCACAAATGTGGCGTCATGGAATTCTAGCGGCTATTTTTCATTGCAAAATGTTAAAATGTGTCGAACTATTTTTTTTAAAAATTTTTAAAAGCGGTTTATAAACATTAAAACTAGCTTTATTACAATTTAATTTGATTAATTTAATAATGAGTATCCCCCCCCCCACGGGCCTTTTTTACAGCTTCCATCCTGCTGCGCATACTAAGTAGAATGCTTTGTATCATTTCTTGCGGAATGAGATTCCACTCTTCTTGCGCTGCAACTCTCAGCTCTGCTGTCAAATCTGGTGCAGGATTTCTAGCTCTAATACGGCGTTTTAAAATGTCCCACACGTGTTCAATCGGATTAAGATCAGGACTCAGTGGTGGCCACTTAAGTGCACGAATGCCAATATCTTGGAGATATTGTCGTTCCGTTGCAGCAACGTGGACTAAAGCGTTATCATGCATTAACACAAAACTGTCATAACCTATGAAGCCCACATATGGCAAAACGTGATCGCCAAGAATGTTCCGAGCATACCAGTCTGCATTCATTCTCAAACCAATCTCCACCAGCTCCGTACGGCCCTCCCAACTGATTCCACCCCAAAACATTATTGAACCTCCACCAAAGCTTACAGTTTGCACCATGTTACACGGTGCGTAGCGTTCTTCTGTATATAAGATTACTCTTCTGTATATAAGATTGCGTCCATCTGGTTTCCATATTTAGATTCTGGTCTCATCTGAAAAGAGAACAGTGGTCCATTGATCAGTTCCCCAATTTGCATGAGTATGAGCAAATTCTAAACGGCTGGATTTGTGGCGGGGAAGAAGCCGTGGAACTTTTACGGACCGTTTTGGAGTTAGGTTCACTTCTTTTAATCTTCGTCTAACTGTTCTCATACTAATATTCACTTGACGCGCACTAAGTAACTCATTTTTGAGTTGAGTAGAAGTTCGCTTTCGATCTCGTAACGAATTCATTCAAAATCGATCGTCATGCTTGGTTGTGCACCTTTTACGTCCTTGTCCGGGCTTTCTTTTATACTCTAAGGTCTCACGATACCACTTAAGTATTTGTGAAACCGAAGACTGATTAATTCCTAAGTTTCGTGCGATTTGTACTTGTGTATAATCTTCCTGATACAATGTGACCACTTTAACCGCCTCCAGCTCTTGAACGGGTGCCATATTACAATGGATTTTATATTAGGTGTTTGCTTTAGAACACATTTACAAGAACTAGTGGAACTGCATTTAAAAATATATGATATGCAATGGAACAAAAGCCGATCGTTGCGTTAAACACAATGCACTTTTGATTAAGCATTTTTGAAAAATTTAATTGATTGGCTTGCAGTAAACTTTATTGAAGGTGGTTTCTGATAAAAATATAAATGTGCTATCATTTGACACTAGTAGTATTAAAATTGACCAGCGGGATTTTTTATTACAAAAAAAAAATATGCGTTAATTTTATCCGCGAGTGTATATAAATCAAATGCGTAAAGTTACAGTTAAAAATAAAATAATAAATTAAATGACCTAAAACTATGTACTAAAAAAATTCGAAGAAAAGTTCGAAAAATATCAATTACATCCAGTGTTGCTATCCCGGGACTGGGAGTTATTGGATGTATTGACTGGACTCATATGAAAATCATTTAACCCAAAAATTAGCAACGCCATCTATATTATAATAGAAAGGGTTATTACAGCTTAAACACAATGATTGTGAGTATTTTAAAACGTAGTTTCTACCTGTATCATCGTTTTAACAAAATATATTTGCGTGATCGTTATCTTACTATTCGATACGTAGATTTAAGACATGCCGAGATTCTTTTGTTTGGAATAATAGCAAATACTTCCATAGCTCGCTGTCACGTAAACTGATAATATTCTTTATACCATGTATTTATAAATACAATTTGAAATTTATTATTTTATAAAGATTCAAGATATCAATTGCTGCCGTATCTCAGAACACTATTTAAACAAGCAGCGTCTGAATACCGACAAGATAAGTTTAATAAGGTATTAAGTGCACTCCACTGTTCGCAACATTGTGGAATGAATATCCCGGCAAAATACAGCTCGAATATTTTATGTTGATTAAGTTGAGATCCTTGCTGCTTTATAAATTGTTGTTCCTTAGTCTTACTTTTTAAATTTTAATTTATTTATGTCTTTTAAACAATATTAAAGGTCTTTTTTTATATTTTTTGTAAGGATATCTACTGTTTCGTTGTGTTTGTTTGTTTGGTCTGTCGTTTCGATTCTGTTATTTCCTGGTTTGGTTGTTACTTTTAGATCTTCTGTTTGGCCACTAGTTTTTGTTATTTTTTTCATTTATTATTTTTGTCTCGTTTGAACTATTGATGACATCTATTATATGACTATTGCTGCTAGTGGTTGGGTTAATATCTAAGCACGGTTCAATTTTTTAAAATTGGTGTTACGTGTAAATCTCTTTTATTTTTTGGAAATATCTGAATCAATATTAATACATCGCATCACTCGATGACTTAATCTGATTAGATCGTTGGGATGACGTTAGAAACAGGTGTTTTAAAATGTCAATCAACCTGAACAAATAAGAAACTGCCAACATAACAACGAACCTAAGCTTAAGTATCCCACACTGAGATCAAGGATCGATGCGTTTAACGGCTTTATCCCATGTGTGAGCTGGCTGGAATTTCTCGATCTCCAAGGAACTCAGTAGCCTAAAAATAAAAACCGTGTGTCCAAAAGTTCACCACAAAGTGGAGATCACCTCGGAAATCTTGGAGTTGAATTTCTTATTGGTCGACAGGAAGAAAAATTGAGTGGAAGTTCTAAGCATACGAAAAGCGAATGTGAAAGCTTCATTTGCCAACCAGTCCTTTGTCTGTGTACATGCGATTAAAACTGAAGAAAGAATGATGTACTTTGCGGATCGCTCAGTTTCTAAAAGTGGCAAATACTATCTTTCCTCATAAAAACATCGATTCGGAAACATCGACACATAAAATGTCCCGATCATGTCGAATGTATTATGTAAGTTCGTAGGCAGCGACCATTATCTGGTAAAGGGAAAGCTACGATGAAAGTTTTTGTTCCAGTCAAGAAGGCAGGGAAATAAATATGCAACTTGATTCTCTTATGGAGGTCTGAAAAATGAAGAACCAGTTGTCGAAGCCGCCCAACAAACCCTCGGTATAGTGAAAACTAAGCCCACAAATAATTGGGAACACACTAGCTTGGGAAGAATTACTGCTCTGGCGGAAGAAATGATCGGTGACTATTAACCATCCAAATCGGTAAGTCATTGATTAAGTATTTTCACTGCGGTAGATTCTTTCCAAGTACTATGAAACATCACGAGATGTGCACCAAATATTGTTATAGATTTCAAGCCAGTCTATGATTCGATCAATCGGGAGAGGCTTGAATGTTTAGGAATAGTAAACAAATACGCACATCTGTGTAAAATACCAGTAACGCAATCACTATGATGTCTTTAAAGTTGAACACATGCTCTCTAGAACTTTTGCAATCAGTTCTGGTGTTCGACAAGCAGTTGCGCAGCCCCCAATGTTTTGAAATCTCATGTTGGAATACATCTTTCGTAAAAGTAACTCTCATTAAGAAAATTTCTTATTCCGAATATCCAATCAACTTGGCATATGCAGCTGATATAATCTTTGTGATTGAATCATGAAGCAATGAAACAAAAGAGCTTAATATATTTAGTTTATTAGTGAATATTCACCCGAAAACTGAATAGTATTCAGTTTTCAGGTGAATATTCATGGATGAGATAATTGTGCAAAATGCGCCATCGATGGCACTTACTGAGTCTTTTAGAAGCACGAGATCAAAAATTCAATTCATATTCCTGATATAGTGCATTAAATCAGAGGAAACCGAGTTGGCTCGGTCACGTTCTGCATACAAATCCAGGGCGAATGGCGCACCGATCCTTTAAGAAAGACCCGCCCTTCTCAAGCATCTCCTGGTGGTTTATAACTATATGTATGGTCTGTACAAGACGTATATTTATTATTTCTTTACTGGAGATTTAACAGACTTAAGTTTTATTCTTCATAGCTTAGTAGTTAGTAGTTTATGCTGCCTGAAAATTGACTCGACTCAGTGTTGCCGCCTTCTTTTTCATTATGTACAATGCAAAATGAAAACAAAGAAAACGATGGAAGAAAACAAGTCGTATCGATTTTAATTTTGGAAATCAATAGAACATTAAATTTTAGTTTCAATTATTTTTTATTAATAGTCTTAAGCTGAATTAAGATCTTTTTAACTATTTCATACGTATTGGTACACATTATAAATGATTAGTCCAATGAATGCTTTTACACAGAATCGTTATATCATACAGTACTAGCAAAGCAGTCTTGAAGTGATTGAAGCAGGAATGTTCAAAATGAGCTTTATTTAGTGTAACAAAAAATTCAAAAATCAACGTCAGTTTCATACAAAATGTATGAAAGGTAAGGCTTTACTATATAGTAAATATTTGAATGAAAAGTAGTTCAAATTTAACTTAGGTTATATTCAACTGAAAACAGAAATTCCAATTTTCATCCTGAAATTGATCATTTTTCCATTTATTTTTCGATTTTCTTTTATTCATTAAATGAAAATATGGTATTTTAATAACTTAAAATGTAAACAGAGACAGATACATAGTAAGGTTACGAGAACTATATTTTATTTTAAGTATGCTCACAAAGAGAATAAATCAAAATGGCACTTTACACCAAACAAATCAATTTCATTAAATGTTAAGTTGTATTGTAATTTGTATTTTGCTTTGATGTATAAAATCAAAGCGATCCTAAATAAAATGAACAATACCAATGCACTAAATCTCATATACACATTTAACTAGATTTAATGATTAATGCACACATGTATGATTTTAACATGAATGGCTTGCAAAATTTTTATACAACAGCGACGCTAGTAATGGCATTTCATCGAACTATCATTCAATATAAAAAAATATTCTCTCTCTCCCATTGTTATGACATTTATGTCATTATGAAGATTGGTTTTGTATTTAATGCATAATTATGCAATTAAATATTATTCTTATGTTGAGACAGCATAAATAAACCTTTTTTAATGATTCTCTGTATTTCAGGATTCAGAATATAGTGTAGTGTTGTGCTGTAATTGTAAATAAATGTGTAGCAAAATAGAAATTGTGATTAGGTTATGTGTTCATTTTGAAGTGTAAACATTAATCAGCTGATTATATTATTTATTGACCACTGCATGTTGAAAATATCTTTTGAGCTGATTTATGTTTATAAATTCGGTTTTAGTTAATTTTTTCGCATACATAATTTCATTTAACTAAATTAATTATTAATTTTTTATGTTTTCGCGTTCAATTATGTGTATTTTCGTCAATATTATTTTTCTAAATTTATTAAAAAATGGGTTTGACTTTCGTCGTACAACCAAGCGAGAATTAGAGCGAGGAAAATATATTTTAGAGGATATCGTTTATATTGAAATAAAAAGCACAAAATTTATAAAAATTAGATCAACTTATAATTAAATTTGATCGTGATTTATTTTGATTTGAAAAAAATGAGATATGTTCAGACCTAATTTGACACTTTCTTAGTCATTTTATGAAATAAAATTGTAAAAGCTCTAATTTGCAATAGCTAAAAACTTAAAAAGAAATTTGTACGTTTCGTATGAGTTTCTTGATAAAACGTACATTATTGATACACTAAATAAAGCTCATTTCAAAAAGTGAGTATTCCTTCTGGCTTTATTTATTGAGAGGGCTTTGGTACTAGTAAATTTAACCAACGATATAAATCGAACTCGGGAACGCTTGATGAGAAAGCTAAAACCGTTGACAAAAATAAAATAAAACTATGTCTTAAAATTCTTTAAATTAACCTACATAAAGATAATTCGGTTCATCGATTTCAGACAATTTTGACATAACAAGGTGCTTAGTGTTGAATGTTATCATTTTTTCGTCTACTGAATTTATTATTGATAATATAAACCGAATCTCAAACTGTCAATTGATAACACGATAGTAAATGTAAATAAAAAGAATGTTCTACTTATATTTCGTTGTATTAGGATAAGTTTTAAAAGTAACTAAAAGTTTTAATGTTTTTTGAGTCTAGTTTTTATACAATTTAACATACACTCGGTACTTATTTATCAACAAGGATTAAACTAAAAAAGGTACGAGTAAAATTTAACGATAGAGAAATGCAAAACTTATAAATTTAAATTCGAAATGATTATGTATCGACCGGATGTTACAGATTTACAATTTACAACCAGAGATAATCTGATATCTACAATAAATTATCGAAGATATATTAGTTAACCTATACACTTTACACTTGTATTCGTAGTCTACAGTGTTTTTAAGAGGAATTATTAGTATAACAAATGTTACCGTACATAACATTAAATACTGAAATACATATTTACACTCGTATAATTTTTTGTGTGTTCTATGTCTCGAATTATAATGCTCGTATATTAAATCGAAATTGAAATTTTGTAATTTAAAAGTAAAAGTTATCAACATTTAAAGCAATCTTATATTTTGTAACGACGCAAAAAGGTGATAAAGTAGAAAGTTTAAACAGGATACGTGAGGCGGATTATCAAAAAGATTTCGAACATCATGATAGAAAATATCGAAACTTTTAGTTTAAATTCGTTCGTAAATATCCGCCCAAATTTGATTATGTACATAATGTTAAAAACCTCGCATAAGATTTGTTTTTTTTGTTCACAAAGATCAAAAAATGTTTTACTCCTACTACGTGTTGAATTTTTCGTCCAATTTTTTTTTTCATTTTATTTCCTCTGAGCATTTTCCCTTTAATATGTTTTACTTCTATGTGTTCATTGGTTAATTTTATAACTTGTATTCATTTTTAAACATAAATGAGGTGGATTAGAAAGTTTAATTAAAACATAAATATATGAAATCATTAAACACCTTTGAAATTATGCTAATTCTTTCGACTGAATAATTTAAAACACAACAATGATATACCTACAAAGACATATAGTCACCGACCAACCGACAACGAAAAGAATAAGGAATATAGAAGAGATGTTACCACTCAGATAAAAATATTTCCGGTGCTAATGAAAATATTTGCCCATCAACAACAAAATAAAAAGGAATCCGTAAAGTTTCTTAAAAAGTTTATTAATTTTTGTTTTTAAAGTTTGGTATTTGTCAAATAGAAAAAGTTTTTTACTTGATTGTTGAACATATAACTTAGTGAAAATAATTAGAAGGTTGTAAAGTGGATTATTTATTAAGATTAGGGCAAAAACAGCTTATAGTTGGTTGTATGCGATACGCATAATCGTATTTAAATTAGTTGTTAAGAGTGAAGAGTGTATTTACCACATTTATTTGTAGATTAGAATTATTTTAATTTATGTACATATATTAAATTATTAAAAGTTTAACTAACCGTAAACCAAAGACGTATTTATACCAATTTGGATACTATTCAAACATTTATTCTCATACATGATGTTTTTAATGATATTTCATCTAGTTCAAAAGCTAGTTGTACCACCTTTTTATTTAATATTTCATCTCTCAGAAGTTGTCTTAAAAGTGTAAACTATATAAAATGATTAGTTTTTATATATACATACATACATTATTTATTCTTTAATAATAATCTATGGCTTAATCGCCATAAACGGACCTAAACACGTTTCAACTGAGACCTTATGAACCACTTTTACGAATTGGTAATCATTGTAGGTGGTCAGCCTAACGAATGCTTTTACACACAATCGCTTTTAATGTCAGCCTTACTGCTGTCATGGAAGATGGGTTGACCCATGAATTCTGCACTTTTAACTCTACAGGGAGTAATGGATGTGTTCATTCACCCTACTGATCGTAATCAGATGGTGAAAAAGCCCAATACCTCCCACTCCGACCGCGGAATAACTATATTTTTTGTTTTGGTTTGAAAAATGAGTCAGAAATTCATGACTATTACAGTTCATTTGATTCCCGCCACTTGAAAAATAACATGAAATAATATCATTTTGTGTGATTTCTTATCAATATTTTTTTTTTTAAATACAATACTAAAATATAATTTCTTATAATAAGCGGAACTTCCATTATACTGAATAACTTCAATAATACGATCCTTAATTGAGTCATAAAATAAATTCAAATAATTAAGGGAAATTTCAAGAATCAGCTCTTCTTTAGTATCATAATGTTTCCCTCCTGGTTATACTTTACGTGTGAGCCAGCTCCAAACATTTTCTATTATGTTTAAGTCCGGCGAATATGGTGGCCACGGCAATAACTGAACTTTTTGGCTTGTGATGAACGACTTTACAACGTGAGCTGTGTGTATTGGTGCGTTATCTTGCTGGAAATTCCATGAGAGTCGTGTAAAAAGGTCATGGATATGAGGGAAAACAGATTGCAGTAACGTTTTGAAACTGTTTCCGGTCATTTTTAGACTTTGAAACACCAAATCGATGGTGCCATAATAAGATATTGAACCTCATACCATTACGCCCCCTTCTCTACTATGATGGCGATTCAAAAACACTTCTTCTTTCCTAAGGTCGTGAAAATAGTAATTATGCCCATCTGATCCATCTAAGTTGAAGTTTTTTCATCAGAAAATACGACTTTTTGCCAATCATTAACATTTTGACCTTGCATCACATTTCAAGTCATGTGTTCCTTTGCGAATTCAAATCGTTTCGGCTTCCGTTCATCATTCAGTGGTGTTTTTTTCTTTAACTGCAGCCGCTTCAGATGTTTCGCATTTAAAGTAGCACGGTGGACAGTCGATTTACTAGCATTAACTCCAGCTTGAAAGTCAATTTTTGATGTAGAAAGTGTCGAATTTGAGGCTAATTTAACAATTTTAAGTTTATCCTGAGGTGTAAGTGCCGTTGTTCCTCTTCCTCAACAATTACCTAAAAGATTATGTATTCTTCAAATAATTTAGGATGGCTTTTGAACTCGTCCGATCCTACGACCTACAGCACGGCCTGAAAGCATTTCCTGATGATAGACCCACTTAAGGATCTTATTTTAGAAGTTATTCAGCATAATGGAAGATCAACTAAATATTAGATATTATATTTAAAATATTTGTAAGAAATCACACAAAATGATATTATTTCAAGTGGCGGTAATCAAATGAACAAATAAAGGCATGAATTTCTGACTCATTTTTCAAAACAAAACTAAAACATAGTTATCTTAATATATGCGATTTTTGCTTTTTGCTATTTTGTTCAATTTTATATCTCACACGCACCGGATGGAAATTGACGTTTACTTCTCAGAATTAAGTGGCGGTAATCTATTGAGCCGCACTCTATTTTTTCTTGCGGATTGTTATGTAAGATAGGTCGATAACCGATAAATATTTTTGTATATAGTTAATTGTTTTGGTATTAGGTATATGATATATTTTAATTATTGCAAATCTAATGACAAGCTTGTTGTTTCTATATGTGTCTTTTTTTATTTTTGATTTATGCATATGGTATGTAATTCCCCGTATTCAATTATCAAAACTCGACGTATTTTTTGTTTATTAATATATTTATATATCTTATATTATATTAATATATCTTTCTTTTTAACTGAGGCTTCCGCGCTGTTTGGTGCTTATTAAAAAAATAAATTAAATCAAATTAATTTCAAATTTGTATAAATAAATATAAATAGAAACATTATAAGCAAAAAGTTAGCTATACTGAGTTTAGGACTGAGCATTTTATTATCCTACAACGGGTTTATCAGTGGCAAACCGGATAAACCCGTTCATCACGGAGCAAACCCTGGTAAGTGTTAAATATAAAAAACGTGGTGAAAGTAAACACCTTAATTTTTAGTGGGGCGTAGTTGCTGTCCTATTGGTCTAAAATTAAAGACGCACATACATACCCCGTAGATTTCTTTTGGATAGTTTTGAAGATCGTAAGGCGTGGGAACACGTGGGCTGGAATCCAAAATAGTTATATCTAGCTATTCCTAGTTTAATTCTTTAAGTTTTATCATAAGATATCGAAATATATATAAGATAAAAAAAAAATGTTAATATCATGGTTTGAAAAAAAGGATTACAGTTATTTTTTTTAGCACTGTACCAAACAACACCTATGAGTACTTAAAGGAACATTTTGGATTGTTTTTTTAGTCCATATTTACCTACATTTAATATAAAAAATAAATAAATAGTTAATTAGTCAAAATTCAAACTATTTATGCACATATATTTTAAGATTTAAAGTGTTTTTTTTATAATCATTTACTTAATAAATAAAGAAACGGAATTTAACTCTTTTATTTATTTGGTGTTAAAGTTTTTAAGGGTAATTGGGGTACAGCATTTTCG
Source organism: Tipula lateralis (assembly GCA_963932295.1). NCBI lineage: Eukaryota > Metazoa > Arthropoda > Insecta > Diptera > Tipulidae > Tipula > Tipula lateralis. The sequence continues at coordinate 109,739,433 of OZ010737.1, forward strand.
TTTACACGTAAGAAATCTGTTCGGTCTCTTAATAAATAACGGTGACACAGAACCCCCCAGCCAACTGTCATCTACCCAAAATTCGTGTGAGTGTCGCCGGAGTCCCGTAACAAGTGTGATGTTAAACTCTGTTAACAATTAAGACATTATACAATCGGCGACATTATACACAAATTACTAAATTAGTTAACATTTTAGTATCACGATTCGGACAATTTTCATATTATGGTTCAAAGCTTCTAATTAATAACTAATAAGTATATTTAGTAAAAATTGGTAATTGACTGGTAATCAGTTTTTACTAAACGATTGGCTTTGTAAAGAGATTTGTAGAGATTAATACTGAATTTTTCCGGACGGTCATAAATATGACAATAGTTATATCTATACAGACACCTGTTTTTCACCATAAGGCAATACCAATATAGAATCACCTGTTGCATCAATGCACCGTCTCCAGAATCACCTGTTGCATCAATGCACCGTACTCCAGAATCACCTGTTGCATCAATGCACCGTCTTTGGAGTGTCTGTCGTAAACGGCCCTTACCCCGTTCCAACTGAGACCTAACGAACCATTTTAACGATTTCTGCACATTGTAGGTGGTTCCAAGGAATGTTTTTACACACAATCATTTTATATGTCATCCGATGCATGTTAATTGAGTTGTCGTATATCACATCGAATAATAATTATACATGAACGAGTCAAACTGCAAGAATTCAACAGAAATATATTTTTAACAACTAGTAGTACCATAACAAAAATTACAACATAGCTAAGGAGCTTTTTTGCATAAGAGTTCAAAACCACTCTCATTCTAAATATGCCGAAATATTTCATAAAATTTGCTTAAAATTCTAATCTCTTTCAACATATGTATATGCACCATATCCTATGATTGCGAGGTTTTAAAATATAGAATTAGTATTTCAAATGACAAGGAAAAACAATCTACTAAAGGAGTTCCACATCAGCACAGAATGTTGACGTGTAGTATGTGTTTTTTCGATTTTCAACTCTATAAAAACAGAAGATCAGCAGATAATTCTATTTAATTGGATTTGCACTTATTATAATAGCATTAAATAGATACTTCTGAAATAATGCTACTCGTTTCATTGCTCTTCAGTTATCTGCTTTGGTTTCATCAACTAACGAAAATAGTTGCATTTCACAAAAAATAATTACCCCCAAAAAATTGGTTTTAAATGTTTATAAATTTGTTTGTTTTTCTTTAAGTTTTATTTTTATTCTTGGTCGATCATCTGTCATCGATTCCTTGCTTTGAATAATGTATAGCTTAAAAAAACATTGGGCACGGAAAATAACATCTTTAATACACACTCTCTCATTAATACAACATATTGTAATGGTTTAACAAAAAATTGTAATGGTTATACCACGGCCAAAGTGGACGAGATAAATCAAAAATATATATTCAGAACCAATTACCGACAGAATACTACGTTACATTTGATGAAAATACCCAAGAAAAATACGTCATTGTGGATTATAATAAAAACACCAGCCAACATATCCAGAAAATATTCAAAAACTTTGGATATAAAGTTGCATATACAACACATAACAAATTAGAACAACAAATAAGACCAAACAGTAAAGTTACATTTGACAGCGGAATTTATAAATTAACCTGTTCAGACTGTCCATCATTGTACATAGGACAAACCGGTAGATCCTTTAAAATAAGATTTAACGAACATATAAAGAATATCGGTAAAATGAATACTGAGTCAAGATTTGCTCTCCAAATCAAGAATAAACTACACAACTACACAGATATGGATACAAACTTAAAAATTCTCTACAAGATGAATAAAAGCGACCAAATGAACAGGCTAGAAGAATTTGAAATATATAAAAATCGCCACAATAAATTTCTACTTAACAACAAAATTAATACTATGTCGAACAAAGTTCACGAGCTAGTTTTGAAAAATACATCATAAAAAATATACGCCCATTTTCAAACAATATACCCTAGAGAAAAAAGTATAAAAAAGGCATGCAAATGAAATTTATTTGTTCAAAGTACCAAGTATCAAAGTAAAGTCTCATTTAAAAAATTATTTTTGGGATGCATGTGACCATTTAGCTTTGTATGGTTCTTTTTTATATGGATATTTTTGCAATTGTCCAAAGATGTTTTAACCATATCAAGTATGTTAGATGTCTTACTAGGTATCAAGAGTCCATTTCCGAATCATATATTCGAGTAACATTAAGGTGATCTATAATTTTTTTTGTTTATTGTTGATCTTTCAATTTGTATTGAGATCGAAAAAACTTGCTTTTTATGTTCTATCTTAAACTACACCGTTACTCAATAAATAAAATACGAATATATAAAGAACATACTTAAGTAGCCATCTTTATATTTGTATAACCTTGTTTTGCACTCCGACAGGTTTCCTAATAAACACTTCTATTATTTATATCGTCGATAATAATCTGAACGAGAAAATTTTGTATAGTAATTTATCTGATAATACAGTAGAATTATTTATAAATTGTAGCTTAAAAAACTTCGATATACTAGCCAATTTTTTAATTAGAAAAAAATGTGTCATAGATTAATCTACATTTTTTTATTGTAGTAACATACGTTTTTACTTCGCTATGTTTTGTTAACAAATTACAAGTCAGTTTGACGTTTATCAATCAAGTCGTTTGAAAATGAACTATAATTTTGTGTTGTGATAAAGTTTTTTTGTTAAAATTAAATAAATTAAAATAATTCATAAAATATTATTATAATTAATGTAAATATAAATTGCTGACTGTCGTGTTTCATCATCTAATTAGGAAAATTAAAAAAACATTTGTGAGATAAATAACACTGTTTTATTTTGAGAATATTTAGTCAAATAAATATGTTCAGTGTGCCAGTAGCTGCCTTATATTATGAGCAACAGAACAATATGAGGATTTTACAAAATCGATTAAGGGATTAGATTAATCCGTTCGATATGCCTTAAGAGAGGTAAAATAACTCATTTTTCTTAAACCATAATGTTATTTTACTATTTACATATCTGTATTTTTAGATTTACAGAATTCCAATGCCAGTAAAGTTTATTGAAGAAGTTCGTGAGGCTGGTGAAATACTTGACAGCGTGAAAAAAGTGCCATTGCAATTGAAAGCAAGTTTTTCAGTTTTTGTTCATTGCCTAAATTGATTTTTTATTATTAAAAGATTTAGCAGTGTTTAATTTCTTTGCAAGTAGTTGTTATCAACGTGGAGTTGGTGGTGACGCATTGGCTTGTATAAGCTACTCGAAAATTTCTAATTGCATCAGAAAATACGCAACTATCATTGCCGAAAAGTTGTCTGGGAAATACGTAAGGTTTCCTCGGACAAATAAGGAAATTGAAAGCATAAAAGAAAGCGCAATAAATAAATATTGATTGATTCAAAATGTGATTTTTCTAATTTGGTATGCTTTATTATTTTGTTTTATAGTTTTCTAGCAGATTATGGGTTTCCTCACATATTAATGCTAATTGATGGAACTCATATACCCATAGCTGAGCAGATTAAAAATGAAGAACATTCGTATGTGAAACGAAAAGGTTTCCTTTTAAAAATACTCAACTGGTAAGATTATTTATATATTAATATATTTTAATAATAGTAATTATTAAATTATTTTTTAGATATGTAACATCAGTCTGGAAATCATCAACTGTAATGCGAGGTTTCGTAGGGAAGTAATAAATATCTGATATTAGTGAAATTCTAATAATAAACACTTCATATTGCAGCTCGGCTCATGATAGTTATATTTGGTCTCGTAGTCAGAGGTTTGCGTTTTAACCGCTGCGATACGCGCAAGGACATCGTCACCGAATGATTATTAGGTGAAGCTCTGTCATTTATACATAATTCTATTTACGTAATAATAATCACATTTTTTATTTTGTTAGGTGACAGTGGATACCCATTGCAACCGTTTTGAAGAATATTTAAAGGCTCAGATCGCGGGAAGAGGAACATTACAATAAGCTACATGCTAAAGTACGCTCTAAAATTGAACGCTGCATTGGATTGCTCAACAACAGGTTACGGTAAATAGAAATAAAAAATTATGGAATTTTATAAATTTTAGGTGAACGGAAATTGACGGTTTGATCCAAAAAAAGTTGCAAATATAATATCATAAGTTATATTGCTTAGTATTTAAAAAAAACATAATGTTACACATATGATATGATAGGAGAAGTACAAGTCAACCGCCAGCAGAGTTCCAAATAGATATCTGAGAATTTTTATTCCAAAATTATGCGGGCCCAGTCCCTGCTTGCATCCCATCATATTAGGTTTTGGAAAAGGAAACAATCACAGAAACGACTAAGGTGATAATCCATAGCAGTGTCATTTCTAACTACATTATTAGTAAATTATTATATATTGTTAGTATAATCATTTTCACATAGCGATTTGAGTTTGTTATTATTGTTAGTTGGATAGTTAAGGAGATACGAATACGTATGATGAATTTAGAATAGGAATTTAAAATTCTAAATTCATCATACGTATTCGTATCTCCTCGACCGTTAAAACTGGAGTACTTTATAAACATCTTTGGGTCATCTCATCATATCCTGTATTTAAAAATGTGTCTCTATAATTCGCAATCCATCACCATCTAACGCGTGGGGAGTATAAATTCCGCGATCACCCGACAGCATTTCTATACACAATATGATGATCTAATACATTGTCAATTCGTTTTTAAGGGAAACTATTTAGACAAAATACGACCGGTCGCCGGTCGTAGTTTAATGGTTAAGAGAGTTTCTCATCACGCCGCGGTCTCGAGTTCGATTCTCGCCGCTGACCAAAAATTAACATGCCACCGGACGACATAAAATGCGATTGTGTGTATAAACATTCGTTGGGTTGACCACCTACAATGTGCACCACTCGTTAAAATGGTTCGTAAGGTCTCAGTTGAGACGCGGTAAGGGCCGTTTACGGCCTCTATGCCATAGATAGATTATAGATTATTTTATTTAGATAAAAAAAAAGTTTAGTACAGTCATATTTATCTAACCTGATCATTCACTCTCCACGCATCCTATCTTTATGTTCGTTTTCAGATTTCAGAATAAACATTTACACAAATAATAAAAGTAGATTTCTTGTGTAACGCACTACAACCCAATGAAAGAAATCACCAAAGCGGCCGTTCCGTTCTAGAATGTTTAAGTTTGTAAAAGAATTATTTATATACAGCAAAAGTAGCTGCTTATTAAATTAAATAAACTTCCTAGTCAAGACCAACGGTCAAGTAATCCTCATTTAATGTTAAGCATGTCAGACGATAAATCCTATTCATTTACACTTATATGATGAGTAAATAAAACAAAAATTGTTTAATAAATTATTATTTTCCATGGAAATAATAAGAAAAAAGTTGTTAAAGAGTACATAATATAGTGTATATACAAGAGCATATGCAAAATAGTGAACTATATTGAAGCAAAATGCATTAAAATTTTCGCATACAAAAATTCACGACTTACACTAATAGGGATACGTTCCATATTTATCCTTTAATCAAATAAAACTCGAAATTTTGCATAAAACTGCCCATATTCCAAAGAAATTCAAAAGTATTGGAAAAATGTAACAGTTTACTCGATCAGTTATCAAACTTAGCAACGATTTTTGCGTTTCCAAGCAGTTCCTGATACCAAAAATACCTGTGCTAAATCTCCAGCACTCGTTGATTATAAATGTCTGTTTATATCAGTATCGGAATGGACTGACGTAATATAAAATAATTATTAACTTCGCGAATAATCCTTGACAAGAAGAAAATCTATCTAATCAGGGGAATCTTACCGAACTAATATATCAAGCAATAAACGACAAGGATTCCACCTCAAAATAGCATTTAAAAGAAGCAAAAAATGCATATCTATAAATGAGATAAAAAAAATACGAATTGGATGGATAAAACATACTAATAAAAGTCGTATAAAACTGCATAAGTTTAAAATCGCACAAAATCAAATCTCATAAAAACAAAATTGACTATATATAACACCTGCACCTAATATAAAATAAAAAAACAAGAAATTCTCTATCAACATAAGCAAGAGAATTTTGAAAAATGTGTTATATAGCTGGCTACCATTGCATCTGTATAAATAAATGAATATCTAGGCAAAAAAATTTAGTATATAAAAATAAAATGTAATTCGCCACTTACATTGAATATATACATATATAGTTGCCTATACAACGATCGCACAATGGCAGTGACCGCGTTAAAATTTAAATCTTCAAAACCCTTCTACTGTATGCTTTGATACATACATAAAACAAAATATTAAAAATCGTCTAAGAAAAAGGAAAGCATATAACGTTTACATAGCTAGAAATGTAGAATTATATGAAGAGCGAATTATTTATGGGATGGGGAAAGGGGTAACCAAACGAAACAAAACGAAACACACATCGCATGCGATCGTTTCCAACGGAATATTATGAATGTGACGTGTTATAGAAATGATGTATATATATCGAATACAAAGACAAAAACATTAAATACTATAATATATAACGGAGAAACAAGAACAGACTACATATATAATATAATAAAATAAAATATAATATTATGTAATAATATATAATGTATAATAATTTATAATATATAATGTATAATATATAATGTATAGTAATAATATATAATAATATAATATAATAACGATACTCATCTGTAATAAGATTTTCAATTACACACACACACACAGACAAGAAACGCATTTATTTAATTTTACAAACACCGAGCGGAAAAAACACGTCCACTCGGTATGAAGATCGACAGAACACTCAAATAAAAAACATAATGTTACACATGAAACATCGAAGCTGTAGAACAAGTTGAGGAACCGTCGAATAATGAATGAGAATCATTATTTCTTGCTAGAAAACAACATTTTGTCATGAACTACATAAAGATATACTCGAGGATACGATAAGTATATAAATAACAAAGTTAGTTAAGTAATAATAAGGTAAGTTGGAAAATGGAGTATAAAATTGATAAAATTTAAGTATTCATATAATTGCACGGAAAAGTTATTATTAAACTATTCACTTTGTATTAAATTTGATACCCATACATATTAATTAAATAATATTATAATACTAATCTTTCTATAACATTAAAATATTAAATGAATACTAAAGCTTTAAAAATGTGTTTATACTATATTGTGATGTCATTCTAATAACAATATGTATTAAACGAGTTTTAATACTAACAAAATATGAAATTAAACATATTTTTGTATTAAATACTTTAAATATATTATGTTATAGATATAAATTTTATACAATTTTTGTGTGAAATAAATCATTTTTCACACAAAAATTGTATTAAATTAACAATAGAGATATTGTATTAAATAAATACTGATTGAAAATTAAATTTAAATATATTTTATAAATTTAGGCTGGTTATCTTATCTAAAGTTGAGCTTAATGTTTAAGCTTTAGTTTATTGCTAAAAAAAACTTAATTGCTATTAAGTATAAAACATACAATAGATTTCATTTAGATTTAATATTTATTTAATTTAATAAAACTAATAAAAAAAATTACATCAAGTTTATAGTAAGTTTGTTTCAAAATTAAAACAACATATATACTTTTTTATAATAATCACTTATAAAAGTATTTAAATTAAAAATGACTTAATTTTTTTATATATTCTCATCAAACTTAAGACAATCAAAAACACATCGACTTAAATTATTAGAATCAAAATGTTCTTCTACTTCAAAGGAATTATGAAATTTATCGAAACACTTAGTATGAAACATTTTACAAAGATTATTTTACATGGAGGTGACCCAACCAAAGCAAAAATTTACAGTATGAACGATTTTGTTTGTTTGTTTTTAACTAGGGCGGAGGTAAGGAAATTCACATAACTTTAAAATAAAGTTAAATCAAAACTTACAAACAACTTTTACAACTAAGAAACTATTGAATTAAGTTTGTTATACGAGTCTTGAATGGCACCAAAGTGGTAATATTATATACATATTTTTGTAGAAAACACCAAAATAAACGCAAATTGATGTAAAAAATAAAGTGTAGTTTATATACCAAATTCAATGCATCAATAAATTTTAAACTGGCTGAAAGTGGTATTAAATTTCCGTCGATTACTATCAGATATTGGTTAATATCTCCTCTAAATTTCCCAACGGCAACAATATAGGGAGCCTTTTTCTTGCTATTTCAATATTCCTCGTTTAATAAGCCAACCTATAAGCATTAAAAATAAATATTTATATATATATATATATATATATATATATATATATATATATATATATATATATATATATATATATATATATATATATATATATATATTTCTAAACAAAACATAAATAATAAATATCATTGAATTAAATCAAATTTAACTTTTTCCTTTGGAAAATTGCAAAGTTTAAAATAAGGATCTTATTACAATTAAATTTGAAATTATAATATTATAAATTTTAAAAGTTTATTGATCTAATCGTTGCAAATATTATTCTATAATTTAAGTTAGTTATAAAGTGTATATTTTACTTGTTTATGAATAACTTAATTTTCATTTCCTGCTCATCTGTCTTTCTATTAAATTTGACTCGTCCAGCGGAAGATGGTGGCAATAATCGAACTAAATTGATGAAAGATAAAGTTTGTATGTCCCAATCTGAGACAAAAATTAGATATAATATTTTAAATTAAAGTAATTGTACAACTTCGGTGTATAACACGGTTTTCCCAGAATTTTTTACAATAGTAAACGCAATTCTTATATTTGGTGTTGCGTCAAACCGTATTATTAAGTCATAAGTAATCTTTAAAAAACTTTCTCAATAAAACTTAAATTTAAAAATTTATAATAGATATTTTGCTCACCAATTTCGGACACACAAAAAATATCGGCAATCTCCGTGTATCAAACAATTGTCTGTGCTGATTTGTGACTTTCTAAATTTAACAGTGTTTTTTAGTTTATCCTTGGCTATATGAATTTCTTCAGACAGTAATGCTGATTTTAAAATATGTAGGCCCCTTGAATCGTGTCGGGATCTATAACGGATATTTTAATGGGTGGTTACAAAGTTGTCTAAGTCTATCATTCCTAAGTTTACTTTGAAGAAATCTTGTTTTATTGGAATTATTGGGCGCTTTAAACGAAAAATCAAATGATTAATGTAAAATGTTGATGTAAAACTATAATAAATGTCTATTGGTTGATTAGTTTTTTAATTTTATAATGTTAGCAATCTGACTTATAAATAAGCTCTAAAAACTTAAAATAAATAGAAATTTAAGAAATACTGTATACGATTTAGTTTGATCCACGGAAATAATTTAGTGTAAGCTTCAGCAACTGCAAACTTTTCTTGCTTCGATGGCGTAAATCCAAAATTTTCTTGTAGGTAAGTTACTGAATACGTAACAATTTTTCAGCGATATTATCGTTTAGATATCCAGTTTCGAAATGTTTATATATTCTATATATATGTTTATATATTCTATATATATGTTTATATATTCTATATATATGTTTATATATTCTATATTAATAGACTATATATTACAAAGAAAAAGTTAATGTAAATAAATAATTTAAATAAACTGGATTTAGATTTTAAATTATACTTCTGAAGTTATAAGTAACATGATCTGTTAGGTGATTTATTATTCTTAATTCCCCTTCAAGTGTGTGTGTGTGTGTGTGTGGTCTCATTTAATTTGAATAAATTATTAAACTCAAGAAGCAGTTGAATTTACGAATAAGTAGGTTCATTCACATAAGGCTCAATAGAATTAGTTTCGAGAAAACAATAAAATCTTCTATTTTTATATCACTATCTTCTAGTGCTGTGACATGTTAAATTTTATAATATAATATAAATATATAACGCGACTGCACGTGTTGTATGCAGTTATAATTAATCAAGAAAAATACAAAATTAATAAATCTTAACTGAATAAACGTTATTGTTATAATTCAAAACTTCTTGATCATGAATATTTAACTATTTCAACAATTGGTTAAGCTATCAATTTGTACATTTACAAAAAAGCCACTCATTTTTACACGATAATAAAACAGAACTATAATTTTTAATTCAAAAGCACTTCTGCATTGTTATATAACTCACTGGCTACTAAACAAAGTTTTTGTAATCTAGAACAAATTAAAATTATTTTCATACCAATTAGTGATGTTCGAATCGATTCTGATCGAATCTTTTTAACCTGATCATTAAATAGTTCATAACATTGATTTGTTTTAAAAACATCAGAGCCCTTACTATTGTTTTCGTCTTTCGCCTAATAAATATCGATTAGCTCTGAACGATTGAGAAAAATATTTGTACTTTTGCTTTCGATCAGTAGCAATATTTTAGTACAGATTATTTAAGATATTTCCAGCACAAAATTTATGTTTTAGTACACTTTTTACATCGTAATGTCAACCGGATAGCATTTGTGTTTTAATATTACGAGTACATATACATATTGTTTGTTTATAGTAAATGTATCCATTAAAATCTCACATGTTAAAATTTTACATATTTACTAATTAAATATATTTTCTAATTAAATAAATATTTTTTTAAGTTAGAATATATTTAATTGAAAAGATATGTTTAGTTACATAAACTATAAACTTATATAGGTTTACTCACATTTTAGTTTGTACTTTTAAAATTATTGAACTGTAAAGCATAAGATGACAGTCGAAAATGAACAACGGTAAATTTTCGCCTACAGTCATTCCCTACTCTATCTAAAATAATAGTACATACAAACATATAAAAACGAACGCAAAATTAAGGCGATCGAAAACAATAGAAAGGGCCCAGATTACAAATAATCAAACGAATCGATTCGTTGATTTATGTAAAACCATCATATCACATTCTTTATCTTCTTTATTTTGCGAATGAGAAGTAATTAACCACAGTAAATATTTTTCTCATTTTAGCACAAACATATAATTGTATACCTTTAAGGCTGATTTCCATTATGAAAAAAATTTTGTCAGTATTTCTTACTGAAAAAACCAAAGCGAGAAAAAAATTAAAAATGCCATTAGAGTGACTGAGATCGTTTTTTCCTTTTTTTATAGTGGATATATTTTGACAGATGCGTGTAACATAACCAATAAATTTCAATTTGTTTTGTTTTTTAAAAAAAAAGACAAAATACACTTTAAGTCTAAAACAATAAATTTAAAAAAAAATAAACTTAACAATTAATCATGAATGGCACAAAACGAAATATTAAAATTATTAATTGACCATAAAAAATCGTCCATCTTTATTTTTCCTATAAAATATTTCTCCAGTACTAAATATAAATACTCCTCTTCCTATATTTTGTCAGTACTGCTATAATTATTGTCTCAGTAACCATAAAAATTTAATTAGTACTGAATACATTTTTGTACTGGAAATATTTTTTATTTCACTTGCACTTTAAGAAAAATTATATATTTTTTACCCAGCCTTGACTATTTTGTCAGTATTTTTTCATAATGGGAATCAAACTTTAATGTTATACTGCTATCTTTACTCTTATTTTCCTAATGTGAAAGGGAACTAAATATAAAGCATAATTTTTTGAACTTTATCACAACATAAAGAGAAAATGACTTTTTAATTCGTTTTGTCTATTCGTCTCGTATTTTTTATCGAAACGATTCTTTTGAACGAATTAATCTTTTAATAAGAAATGATTCTTTTAAACGAATTGAGTTGAGCGATATGATTCTTTTAAATAAATCGATTATTTTGAAAGAATTGATCATTTTAACGAATTGATTCTTTTGAATTAATTGAGTTCGTAAAAAATTGTTATGAAATTTTATAGTATGATTCTGATTTAGTGGTGTGATGATTGCTTGAAGTTTAATAGAAATAATTTTGATTTTTGTTAATAATTTTGATATAATTTTGATATTTATTTTTTCAAATAGTTAAATTTTATAAATAAAATTATTTTTAAAGATATTTTTATGAACTACATATTCATTTATATGTAATTATTTTTAGCTAGAAAATAGATCAAAAATATTTTTTATAATAATTTCTTTGATTAAAAATTCCGTTAAAAAAAAAGAATCAATTGATCATAAAGATCAGGTTAAAAGTATAGGTTAATACCAAAAATGAATCAATCGATCTTGATCTTAAAAAGTATCTATTCGGCCCTTCACTAATTAGGTATTAAAAAAAATCTCTTTTATATCCTTTTGATATTTTATTTTTATTAATTTAAAACATTTAAGGTATAAATATCCTTACAGGTATTACTATAAAATATTAATACCATTATGTATAAAAACAATTAAGTATATGATATTTATATCTACATGGTATAAAATCTTTCTTGAGTTTTGTTTTGATAATTTTTATTTCAATTATTTTCATATGATTACAATAATCAAAATTAAAATTTTAAGTTACAAAAATTAATTTTTATTTGCCAAAATAAACTGATTAAGTTAACCAGTTTAATTAATTAATTAATGATAGTTTAAACTTAATATCCGGATATTTTATTCAGAGTTAAACTTCGCTTTGTAGTGTAGAAATAATATAAAGTACGTTCGAATTATGTTCAACCGAACACTTTCCATTTATGTTTTTCTTTTCATCGCATACATAAATTTGTTAGAATGACAGTTTGTTTGTTTTGCTGCTTTTAAATTTAATTAGAAGTTTTTAGTTTAAATATAACCATCTGAGTGCACATTATACAACAAATGATTTTTCCAGTCATTAAAATTCATTTTATTATAGTTCATAACCTAGTTTTATACAGATATGAAAATTTATAAAATTTTTACATTATGATTATTAAAACGAACATCTAATTTTCCAATTCGTTTATTTTTCTCATTTTCATCGTATATAGGACATTCTATTGAAGAATATTATATGATCATAAATTGTTGTCACCAAACTATAATTGGCGAATTATAAAATAATTGAAATAATATGGTGAACTTGTTTAGTGACATTTTATTTTAGACGTATACGTAATAAGGCAGTCGCTAGTCATTTATCGCCGAAATTTTTTTAAACAGTTATTGATTGATTGTGTCATGGAATAATCACAGTCAGTAGTCATGTATTAAATGAACCAACCAAAAGATAAAGACTCATTCTACCATAATTTGGATAATCTAATGAACTCGATACCTGAGTTCGATGTTTTACTGATAATTGTCGACTTTATTGCTTGAGCTGGTAGAAATCACACCAAAGGTAACATAAAACAACGATCGAAAATCAAGAAACAATTGAAACTTAAAGTATTAGTTCCGATATTACATACTTCAATCTTTTCATTGATAGTTATGTTTTATTTTAACACTTTGGCTGCCAATGTTGTAATGAACATACACTCTAAATTCCACCCAACCATGCCAATGTTGTTCTAGACATACATTCCAAATTCTGCTTTCCTATGCCAGTGTCGTTATAGACATACACATTCGTATTTCCACACAATCACGCCAGTGTTGTTATGGACTTACATCCCAAATTTCATCTCACGAAGCCAGTGTTGTTCTAGACATGCATTTCAAATTCTATTTTATTACGCAAGTGTTAATACACTTGCATAGAAACACTTACTGCAGAATGTATGTTAAGAACAACACTGACCCTATGAGAAAGATTTTTGAATGCATTTCCGGAACAACTTTGGTGTGGTTGGATGGTATTTAGAATGTATGTTTATTGCAATTTTGTCAGGCAAAGTGTTAACAATCTAATTGATGCATTAGTCTCTTGAATCTCATTTATTATTATTTTTTGGAGCTCACTTTATAAAATGTCTATATGACAAAAGCAGTTATACTTAAGATAATTAGAAATATTGGTTATCTTCCAAGTAGGAAGATTTGTACCACGTATCCATAATCAAAATTGGGAATCTATTTTAAAATTTCATCAGATAAAGGAATTCCTCATAATTATTTATTCCAAAAGTTTATAAATAAAGCTCCAAGAGATAATTCTCTATGGAATTCTGTTCTTAAAGTAGTTTAAACTTAATTGTAAGCTTTTATAAAAAACGTCTGCTTTATGCTGCTTATCCCATTGTGAAAGAGCTTGTACACAAAATGGGATGTGTGTGAACGTTATTGAATTCTTAAGTAATAATTTAAGAGGTTTTTATGTCTAATGGAAGTAATAATTTGTACATATTGCTTCCATATGTGCTTTTCTTTAATACAAATAATAAGCATTAAGCAATAAATAAATATAATACTTTATTTTATCACATCATAAAAATATCTCAGTACCTAATTTTTTCAGCAACCTTTTCACAGTACCTAATACATACGTCATATTTTTTAGAACGCTGAGTTTAAAGAACAAATAGATTACACAAATATGTTTGCGAAATTGCTTTATCCATTCATAACATTTGACGTCCAGTTAATGTTTTAATCGCACGAAGGTTTATCCTGATGTATTTGTTTAAGGCACATTCACATAAAACATATTTCGATAAAGGCAAAAGAAAACTTGTTATAAAGGCAAAATAAAATGTTAATAAAATAATATAAATTTTGGTTAACGTGAATCTTATTGGAACTGATCTAACCTATCTGGTTGCTATGAGTTAATATGATGGGAAACGTTGCATAAACCGATTACTATATAAGTTAACGCTTTTTGATATACGATTATTTGATTAAATGCTCTGCGTAGCTGGATATACAATGGCCAATGTGTTTAATATTTACCAGAGCCACGGTTCATTCAAGTGGTACAATCGACCACTCATAATTACGAGAATTGCTGATCCCCATTCAAAATCATTCATGATCAACGTAACTGGCTGACACCCAGCCCCAGTAACTGAAAATATTTAGATGATACTAATAATTCATTTGATGGACTGAACCAAATTCGATTCGAAATTAAAATAGGAATCGAAATCAAATACGAAGCAGTTGTGTTTGAAGTCGCAGTTAAATACCAAACTACTGCCGGATCATATAAAGCCTTGGAGACACTCACGGAAATGTTTAAGTTTGTTTTGGTTCCGTAAATCAATCTGTTCACTCGGATGAAAAAGTTTTACCCAAATGAAAAGGATATGCCGCCGTTTATCGGTCAGCAGTTCATCCACTTGTATAAGTAACCTTGCTATTATTGGAATAAAATCATGCCATAAAAAAGTAACGCCTGGCTCAGAATGAGACTTAGGATTGAGACGGCCATAAGACTGGGAATTTCTTATTGTCTCCGATTAAATCTTATACTGTGACCAACTCATAAATATTAAACGAGATAAGCTGTTCGATCGCGAAACACAAATAAAATTTGAGTGCATGAATCGACATCTAATGGCTTCGTTACTTAAATGTTTTAAACGACTTGGCGTATTTGCAGAATTATTACACCAAATCAACGATCTTAATTCCCAACGAAAGTGAAGCTTAATTACTCGGAAGTCTATCATCATATTGAAACAACGACTTTATTCCATATTATTGACTGATGCCAACGATGAATTTGAAATTGTGATGAAGCAAGGCACATGTCGCATCACATCAGTTCAACAGGATTAACCCAATAAACATGGTCGCAAAACCAGATCGATCGTGGTATCCATACTATCTGATATCTTGTACAGTATTTCACTGCCAATTAACACGTCAAGAATATTTTTTAAAGGTAGATTTACAGAGAGTATTTCATAAAGACCGTAACAATCCAGATGAAATCCCAAAAACAGCTATCACAACAACTTTTGGCTTCTGAGTAGCCTATGTTATGTTTCACAGACGTTCCAACGATTAATGCTTGACATGTTAAAAAGACTTGAGTTCATCTTCCCATAGCTCGATAATTTACTCATCGTCTTAAAAGATGTAACTGAACATCAACGGCATCTCTTTCGAACTACTATAGTACTATAGATTAGCGATAAATGTGACAAACTGCAAATTTTCTAAATGTAAATTGAAGTTTGTTGGGCACTCTTCACAAATAACTTATATATAATTTTTTGTCATCCCTATGATAATAAGAATAACTTTCTGTGTTCTCTATTCCTCTCCAAACGGTTTAAAATCTACTTATGCGTCTCAGTTGAGACGCGGTTAGGGCTGTATACGGCCTTTAAGTAGTTCTTTGATCGGTTTTACAGCTACATATTTGTAAAGCTCTTGATTCCTTATTTTCTCCGTTTTACAAAAAACTAAGACTCTTTTAAGTAATTTTGCGAAGGTCCACCTTGGAGTTGATCATCGATAGGTATCTAAATGGTTAATTTTTACCAAATTAATTTCAACTTGAATTCATATTGCAACATTGATCCTATCAATTTGAAGTTTATTAATAAAAAATATAACTAACAGCAACAAACGTCTTGCATTGCGTACCACGTTATATGTAGGGCATAATTGTCCGGTAGCATCAATAAATCCTTTCGTTTTGATGTAAAATTCAATATTTGACAAAGATTTTGGAGAATCAATAATATCCTCATTACTATGCAGCCTTGAAAAAAGTAACACATACTTATTTTGTTAGCCACGTACTGGTAATGGTATTGTCACATTTTTTCGAATCCAAAAATTGTTTTTTTCTAATACAAAACGATCAGGCTATATCCTTTTATTTTATATGTTTACAATCCTACCATACTCACATATGTCGTTTATTCCAACAAATCATTAATCAGAGAATTTCGAATTCCGTTTTGAAGATATCTTGTTATAGGTTTGATAATTACTTCATGGTTATAACACAAATTATATGTAAAATAAAAATATTATTATAATATTTTTGCTTTTATTTTAAATATTTCTTATAGTGGAATTAATTCCGTATACATTTTTTTATTTATAAAATTTTATTATTTCGGCAAATATCTTGCCACTGAGTGAAAAATATATACTGATGATGGCAAGATCATTGCCGATATAATTATATATAAATAATTAAATTTACGCAATTAATTCCAATATTGTAATAATATTTATTTTATTTATTAAAAAGGTGTAATAAGGCACAAATAAGAAAATTTGAAATAAATTTCCACAATTCAAATTAAATAGTCTAGAAGGTTGTCAGCTAAAATAAATTACTAAATACGACGTAGACAGTGAAACAACAAACAAACAAATTTTAGTACCATATTTAACCAGTTTTTTCAGTATATTCCATATTATCTGAAGCTACAATGCAACGGCGTTCTAAATTTTTGTCAATTGGTACCTAGCATCCAACATTGTAGTTAACGTTGTAGTTTTTATTAGAAATATCAAACATTTAACGAATTACTAAAATGTTTCTATTTTTACGTATTTTGCTTTGTATTAAAAATAGTCATTAAGCAATATCGCAACATTAAAGCTGAATTCATACTTCAATTTCTTCGTTCATTCATTCATTCAAACAATTTCGGCCAACCGTAGTTATCCAAAATGACAATTTTTTGTTCCTACATTTTGTCGCAATAGATAGTTTCACTTTGCCTTTTTGTCTGAACGAACATTGAGTAAAAGAAACAACATGACACCAAAACGAAAAAGAAGCAAATAACAGTCATTGTTATTCGGAAACAAAATACATATAATAATGTGTACGTGCATGCCAATGGGATGAATTTATTATAGTTACTGACAAAATCTTTTCGAGAATCGTGAATTACCGAACGAATGAATGAACGAAGAAATCGAAGTTTGAACTCGGCTTTACATCATCAAAGTTAAATCGTCTTCCTACTATGTATGTCATCGTCTGCGCGTCGTCTTCCTACTCTTCTTCATTATCGTGTCAAACAATAAAAGGATTACTGTGGAATATAAACACTCTAAGGTCTTGAAAAAATATTTACCGAAAATTGGTGGGCGTTCGCCAACCATATAGAAAACAAACAATTAGAATAGATGTATGTAGTTACAGTCTCATAATTGCCAACTTAGATAAACGATTCAATCACTTTCTCATGGAAAGCGCTGATCATTCAAAATACTTTATTCAACCATATTGAAAGATAAACGCTTCAATCACACTCTCACGGAAAATGCTGATCATTCAAAATATTATATTCAATGGAATGCAATCAACCGTACATCAACGTGATCGAGGAGTCATATATCGTTCAACATCATACGATGTAAAATGATGAGTGGTTGAATATGTAACTTTAGTTTTAAGAAAACCAAAATAGAATAGTTAGTTGTAAATTAGACTTTAAAGAAATAACATGTAATAAAAATTAGAAGTAAATTAAATAAAATTGTTTTTTTTAAATTTACATGAAGTCACGACTCATAATTGGCGCAGCCTCGCGGTAAAGTGTTAGTCTTTTGTGGAGTGCTATAGTGCAAAGGATTGCCAAATAAAAAGTAATCCAAAGTGAATTCCGTTACGGAAGTGAATTGAATTTGTGTACTTTGTAAGAATTGTGTAGTCGGAGAATCCTTTCTTAAGGGAGTAGCATATACTCGCTCCACCTACACTACACTTACATTAATTGATTATTATAGCCAGAGAAGCCTTTCAAAAGGGAGTAGAATATACTCGCTCTGCGCTATAATTAAAACAAGTGCCACATTCTTTTTACCCCGTAACATCTCCGGCTGAAGGTTCTAAACCGCCAAGAAGATTTGAGGATTCCGCCAAACACCAGGACATCAACGCTACAACCCGCTCCCAACGACAGCAGTACGAGCAATCGTATAAAAATGTAAGACTTTTGAATTTTTTTCTTAGTGTTTAAAGTTTGAAAGTTTAAATCTTGCCAAAATTTGACCTTTTTTCTTTCGTGCACTACAAGATAGACGCGATAAGATAAAGTCTGGTCATTAATGTCCTACGTACACTACAAGATAGATACGTAGAACAAAAAATTAGGGCATATAGTAATCATCGTGCACTATCAGATAGACACGAAAAGCTAAAGTAAAAAAGTAAAGTATAAAAGCTAAAGTAAACAGATTCCATATTATCATATGAATAAGAAGAAGAATATTGTGACCTTCATTGCAAATAGAAATTTTTGCCCAATAGACACCTTAATTAATAGTAATATGGAGAAAATTACAGAACAATTAAAAGTCATTTCTGACCAACTAGCTAAGTTAGGTCAAAAACAAAACGAACACGACCTGGTATTGACATACCTAAATGGAAAAGTTGAAGCGACGGAACCCGCTCAACGTCAGGAAGTTAGGGAAAACCTAAATAATTTCGATCTATTTAAGATCCCCGACCCCATAAAATCCATCCCGCAGTTCGATGGAAATAAAAAGCAGTTGTCAGCATGGCTGACAACAGCAGAAGACACTCTAAGAGTGTTCGAGCCGTTAGTTACTCAACAACAGTTTGGATTATACATTCAGGCAGTTCATAATAAAATTGGGGGCAAAGCCAAAGACGTATTGTGCTTAGCCGGTAATCCCAGAACTTATTTAGAAATAAAACAAACGCTTTTAGAGGCATTAGGTGATAGACAAGAGCTATCATTTTATAAATCTCAATTATAGGCCACAAAACAAGATGATTTGTCAGTGCACAACTATTTCAACAAGGTGCAAGAAATAGTGCAAAACATTAAATCACTGGCAAAACAGAACACCTTATATAATCAAGCTTTGCCAGCTATTACGACATTTATAGAGGAAGACGCCTGGCAGCGTTCATCTCAGGGCTAAGGAAGCCATATTTTGGTTATGCGCAAGCCGCAAAACCCAAAAACTTGGAGGAAGCTTACGCTTTCCTTTGCAAGTTCAGCTCGAACGAAACTATATCGAGTAACTCAAAAAGAGTACCGCCGAAATATAATCCCCAAACACGAAATTCAGAGCAAAGTAATTTTAAAAAGACACCTTGGTCCGACCAGGAAAAAAACGAAATCACAACAATGGATGTCGATCCATCTTTCAGATCTAGAAAAACATTCAACAAAAAAACTATAAATACCCACGAAATTGTCTCACAAAATAAAGAATGCCAAAGACGGAATCAGGGGAAGTAAACTATCACAGGATTATTGATTCAGACAACGATTCAATCGTAAGGCCATCTCCAAGCGGCAAACATACACTTCGCCAATCGCCCAATAAATTATTACCGAAACCAGATAATTTTTAGATTATCAAAAATCGACACGATAATAAACGAAGAAATGTTTCCCAATTTCAAACGAACCACTATTGTAAAAGAATCTTTTGAAAAAATCGAAATTACAAAACATCTAAAAAATTTTCATAATAGCAAACAGTCAGCAATCTTGGCACCAGAAAATCTTTTTCAGAAGATTCAAGAAGCGTTCAGGGAAAATTTCTCCCGAAAGGGCCACTTCGTCCTTGTAACAATGATGGTAGAGGACGTAACGAGTGAAAGACATAATAGCTATGAAAGAGCACGACAGGGCCCATAGAGGTATTAAAGAGGTCGATAGTCAAATTCGGCGATCATATTTCTTTCCCAATATAACAAAAAAAGTTAAAAGTTACACAAATTCCTGCATAGTTTGCAATACACATAAATATGACAGAAAACCCTATAACGTAAAGGTATCACCAAGACCGAACACCAGTAAACCACTAGAGCGGATACACATCGATATATTCAGCATCAATAAATCAAGCTATCTGTCAGTCGTCGACGCCTTTTCAAAACACCTTCAGATGATAAGACTCGAATCGAAAAATTTAATCGACGTTAAAAACGCGATAACAAGATATTTCACATCCTTCGGAATACCCAATAGCATAGTTTCAGATCATGAAACAACCTTTAATTCGATCCAATTTCAAGAATTTCTAAGTAAACTAAATATAAAAATAGAATACGCATCGTCGTCAAAATCCAACGGTCAAGTTGAAAGAACCCACAGTACCATAATCGAAATATTTAACCTGAACAAAAATAAATTCCCAGACACTACTACAACGGAGATTATAGAGTTGTCAGTAGCACTTTATAATAATTCAGTTCATTCGGCAACCGGTTTCACACCGAATGAAATTATTTTTAATCAGAACAATACCATGAATCCCGGCGAAATAGTAGAAAAAGGCAAACTTAATATTCAATGAGATCAGTAGAAATTTGGAAAAATCGGTAAGCAGGATGCTAAAAGAAAATAACAATAAAGAGGAACCCTCGGAACTAACGGAAAATCAAGTAGTGTTTTTGAAACCCAATATAAGGTCAAAAACGAAACCAAGGGGAGTTAAAGTTAGCGCAAGAAATAGGGGGACATTCATAATAAACAAAGACAATAAGAGAAATAAAAACAAAATTAAAAGATTATAAAAATATTAATTGTAATTTTTTTGTCATTTCAGAAATGTTTATTATACCATATTCAATAATTTTAATTTTTTTCAATCATATTAATGTTAATGCTCAAAGATTAGAGATCAAAAACTTAAATGAAGATCCAATATTAATACAATAAATTAGATAAAGATAAGTTAGAACTTTATACTATAGTCAAAGAAAAATGTAAAAGCTTACAGAACAACCTACTTCAAATAAAACCACCAAAACGACTCAGGCAAAGAAGATGGGACGCATTGGGATCAGGATGGAAATGGTTGACAGGGAGCCCAGATGCGGACGATTTAAGGATAATCAACGCCACATTGGATGGACTAATAAACGAGAACAACCAGCAATACCAAGTCAATGAACAAATCAACAACAGAATTAAACTTTTAACAAACACCATAAACGAAGTTTTAACCAACACGGCAGTCGCCAACAAAATTGTCCTTAACGAACTAGAGGTCATGATGGCAATTATACACATCGATACCATTAACAAAATTATAGAAGACATACAAGACGCAATCGTGAGAACAAAAATAGCATTACCAAGCAATAAAGTACCTTCGTTAAAAGAAATCATCGGCCTGAAAAACCCTATTGACAGAATAAGGTGTAAATATAACAGTTCCGGATGAAGCACTTAAATTTGTCAAGCCCAAAATCGCTATATGTAATGAAACACTTCTGTACATATTAGAGGTACGAAAATTGGAAAATGAAACATCAACAACAATAAGGATTACTCCACTAGTTGTCAAACACACCATTATCGATAACTACCCTCAATACATCATTAAAAATAAGCAAAAATTATTCATTACTACAAATTACGACAATTATGTCCAAAGATACTCGGACATAAAAGAATTCAAAGACCAATGCATACAGCCTCTAGTTATGGGAAAACAGAGCAACTGTAACGTTACATCAGAGACAAACACGGCAATACGATGGATCTCTGAGGGTAAAATACTAATCAACAATGGCAAGAACGTCAAACTGTCTACTGATTGTGGGCCGGACGATAGGAACGTGACGGGAAACCTAATAACAATCGAAAACTGCACAACTACGATTAACAGCGAAATATTCCAGGCTTTCGAAATAAAAACAGAAAACGAAGAAATACAAGGAGCCCTACATAGTATCCAGATAGTACGCAAGAACATGACAGCAATCGAGCAAGATACCATCAAAAACAGAAACCTGTTAGAAAAAGTCTCTTTGAAACAGTACCACCATCAGAAATGGATATGGTCACTCTCGGGAGGGCTGTCTTTCTCATCAATGTGTGTACTCGTGGCACTGTCATACATATTCCTGGGGAAATGCTCAATAATAAAAAAAGTTCGCAGTCCAAGTAAGCTAGAGGACAAAAAAGTGGCATACACCGACCTACTAAGAAAAGCTGGTGTGATATTAAAAGTCGAGGACGACTTTTCCCTACCCCAGGGAGGAGTTACAGTCTCAAAATTGCCAACTTAGATAAACGATTCAATCACTTTCTCATGGAAAGCGCTGATCGTTCAAAATACTTTATTCAACCATATTGAAAGATAAACGCTTCAATCACATTCTCACGGAAAATGCTGATCATTCAAAATATTATATTCAATGGAATGCAATCAACCGCACATCAACGTGATCGAGGAGTCATATATCGTTCAACATCATACGATGTAAAATGCTGAGTGGTTGAATATGTAACTTTAGTTTTAAGAAAACCAAAATAGAATAGTTAGTTGTAAATTAGACTTTAAAGAAATAACATGTAATAAAAATTAGAAGTAAATTAAATAAAATTGTTTTTTTTTAAATTTACATGAAGTCACGACTCATAATTATATGTAAACTCTGCGATGGCCATTTAATATGAAAACACTACGAACGCCGAAAATCTCATAATTGAGTATGTTGTTAAAAAATCAATTTCTATTTAAAAAAAATCTAAGTATTAGAAATTTCTTGATACCTTTAAAATTTGCAACATGATGACGAGAAATGAACGAGTTAGGATACAATTTATCAAGAATTGGCCATAAAAAGCCATAAAAATAATTTTGCGCAGATACTTTTTATTAAACTCACTGAAAAAAATCAATGCAAAATAAAACAGAATAAAATAATAATAGAATAATATTTTCATAATTACAACCCAAAATTATAAATAACTAATTTGTACATGCAGATAAAATATCCTAAAAAAAACTTATGTTTTTTATAAAAACTTACCATACGTATGATAATCATTCATACATAGTATAAGAAAATTATTTATATTTAAAATATTTTTGTTTTATTTATTATTTTAGTGAAATATATGTTAATGAATTGTGATACAATTTTGTTTTAAAATTTTTCTTTCCATTTAATTTATTCTCAATAGGACTCTATTCTTTTAGTCGGTCACTTGTCGTTTGATGTGACAATCTACTTTCGATATTATTGAAGTCGATTGATCCAACAATTGTCGTCTGATATGACAACCATCACATGATGCTTCTGTTAGATTTTGAACATGTTAAAACTCGTCTGAGATCCAGTTGAGGTTAGAATCCGTGTGTAGTACTGACATCTTCCATGTCAGTACTATAGCCTGGCATGGAGCTATGTAATGTGCAGAGTGTTTCTATGTAGATCGGACCTATAGCCGGAACGTAAAGTAGAACAGTGGGAAGTCACAATGGGCCTATATAGCCTGAGTGATAGATAACACTACCATAAAAAAACAAAAAATGAATTTGTCTGTTTCGCTAGGAACGAGTCTCATCAATTTATTGGGTGTGGAAAATGTTGCCTCAACAAACTATCGAAATCGAAAATGTTGATGAACTATCGAAAATGTTCAGAACGAAGTCACTGTGTCAGCATCTGGGCTTGTCATAGATGAAAATGAAACTTCAAACAAACAGACGCATATTTTAAACGCACCAAACGAATGAAGGACTTTGTAAGGTATACTAGAAAGGTATATGAAATCAAACAAAAGACTTTAAAATATGGTATCGATACCAAAATATGCAATACAAAGTAAGAGCTCTGGAGTAAAAAGAAAGAAAACTGTCACTATGAGAGTTCAAAAAAAAGTTTTGTATGTATAAATATGTGTTAATTTAATTACCAATGAGATATTGGAAAGAAATCTAGTTTATTACAAAATGTAAATTATGATAAACAAATTGAATTCGTATTGATTTTGTGATTTATTTATTATAAATTTTATGTATGAAATATTTATGTTATAAAAGAAAACCTGAATTATTTTTAACTTATATATTAATATTTAAATTAGTTTCAAAAAAATCAATTTTTTTTCCAAAATGAGTTCATTATTTGCGTTTTCATTGGTTGAGCTGCATACACATTATTCCATCGTTTTTAGTTTGGTTTTGCCTCTGGTTCTAGAATTACAAATTGTATGTTCTAAATTCATAAATTATGTAGCACTCAAAGTGTAAATATTTGCAAAGTGTAAATATTTGACACTTTGCACTGCGTTTTTTAATAGTGTAGCTGCCTTGCTCCAAGGCACAAACCTAGCTGCACACCCGTTTCCAATACATGTTTAATAGCTTACTTGAGCAAAAACACAATGCAGCTGCTAATTTTAGAATAAGCGTAGCGGAACTAGATCTTGTTATAAACATCAATTTCTCTTCAACTTTTGCAAGTAAAAAGATAAATGCTATTACCACGGTTATTGCTATTACAATATGCTATTACAGGGTTCAAACAATCTATAAGATTGCTCTCTTATCCATTGTTTTAAGCATGAAGCGTTTCGCTTATATTTCGTCCATTTTGAAATCTTGGTCACTGCCCAGGTGGCGCAGTGGTTACAGCTACGGCAGTTTGGTTGGGAGGTACCGGATTCGAATCCCGATAGGGGCAGGATGCAAAAGGGATTTTTCACCATGAGATTATGATCTGTGGTGTGAATGAACACAACTTTGACCTCCTGTTGGAGTGCAGAATTGGGCCGACCCATCTTCCACGTCAGCACTATAGGCTGGCATGGAGCTATGCAATGTGCAGAGGGTTGGGTAAATTGGACCTATAGCCATACGTCCTCGAATTGGCTGTAATGGCGTAAAAGCAAGGAAGTTAATAAGCCCCAAAACAGATAAGAGATTTAAAAAAAAATCTTGGTCGATAGAACCAAAGAGCTACTAACAATCAGCAAACTCGGGGTGAGGTTAGTCATTTGCTATGAGTCACATTCTTTTAAGATACCACCTAAAAAATGAGCCTGAGTGTTTTAAAAAGTTCTCGCTTTTGCCTGTCGGAAGTAGTTAATTTATTCCGCTAACAAATGTACTATCTTGAAAACAAAACAAATGAATTGACGAACCTGTGAAACGTATTATTGGTTTCATTAAAAGCAACATAGACAAACCCAGGGGAACAAAAAACAAAACATTTTTTTATCTCTTCCACACCTCTTTAATATTATTTTATTGCTTCAAATACCTTATTGTTTCACCCACACTTTTGCTGATTTTAATATGAGTACATTCAAATCAACATATTATACTGATCGTTAATAATAACAAAGCTATAAAATTTACAGAAAGTAATAAAAAGCTCATATTTTTCAAAATTCTAAATGTAAATAATTTTTTTAAAGCATAAAGCAATAAAACGAAAAAGTCGTATCCAAAAAGTTTATAAAACAAACAATTTTGAATAATCAACTTGTCCACATCAGGGTTATCACAAACAATAACTAATATAAATATGTATGGTATGTATGTATATTTTTAAGCTGAACTGAAAAAAGTTCCAGTAACAATATAAAAACTAAATATGTATTTCAACTAATATACTTTATCTTTCCAGTACTTGACTTTAGAAACTATAAGATGATATGCTGCTTCATCTTCTGTATCCTTTCTTTTTTTACATCTCTTCTCTGTGTGGTCCTGACTCAATCTGATAAAAATGAACTACCATTATTGTTATTTTAATACATAAATAGAATAACCAAAGCAAGGACTATACCAACAGCAAAACTAATAAATTGAACTTTATATTCAAGCTTTCTATGTTGTTGCTGAAATGTGATTAAATTGATCGGGGAGACTGAATTCCATAAAAAAATAATTTAATATTTTTTAATGACATCTTTATGTTACCCTCATGTACAATAAAAAGAAACTCTTGACACATTTTATATGGATACTCACTAAATTGTTTGTATGTGTATAGAAAGGTATATACATTTGCGAGTGTCTCGATATTATTCCATCTGTTTGAATTAAAATTTGAAAATAGATCGTTTTTATGTAATCTGAACAGTTCGCTAAAACTTTAAATTTTTCTAAACAAAGAGTTTGAACAAATTCAAGTTTGATGTCCATTGCAAAAAACTTTGAAAAGAGATTGAGTAATGTGTGCAGGTTCCATGAATACATAAGGAGATACCAGTAGGCCGTATGATTTCTAAATTCTGTTAATCTCATGAAGTGGTTCTTATTATCGTATTAAATTTATGGTGTGCAAGTAAAATCGAATATTTACTTGCAAAGTACTTAGTTTATTTGTCAAACATGTTTGATTATAATTTTTTCACTAATATGACGAGCCAACTGTTGACCATCGTGTGGTCTATATTTGAGAGTAATTAAATACAGTTCATGAATGTGATACAAGTGGAACATCAAGTACGACCGAAATTGGTCTCGCCATGTATTGAGTACCGCATCGACGTTAACATAATGATTTTCATCCTGGTTCTAAAGTCTTAAGGAATATTTCAATTTTGTGAATTGAATCATATGAATTTTATGAATTAGACCCATGATCAGATGAATGTAAACAGTTATCATATCTGTTGCAGGAAGAAATAATTCAATATATCTCGGCTAACTTAATTAAATAAAGTTTACATCTAAATTTATTGACGCGATAGCAGGTAGTGATGTAATTTTCTAAGAATAAAGATAATTTAATATAGGAATTACATTTTACATTTCGGAACATGGTAAATGAAAATTCATTGAGATTAAGTAGAATGATTTTATTCTTTGTGAAAAATAATAAAGTACCTGGAAACACAGTAATTGAAAATGTATGAAGCAATATCACCTCAAATGACTTATGGATTAAAAGCAGACATGATAATAAAAGCAAATAAATTAAGTAAAAAGAAAGAGAAGAATTCCTCAGAAATGCTTACATTTTCTATTCGACGCCCACCAAATAGAAGTTCTAGCAAATCATTATTGGGAAAACCAATTTTCAAATTTGTAACTGTTTAATACCATATTTGCTATAAATGTTTAAAGAAGGACACAATATTATATGCACTATAAAATACTGAAGGTGAAGTGTTGCTGGCATGGAGCTTTGCAATGTGCAAATGTTTCTACGCAAATCGGACCTATAACCGTATGTTCTCGAGTTGGCTATGTGATGGCGTTAAGAGGGGCGTAAATAAGAGAACCGCGGAAAAGTTGAAACTGAAGGGGCAAATGATGCCGGAACGACCATTGTTTGAATGTCGGAAATACAATAAATCGTATCATCTAGAACTTTAAAAATCATACTTTAAATATCATTTACCAAAGCATCCTAAATAATACAAGCAGAACACAAAGACCCTTTAAATTTATCGAGCTTTTTTAAGGGGTATAGATTTCGATACTTTCCATAAGAACTAATGTAAAATTTAAGATTTTTGATTCAATTTTAATGAATGAAAAATACTGTCAACAAAAATTATTTTTATATCAATATTTGAATAAATCATTTTCATATAACATATATGAAAATCAAATGAAAATACGAATTATTTTAATAGTTATAATAAAAATAAAAACGTTTTGATTTATTCAATTTTTATACATGTATATGTTATAATTGGATCTAAACGCCGTATAAAAATATATAAAACGAGATCAATGTCGTATGAACTACGAAAATGAAACCGATACTTCAGATGTTGGATAATAGATGGCACTTAATAACTTTAATAATATAAATCGTATTTATTGATATTTTAAAGCATATTTTTAATGCTATAATACGAAATACACAATTAAAATACTCAAACATGTAAATGAAACTAAGTACTTGAATAATTATTTGAATTTTTTTTATTTCCATTTATTTGTTATACTTCATGTGCTACATACACGATGGCATCATTAAAGTCGTTAAGTTTTTTAACAGAGTGAATTTTCAAAAAAAAATTATGTTTTTTTAATAAAATACATTTATTTAGATACAAATTGCATTTAACAACAAAACGGTACCTATATAGCTTCGTCTACAAAGATTAATATTTCAATTTTATTTCATCAGATGAATTACCGAAAAAGTTCGTTAAAATGGAAATTATCATCATGACCATGAAAACGATTCTCCTCAGATGGATGTGAAGCATTTATGTATGGTTTTGTTCAACATATTAATTTATTATGTTGTCTAAGTTCTGGTTTAATTCATTTTACAAAGAAGTAAATGATTGAATAAGTGAGCTGAACGATTGTTGAAACACTAAAAGAGAACAAAAATAATAAATATGTAGGGAACAAACAAGTATGTATATAGTAATCTGATTCCTCCATGAATCAGTACTTAAACAAATCAAAACTCCAACAAACAAAACCACAACAGCAGAATTAAGTGTCGATTATCCAATCCACAAGGAACTTCAACTAGTTTAATTTAATAAAATTTAGAATCGCTTAACACAGTGGACGATTCATCAATATAGATAACCGTGGCGATCATTATCACGAATATTGATGTTTCTAAAATAAAATGTTTCTAATTCACAATTCTAAAATCAGTAGATAATAGTATTTGAACATATCACTAATCACATTCATATATGACATCATTAACATATTATTTATGCACAGGCCAAAATTGGTACAATATTAATTATTATTAACTATAACATAAATGTTTTATTATATTATAATAAATAATTTATTATTTTCTACGGAGTACGGACGGGTATAACCTACGAACATTTTGTTAACAATTTTTGACAGCAAAGAAAAAGCAAACAAAAAAATTATTTTTTTGTTTTTTCTTGGCTGTATACTGTACGAATTCTGTAGTAATAGTGTTGAAATGTAGGGAGATTTTCTTCTTTTTTTAATGACGTCACAACTTATTCATGTGTTTGTAAATAAAGGGTATAAACTTTTTAAGCTCAA
The DNA here is from genome assembly GCA_963932295.1 of Tipula lateralis. NCBI lineage: Eukaryota > Metazoa > Arthropoda > Insecta > Diptera > Tipulidae > Tipula > Tipula lateralis. The sequence continues at coordinate 109,768,989 of OZ010737.1, forward strand.
TTCCGATGTGTGCGGCTTGTAGATTTAGGAGCTTTGCATTTACTAACCAAAATATATCGGATAAAATTTAATGTTCGATACCAAAAAGTTTGAGAAACATTGATGCGATTTTGGGTATAGACTTCATGAACAACAGACTAATTCGTATTAAATGTTGGGCGAGGTACATTAAGTTATGATAATGTAGATTTTTCATTACATTTTAATGGCCAAGAACCAACTATCAGACGAAATATAATGGGTCATTCAACACCGAGGGGTTGAGTTGTGGAAGACATCAAGGATCAACCAATCGAAGGCTTTTAACAAATCGAATTAAGGCTCGAGCAACTAATAGAAGATTTGATGAAGCATAGTTACTCGGTTTTTAAACCTGGAATGGAAGAGCATTTCACCAAAACCGATGAGATTTCTGAGTAAACCATAAGGATATGCATCTGAACAGAATGGTTCTAAGTAGAATAACTATATGTTTATAATTGAAAAACAACATTACGCAGCACTCATGTTAAATAATAATCCAAAGGAAGTTTCTACAATAACATACAGCTAAGAAAATTGCGTATAAATACGTGGATACGAGTTGTGAAATATTGGTGGCTAGCTAAATTATTGTGAGAATAATATATATTAGTTGCGATTCTAAATATATTAGTTATTAGTTTAATTAGATAATTTTAGTAGGTATTAAGTATAAGGCTAAATATGGTAGATGGAGGCATTATCATAGAAAAGACAAGATAATAATAGATATATTTTAGAAGACAAAATACGCAAATAATGAATAGGTGAAAAACTCTGTTGTCAAATTTAGTATAACTCCAATTGATGATAATGTCAATTAACCGGAAAGAGTTAACATTCGGGTTAAAAGAAAAATAATATACTATAATGGTTAAACATAATCAGTTTAAATATGCTAGACAATTTAACCGGTCAAATACATGTACGTTTCTACTGATCGGGATTAAATTAGGAATATACTCTTATCTTTACAATCAAAAATATATAGCCTGTACAATACAGTTAAAATACTAATGGGAAATTGCTGATATGAAATCTATAGCAAATTTCTAAAATATAAACAATTTTGATACTGAATAAATCTGTAACTGTCGATTATTGATTCTAATAATTTTTTATTGAATTTTAAATGTCTTCATTAAACACCAACGATAATAACACCAACAAGAATACATTTGACAATATGTCAATGTCATTTACATATAGTATCATATTCATTTACATTTTTCGGAAATGTTTAGTTTTTTTACATTTTATCAATTAAATATCAATTTAGATAAAATTTAGATGTGTCATATTGATTACATTTCCTCGAACATATTACACGACTTCCAATATATATATATATATATATATATATATATATATATATATATATATATATATATATATATATATATATATATATATATATATATGTACTTATTGCACATTGGAATGTTACAACAAGCCCAGTATCAAGTAGCCTGATAATATTTTCAACTAAAAAAATATTTAATGACTTCATTATATCCCTATTATAGCATTTCGTGTTGCAAAAAGAAGCTCAAATCGTTGCAGCAACTAATTTTATTACTTTCAGTTGCTATGAACCCTAAACAGTGCTTCTGAATTTGGCAAATATAATGTGACAACGTACACACTTTTCACAAAATTGTGACAACGTACACATAGTGGTGCGCACCACTTTAGAATATATTTTCAAATTCAAAATCAACAGGTTGCGTGAAACTATAACAGTCAGTACATAACTACTCGACATGGAAAACTTGTAGTTCTGAAATAGACCTTGACCCACATAACAATATTTTAACGAACTTAACAACATTATTAAGTTAGTGAAAATATTAGATTTAAACGATTTAAAAAAATATCCCGACCAGCTATAACACACTTAACAAAATGTGTAATGTTACCAAAATTAAGAAAAGTATTTACTCCAAGCAGAAAGCTCAAAGGAGAGAAAATAGGGTATGTAAAATCTAATGTACATAAATACTAGCGGGTTTCATAGTTCGGATTTTTAATTTTGACAATATTGTGATAGTAGTGGTGTTGTTAAACATCCAAAATCGAGCGTCGCATAAACAGAAAGGCATGATTGGAACGTGATAGGACTAAATATGAGTTCCAAATTGTGAATCCCGTTTATTTTGTGTTTTCCACCAAGAAAGTGGCATTTTGTAAGCAACAGTCATGTTTTTGTAACCAAACGATTACTGTTAAAAAATTACTCTAATTGCTCACTATACACTGATCTGCTCTTGTTTGGCACTAATTTCATAAAAATAATAAGACGGCATCGATTATAAGGTGTGTAGGAGGAGTCTTTTTGGTGGATGGCTATAGCATAAATTCGATAAAGTTAGATTGTAAATGAAATGAGAATAATCCAAATCATGCGACATTATAAACTGTTAAAAATATTTAAGTTATTACAGCTGTTCAATACGAAGTGTTCCCTTATACAATACGAATTGGAAAATTTAACGATAACGAAAAATGTAACCGGATTTGATTAAGCGTATACAATTTTAACTAGCGGTTGTTTCGGATGTGGCAACACTTACATCATTCGTGTTGTGACAGAAAATTAGGTCAATGTTTATTATTTATAAAATGAATCACTTTACGCTTGAACAAAATTGGGTAATATTTAAAACTTTTTTTAATTTGTGAAACAGATTGTAATGGGATAAAACAACATAAACCCGTGTTGCTGTCTAAGCATCCATCAACTCACTATTGAACTCAAGATTCATCTCAAAGTATAATTTTTGTTAGTACGATGAAAAGGCGTATTAACGAATGTGTTGGACTACAAATCAATATTATCAACCGCATACAATACGCCGTAATAAGTATATTTGAAATAGTTCGAGAGGCCTCAGCTGATCAGCGGCTTTAAACCATAAATAATTGTAAACAAATGTCTATTATTTCAAAAAAATGTTTTTTGTTTGTTCTTCGCAAGTAGACATTCATTTACGTATAAGTTTCAAACCATCAGACAACCATCGTTTCAACTTCATATATCGTGAGAACGTAACTTAGTGGATAGGATTAAACATCCACTTAAAAGATATTTATAAAATTATGGTATACATTAGAATCGTCACGGCAAAAATAAACATCAGCCAGTTCCTACAAATAAATTATAATAATTCCTGTAATTTATTATAATCGTTTAGGAAAACTACAGATTTTCATAAATGGCGATGTGGACAGGTTTCGTATAGAACAGAATATGCAATGTAACTGTGTACCGGTAATCTTAACAAATACGAGTATATTATATAATTTTGATGTGCATAAACTAGCCATGATTTCATCGCAGAAATACGCAATGGTTAATCTCAATACATTTATTTTAATTGTGATCCCAGAATACACCTTGTTATAAATGCAATATAGTACACATTTTAAAGATCATACTTTTAGAGAATACATATGTAAAATATTAGAAAAATACCTTTAATATATGGAAAGATCCACATTATAAAATTCTTGTGGGTGGCGATTATGATGTGTCAAATTAGAGAATATATTTATATAAATTCCTCTGCGTCATGACACAGTTTTTTACTTGGACATATTTCTCTTTGACAAAAAAAGTGCAGACTATCTTCGACGGCCAAAAACATAAACTTGGCTGTACCATGTAATGATAGAAGGATTTTGGGATTATTTATTTCTCGTGGCATTTCCAAAAACCACCTTTACTACAAAAGTCAAACTTTACGCATACGGTTGTTGTAAAAAAAATATCAAGCTTAAGCAGCATTAGGAAATTTTTTTCTATTCGAACACGGTTGTGAATTCAGTTTTAAAATAATTAACAACATATACCATCTAAGTATTATTGAATAAAATATTGGGAATATCTTCTTCTCACTAGTCATAAAAACTGTACATAATCAAATGCAACATTGTGTTTGCTTATGATATATTGTGTATGGTTCATATGGTTGTTTTTCTGTGTGTTTAATATCTTTGAAAACCAAATTTATTTTACCTATCGACCTTCTAATTTTCTTCGGACTTTCCTAGTGAACTGATAGTTCACTTGGAATATATTTATATTTATAACAAACTTCACTTTTTTTGGACATTCTACATAACTGCTTAAAAATTTTGGTTTGAATTCTAACTCTAATTACATATTATATTAAGTACATATACAAGTACAGGTTAAAATAATCTTTTATTGTTTTCACTAAGTGATAACTACCGATACTTTTTTGAATTTATTTAATACACCTGTTATTTAACTCTAGTTTTATTTAAAGTTAATTACTTTTATTAGTAAATTTCAATATTATTTTTTACTTTTTATTAACTATTCAATAATTTAGGACACTGTTTTTAAGGAGACAAACATCGTTCAGATTTACAAAAAAGAAGTAATTTTAAACTCTTCGTTGATTCAAATGTTTAGTATTAAACCTTTTTGTGTCGTATTTTCAATTCAGAAAGATTAAGCAACTGTCATATCAAGAACTATTTTGGAATTATAAAATATTCGTGTTCATCGGAATGCCGCATTAAGAAAGCTCCCACTAAACCATTTAGATTTATAAAAGAAATTAATAAGCGTGATGAATACATCTTAAAACGATTATAACTGATATTTCCTATAATAAGCAATATGTTAAAACAAGAATCAGAACTTATTTAAATCAAAAAATACAAATGAAAATTAAAAAAACCCTTATGGCTTAACTATGAATTTGGAAGAAATTTGGAACAAATAAAAAACTTAAAAAAATACATCTTTTCTTTTACCTATTATAACTTCTTTTAATTCAATACACGTACAGGAAGAAGAGGCCATTTTATTAAAGCATTATTAAAAATAATAAAAAGTTGAACGACGAGTCAAGCAAAAATAGTACCATAAAATCAAACTTTTCAAGTCTATCCTTATCATATTTCAGAAATGTTTCCATAACCACCTGTTTTATAATCTTGTCACAGTTTTTAACGAAAATTACAAACTCAATTCGTTTGTTAATTATATGCCATCCAATTCTTTTATCATTCTTGCTCATTAAACATGTGACTGTTTTCGGCAAGAACGATGAGTCATTAACGATAACATGAAACATAAAGTTATTCCTCATATAATGGTGTACTACAAAAAATAGTTTCTCGTGGAAATTAAAATTAAACATGTTTAATGGCGCAGTATCGGGGGTATCGGGTTCGAATCCCGATAGACACAGGATTCAAAATTTTTCATTATCTGATTTCGATCGGTAGTGTGAATGAACATATCTATGACTCCCTATAAGAGTGCAGAAGACATATAGTAGCTAACCCATCTTCCATATTAGTACTACAGCCTAGCATGGAGCTACATTTTCAATGTGCAGATGGTTCTACGCAAAACGGACCTATAGCCGTACGTCCTCGATTTGGCTATGTAAGGGAGTAAATTACATAATTAAAACCATTATTTTTTTTAAAACAATAACAATCATCACCCCTTAGATTATTATGAAATTTTTACGTTTTCAAAAACTACGATTCGCCTCGGATATTCTTTTATAATGAAACTATGTTTTAAATTAATTTAATAAATTCCAAACAATCCATTCACAATTACAGTCTATTATTACCAAAGACTGTCGATTATTACCGTCCTTAATTAATTTTTCATAGGTTTTTTTTAATAAATTCATAACATAATTTCATAACCTCATGAAACGACACTTTAAAATTGTCACCCACGCGAATTTTGGCATATGAGTCAATAACATGTTAAAGGTTGGGCTGGTGTTTCGAAATGATTATTCCTACAGACTTGCAGAGTTGCAGCATTGTACTTTGCTAGTAAATTAAAAAAGAATTAGATAAGCAGTAGGTAAGCAGTTTATTGATCTACTGCGATGAGTAATTGTAGTGAAACTGATGCTCTGCAGTTTTTTGATAACCGAGCGCCGATTATACATCAAAAAGCCTACAAATATCGTTATTTTTTTTGTATATGTTGTCACATACTTTATTATATTGATATAACATAATTATTTTAAACCTCATGGGAGTTCTCATGAATTCGAACATTTAATACTAAGAATATTGTGAAATACCTAGCAAGGTTTCACGATTGAATAAATTGAATAATTAAACTTGCCCTTCCTGAATAAAAACACGTTTCCGAAAAGCTATATACTGTGTCAAAAATACTTACTCTCGCTGTGTATATACAGTCAACCACAAAAGTTTACATACATACTAAAAAATGCAAAATCGAGATGAATGAAACCAATTAAATATTGTATTATGAATTAAATAATATATTTAAATAAAGCAAATTATTACTGAACTAAAAAGTTATTCAAATACTTCAAAACTTAAAGAACTTAAAATAATCTGTAGTTAGCCGACCATTAGACCCAATAACAGTGCATATTCGTCTGGGCATTGATAAAATCAAGTTCTTAGTGGCTGCTGACGAAATTTAAGCTCATGCTGTCAAAATGGCACTTTATAATGAATTGCTATTGGTAATCCAATATTTTCGAAACTTTTGTCCCGGTATCCTAAGCATTCGATGAACGGTTGTAAATTGCTACGCAATATGTTCAAATACTTTCAATGATACATACAGAAATATGTATGTTATTTTACATAAACCGTTACATTGCCACTGCTGTGTTTAATGCTGCAAGTGTTTTTGCTCGATTTTGAAAATTTTAGTGTTGTATGTAGTATTTTGTGACTGACTGTATACATTTAAACAGGCGTAGGTGTTGCTGAAAATTTGTTATTTTATATCGAATTTACAAAAGTGGAACAATAAATCTTGTTTAAAAATTTAAATTATTTTCATTCTTCGGTCTCCTCATTTCCAATTAGGTAAACATGTTTTCCTCATTATGTGTTTCATACTCGTATGAAAGACATTATTTGTTCAGTAGAATGAAATGTTATCACCGACATTCATACAATGAAAAGTCCTGGTATATTCGTGACTAAAAAAATATCTGTTTTTAGTAGTACATAAACCTTTATTCTAAAAATACCTTTAGCCTGTATCCTTCTAGGAAAAGGTTTTGAATTGATTTTGACAGTCCTAAACACTTTAAATTGATAAAAAAATCTTTCTTAAAGTAAAAACCAAATAACACACAATATATTCGCTACCACATCTAGGCGTACCAGCCATGAACAAATAATAAACAAAAAAATTAAATTTATTTGAAAATATTTATGAATTCATCTCAACATTACCCAGATAAAGTTCATAAATAATTTTCAAAAAAATATTAAACTTTACAATTATTGACGTCGTTTTCTACGTTAACTTTTCGAGGTAGTATATATACGTATGTATATGTACATAGGTAACACATCTCTAAAAACATACCCACCCCTAGTGCTTTACCATGTCACACGCATTATTATTCCGAAATGAGATTCAAATTTTAAAAACGCTACATTTTTTATGACATTATACTCAATAACAAGATAAAAGATAAGTTAACGCAGATATGGCACGGAATGATGTATTTCATATGAGACACGTGCGTAACGCGACAACTCTTGATAACATAAAAAATGTGTGTATAATTTCAATAACAATTTAATGATTTTCAATTGAATTTTTTTTCTGGTATAAAAAGAAAATTTTATTAATCCAATCCTCTATTACAGTAATTTGAGTTCGTTCGTTTGCAAATTGTGGGCTGTAACGCGTGGTTATGGCTAAATTGAAAATATTATATAATAATAATATAAAATTTATTCGAGGGTGCTAAAACCTCGAGAAAGTAAGAAAAACATTTGTAACACAATTAACTTGTATATGAGTAAGGTTGTAACTTCTTAATTGCTTGCACCCTCTATTTTTAGTCGAAATCATAAAAAACGAAATATTATGATAAGAAAACCGAGCGCAATGCAGAGATTTTTGAATAATTTTATTTTATTGTTACTTATTTGATTAACTTCTATAAACACAGTACGTGAACTTTTATTATTCTAGGCTGATGTTATCGTGAATAAACGAACAATTGTTTTCTAATTAAAACTAGGTTCTAGACAGCTGTGAAGTTTATAACAAAATAAATAACATATACGTATACAAATCCTATTGGAATTTTTGAATATGTTATATGCATTAGTAAATACACTGTGAAAATGTATATTAAACAGATAAACATATACAAAAATGAAAAGAGATAGAAACTAAATATGTAATTTAATTCCAAATGGAAAACGAAATAGCTATAGTCTTAGAAAACTAAATCACTTACCAAATAAATTTAAATTAAAAAATTTAAATAAATTACATATGTTCAAGTAATCTTTAAAAATTAAAAATTTTAATACTGGTCATTGTATCTTTTTCCTACTTAACGTAGCTAACGTACCACATACTACTGATTTTTCCAAAATGCTAGGTTCGATGAGTGTTTTTTAAATCGATCATTTACAAGACATTCAAGAGATTTTACCAAAACGCCACTGTATACAATTGATTTATACATGCCTAATGTATCCACATTTCTGAACGGAGAGGAACAGAAACATTTATTTTGACTTGAATATATATTAAAATGTTAGGTTCGATGAGTGTTTTCTTAATAGGCCATTAACAAGATATCCAAGAAATTTCACCAGACGTGACTATATATATTTGGTTCCGACATGGCCATTTCACCTAATGTGCCACTCCCCATTTCCCAACGGAGGGGAACACTATTATTTATTTTGACATGAATTTATAAAGTTACCTCTTTCTTTGTGTCGCCAAATTTTGAAATCGTTAAAAGTATTCCACGATAAAAAAAAGATTGAGAATCACTAACCAGGGTTAATTTAAATTACTTTATAGGTCTCAGCTGCTTGTCTGTGTCACTAATTTTTTAATATATGTGTACAGGTGGCACTGAACTCCGTTGGCACTCGGTAGAGCTGGTTAATTCACAGTGCTAGTCAGCCCTATTCACTGATTGAGGCTCAGATGCAGCGTTCAATGCACTATGGAAATCTGGATTATCCAAACCAGAAATAGCACCAATTGTATGATCCGATTTTTTCTCGTGTCCAAGTTTAAGGCAAGGGTCCAAAGTAATCGTTGATTAACCGTCGTATCAAAAATATAGCGAGTCGAAAATATATTGATCGATGTCTCTCGTATCCAAATAGTACCAGGGGTCAAAAATGTATCTACGCGGTATCCAATCGTCTTCCAAGGTAAGTTCCGGGTCAATAATAAATAATCACTGTATATTTATATAGACTTTTTATTTACTGTATATATAGATCACTTTGCTTTCGAAGTTCGCTTTATAATGATTTTATAATTTCAAGCTAAAATTATGTACATAAAATATTCGCGCCCTTTGATAATTACAATATTACATAGTATAAAAGGCATCTCTGTTTTCAAAGTGTAATTAGAAGAAACCTCTTCGCAATGTCAGCGGTTGTCTTCAGATAAGTATAATTTCAGATTTAAATAGAGCTGAGGAATACTTTTTGTTTTATGCTTTAAGGTACCGACAACAATATGTAGGTGACTAAAAGTTGTACTAACTTGCTTTTATATTTTGGAAATACTAGTTTTAAAATAATCTAATTGATTTATAGAATTTATAACGTAAGACACCAACTTATTTTTTTAAATTCCAAAGAATGAGTTGCCTTTTAATTTAAAAATAATTAAAATACTCTGAGCTACAAAAAAATGTGGTCATTTACTAACTATCGATCTCTTAGATGTCTTCATTGGTTCGAGCCTATCATCACAACTAACAAATTCTATCTTTACTGTTAATTAGGTTTTATATAAAACTTCTGTAGTGTCCGGGTAAAATTGTATTTTTATTTGTCGTTGATTTACTACAGTTTTTGCATGTAAACTGCATTTTGTAGAACAAACTATACTTTTATAAAAAAAAAAATCAAACATATTATTTTCAGAATAAAACCTAAGTACATAGATAGTTTGGTAAATACAAATATAATTCTTATTCAAATGGATTCATTGAGGATTGAGTCAAAATTTTCAAGATTTGTGCAATTAATAATTTTAATATAGTGGGACACAACAAAATACTAGGGTAGATTTAGAAGTCTGTTAAAAGTGAAACAAGAAATAAGATTTTCAGCCAAAAAAATTAATTTTTGAACGTAGTCACCTTTTAGTGCAATAGTCCAAAGTTTTTCCAATTTTTTTATCCCTTGTCAACCATTTCTTAAAGATAAAAAACAAGAAAAAGTAGCAGATTACCAAGTCTGGAGAATATGGCACATGTTTAAAAAATTTTGACCATGGCAACTACACAGGTTATCCAGTCATTTTTCTTTCAAAACGTCATTGAAACAGTCCAATAAGTTGCAGTTGTGCTTGTGCGACCACAACGAAAACAAATATCGATAAATGTTAATCAATGTGAAGACTCCTCATAATATTTACCAAGCTTGGTTTTGGTTTGCGTAATGGTTTTTCCACACAAAAAATAACATTTAATTAACACACGAAATTTACTTTTTTTCCATGTTTATAATCTATGGTAAACGGCCCTTAACACGTCTCAACTAAGATCTTACAAATCAGTTTCTTTACGATTGGTGCCCGTTGTAGGTGGTCAACGAATGTTTTTACACACAAACGCTTTTTTATGTCATCCGCTTGCATGTTAATTTTTGATTAACGGTGGGAATCGAACTCGAGACCGTGGCGTGATGAGAAACTCTTAAGCTACAACTGGGGACAGGATCTAGACAAATCTGTCATTTAGTTCAGTTTGACAGCCATTGAAAACAGACAACCCATTGGTTTTTGTAAACATGGAAAAAAGTTAATTTTGTGTGTTAATTATTTTTCACGAAATTTAAGTTATTGACTCATCTAGGACCAATGTTGTATATTTAATGTGTAGTTGCTACGCTACATTTTGGTGGCGTCAAATGATCATACGATTTAACGGCATTGAATATTCGATTAAAGATATTTTGTCGCAACACCTCAAAAACAAAATTTTGTGAAACTCCAAATTTAAAAAAAAAACATTTAGCACTGTCAAAAGATATTTATTTTTTATGGTTAATCAAATGCGTAAAATTTTAGATTATTAAGAAATTCCATTTAAAATTTGATTACTCTATATATTGATTGATAGGACTGTAGGACCAAGCGCTAGGCAAGATTCCCGGATAACGCCGGGCCTATTCCTACAGCCGTTTACATAAAACGATAGGTTAGGATAGGAAGGTAAATTAGTTAGGAAAGAGCGACCCGGTTACAGACACCATGACAGTCGGATCGTAAAATCCTAAAATAAATTTACTAGTTAGTCGCTCAGGAATCTGTAACTTAATTAATTAATTTTATTATTTATTTCAACTCCCATCTGCACAACTAATCTAATTAAAACATAAGTACAGAACTCTGAAAGAATTTTGTTTTAATTTATGGCTCAGGTATCCGAAACAATTTAATTAATATGATATGATAGTGTAAGCCATCCTTTACGATAATGTTACCTGTAACATGCTCATCAGAGAATCAAAATAGACTAGGGCGACAATCTTCAGCAGAACCATTTTCCTGTTACATAATTAGTAAAATAATATAATTTGTTAGTAAAATCTATATCCTTTTCACATTATCATTGGTTATTATTTTTATTAGGATAGGAAGGACATTTTTAATTCCATCATATGTATTTGTGTTACCTCAACAGTTGAAACTGGAGTATTTAGGTTAATTATCCTGTATTAAAATTAAATCATTTAATAAAATTCTATCAATAAATTTACTAGATAGGATCTGTAACTTAATCATTATTAATTTTATTATTTATTTAAATTCCAGTCCACACACCAATCATAGTTTAACAAAAACACAAATTCTTAATTAATTAACTTACGGCTCCTGAATCTATAACCATAAATTAAATTAATATGGTATGCTAGATTAAGTACCCGTCAACCATTATACCGATGATACCATAATATTAGAATATGTTTGTCAGAAAATCAAAATAAATTTCTGAAAACGTTTTACATTCCAAAATTATGCAACATCTTTTTTTTAAAATAAAATAAACTTTCCTTGTAAACCCCCCTCCAACTACAATCATATTTACACTTATATAAATAATTAAAACCAAAACTTTTCCATAAATTATTATTATTTTAATGGTCGTGATCAGGGATGCCACTCTACTATAAGCGTAGTAGATCCGACCTTCACCGTTCATTTATCAAAACAGAACAACTGATATCGACTTCAAAGATCACAATTAAATCCAAATATGAAACTTAATACGAAACTTGATAAATTGAAATAACGCATGGACAACCCACAAACACAACACACAGGCAACAACACTGGCAGGGATGCCACATACATGCAGAAAGTATGGAGCAGAAGCACTCCAAAAGTGGATGAAATCGACACCCCCGGAGCGAACCCCATTCAAGAAAACCAAACACGATCCAAACTCAACATTCAACAAAACATACATCTTTTAGTAGTAAACAAACTCTTACACGAGAACCCGATTATAAGCATCCAAACTACAAACTAATTCAAACCACCCTCAACAACGGGACACCATCCTACACAAAAATAAAAAGTGTAGACCTATCTCAACCGACAGTCAACAAATCGAAATCCATCTAAACACCCCACATTCCAGCGAATCCTTCGGCTCCCAATAAATCCCACTCGCGTCCAAAACCCCACATGCCAACAAAGACTCCCAATCGCCATCACAAACAAGCTCAACCATCCTGCCCGTTCCAATGACATCCAGCCACCAAACCTCCCTCCCTCCCCAACCACAGCAGTAGCATGAGGCAAACAACAAATCACCAGCATGCAGATACAAATACTTACAAAAACCGCTTCCTCCAAGACACTCCTGCACAACCCCAGCCCACTCCAGAATCGAGCGACGTCCTCCAAAAATCCAGCCGAAGCATCAAAACCTCCCGACACTCTACAAAGTTGAATGCTTCCAAACCACCATTGCAAAACTGCTACAATCCCGCCGATACCCAAACGCCCGACCCGTCTCAAACTTCCAGACTAAACAATCCTCAACCACAATCCCAAAATGTACCTCCGATAGTGGAAGATACAGATTCGTGTTAGGCATCAACTCTCGTCCTACAAAATCCCTGAGGATGTGTACACTTTCCTTATTACCTATGTGTCACACACACGCACCCTTGTGCTATACACACGTTACCTCATTTTACTCTATTTCATACTCAAATACGACTTCCTATCAAACGATATGAATGAAGCCCCTCGAAGTCAACACCAACTATACCTCTTTTTAAAAATGTAGCAAATTTGAATAAGAACCCATTTTTTTTTTTTTTTTTTTTTACGGTTTTTACAGGCCATTATTGGCCCGTACCGTGTCAACAATCTGACTCCATCGGTTTCGATCACGAGCCAACTCTTCAAACCGTTGTAGGCAGTTTGAAGATGCCAGATCGCTCTCTACGCCGTGGAGCCATCGTCGCCGACAGCGACCTCTTCGCCTACCGAAAGGCGGTTCTCCCTTAAAGGTTCGCTGTATCATTCGGTTCGGATCAGCACGCAGAACGTGTCCGAGCCAGCGTACTCGCTGTCCTTTAATTTCATGCACGATATCAGGAATTTGCATTAAATTCCTGATCTCGTGATTGAAAAGAACTCGGTAAGTGCCATCGACGTCGCGTTTTGGACCATATATCACACGCATGATTCTTCTCTCGAATGTTAGAAGCCATCTTTCGTACTCATCCGTCAAGGTCCAACTCTCACATCCATACATGACAACGGGTCTGATCAACACTCTGTACAGTTTCAGCTTATCCGTATTTGCAAGATATTTTGATTTCAGCAGTGGACGTAGAGGATACAAAGCCCGATTGCCAGCGGCAAGGCGGACCTTGATATCCTCGCCCACACTATTATCGTGAGTGATGAGAGATCCAAGATACTTGAATCTCATCACTCCTTCAAACGTGTGGTTACCACTACTGAAATCAATTGCGTCTTGGTCTCTAAAACCCGAGATTAGATATTTGGTTTTTGACTCGTTGATTTTGAGACCAACGGAAGCTGAACACTGTTCCAGTGGATCAAGTATCTCTTTCACTCCGTTGCCATTTAATCCAATCACACAGATATCATCTGCATAAGCAAGAAGTTGATTGGATTGTCGGAATAAGATGTTGTCCTGAGGTGTTGCACTTTTACGAAGGATGTATTCCAACATGAGATTAAAAAGTATCGGGGACAGCGCATCTCCTTGTCGAACACCGGAATTGATTGCAAAAGTTCTCGATAGCCTGTTCTCAACTTTGACACAGCATTGTGACTGCGTTACTGTCATTTTACACAGATGTACATATTTTTTCGGTATTCCTAAATATTCAAGCGCATACCATAATCTCTCTCGATTGATCGAGTCATAGGCTTGCTTGAAATCTAGGAATACCTGGTGTACATCGCGAGATGTTTCGTAGTACTTGGAAAGAATCATCCGCAGCGAAAAAACTTGATCAGTGACTGACCGATTTGGACGGAATCCTCCTTGGTAGTCACCGACAATTTCCTCCGCTAGAGGAGTAATTCTTCCCAAGATAATGTATGACAGTAACTTATATGCTGTACAAAGGAGAGCTATACCGCGATAATTCTCGCATTTCAAGCGATCACCCTTTTTGAAAATTGGGCATAACGCGGCCACTTTCCATTCTTCGGGCATAACTTCATTTCGCCATACCAATCGAACAAGGTCGAAAAGACAGTTCCACAAAGTTAGCCCTCCGAATATCAAGAGCTCTGAATTAATGCAATCAACTCCTGGTGAACGATTTTTCTTTAATTTCCGTATGGCCATTGTGAATTCCTCATAGGATGGATCCTCAATGAACATCTCCGCGGTCTGTATTTGAGGGTATTCAAACACAGCTTGTGATACATGTGGAACATTAAGTAAAACAGAAAAATGTTCACGCCATGTATCGAGTACCGCATCGACGTTAACACAGAGGTTTCCATCCTGGTCCCGAATGGCAGTTGACCGAGATCTTAAGGTATGGTGCAATTCGGTGATTCCTTTAAAGAAACCACGCGAATTGTGCTCATTGCTGAGTTGTTGTACTCTTAAGACCTTAGCCTTCCACCATTCTCGCTTCTTCAGTCTACAAATGCGTTTAGCTGTCCTCCTAGCAAGAACTGCCTTGTTTTTCCTTGCAATTGTAAACCGAGTCTGCGCTTCATTGTGGGCTATATTGCGTTGCTCAACAGCAAGACGACACTCCTCATCAAACCAATCATTTTTGGGCTTAGTTTTCACTATACCGAGAGTGTGCTGGGCAGCATCGACAACCGAAGTTTTCAATACTTCCCAGACACTGTTCACATCATCAGATTGGTAATTGGATTGCATAATACTATTGCTGACAAGATCTTGATATTTTCGTCGCGTTTCTTCATTTATCAGACCTTCACAGGAGAATCGCGTTGTATATTCTCCTGTCCTCCCTGACTTGTACGAAAATTTCCATCGTAGCTTTGCAGCAACCATAAAATGGTCACTGCCTACGAATTTGGTTGACGACCGATACGATCTCACGTCTTGGACAACCCGAGCCCGCCCTTTTGAAATCAACACATGGTCAATTTGGCTTCGGGATGTTTTACGTGGATGTGTCCATGTTTCTAAGTGGATGTTTTTATGAGGAAAGAATGTACTTGCTACTTTGAGATCATGAGCGATCGCAAAGTACATCATTCTTTCCCCATTCTCGGTCGCAGTTTCGTGTCGGGAGTACGGACCTATATTGTTACATAAGTCGGTCTGATTTCTGCCAGCTCTAGCATTAAAGTCACCAATCACCAATCTGACATCGTGCTCAGGTATAGAGCCCATCAGATTATCCAGATTATTATAAAATGAGTCTTTATCCTGGGATTGGCTTACATCAGTGGGCGCATGTATACAGACAATTGACAGGTTGGCTAATCTCATGTGCAAGCGAAGCTTACACATTCGATTATCGACTGCTTGAAAGTCCAAGACAGCCTTTTTTACCTGTGGCCCAATGAGAAATCCAACCCCAAGATTTCCGAGGTCATCTCCACTGTGTAGCAACGTATAGCCTTGGGACACATGGTCTCCACTTTTAGGCCATCGAGTTTCTTGGAGAGCTACGAGTTCCAGCCGATACTCTTTCATGCATGTGATAAGGCCATCCAACGCGCCAGGTTTTCTTAATGACTGCACGTTCCACGTGCCGATCCTCAATCTCGTGTCCGGGTACTTAAGCGGGGGTTCGTTTTTGTTGTTGTTTTGGCGGTATCCGATTTTTTTATTTTTGTTGACATTTTTAACATTTTCACTTTTTTACGGATGCGGGTCGTCAGCCCAGCGATCCAACCAGATTTAGTCGCCTCCTACGACAAGCTCTGGATACTGTGGTGGTATTCTATGGGTCTCATGTTTCGTTCGTAATATTTACGAAACACGAATGCCCCCAACCACAGGGCCTTAATAAGAACCCATAAACAGTAAAAATCGAAGCAGATCCGCCACACCTACAGCAAAGTGATACCCTATGTCCACTTAAAACAAATTTTTTTGCTCTTATATTTTTTTGAACAATACTTTTACATAAACAGTAAATTATAATTAAATTTCAAAAATTAACAATTTCTCGTGTTTGCTAATTGATATAATGAAAACCTTACTTTATATACTGCAGCAGAATTGAACTTAAAAAATGTTAACATCAACTTGTTTACACAAAAGATGAACTGTAAAAAAACAAAGAAAATATGTTTTAACCCCAAAAAATATATATATTGATGTTACAGCCATGTATAACCCATATTAACGATAAAATGGGTCATTTATCGATCATACATACTACATAATCCATTAGGATAAAGAAACATTATACGATATATCATCGTATCTTCAATATAACTGATGCTTTATATATTAAGAAAACTGTTCACCTTATGATTGTTTTGCTTTTCTTTTATATTATTTATATTACGGTTAATAGGAGAAATAGAACGAAGAGTGAGTTTGATTGAGATTTATGGGCAGTAAAATGAAATTTTTCTATTTAAATTCTATGGAGAAATGTATTCTCCACTTTTATTGCATTTTGTAATAACGATTTTATTTACAAGCACTTTGAGTATTTATATCACAACAATGAAAACATTGTTTCAATTAAAAAATGATAATCTGAAGATCTGAAATATCAATTACTTTTATGTAAGTACATAAAGTACTTGTTATCATTAATTTAAGAGGTTTGGTTTATTTTGTGTGTTGTATACTAATTTTGCAAAAAGTTGAAATCAAAATAAGGACATGATAACTATACACTATCCTGTTGCACAATCAACTCTTCTCGAATGTAGAAATAAATTAAATTATTTAAATGGTGAAAATTTAGCATAAAGTAAAGATTTATGTTCGAACATTTTTCATTTTAAAATAGGTATATAAAATGTATAATTATTTTTAGTTTTATACCATTGGTGCACAATCATGGAATTTTATGATATCAATAGGATTGGGTAGTAGAAAAAAGAAAATTGAATGGCAGTATTATCTTCCTGATATTGCAATAAAATCAATTTTATATTACAAATTAACATTTTGATTTAAAATTGACCAGAAATATCTAAAAAAGAAGAAATCACTGACGTGAGACCACGTTATCTTATTCAATTATATATGTAATATATCAGGTTAGCTAAATATGACTATACTAAACTATTTATTTATTTAAATAGTTTCTTTCCCTCACAAACGAATAAACAGTGTAGATCACCATATTTTATATGGAAATGCTGTCGGGTCATCGCGAAATTTATAGTCTCCCACGCGTGGGGAATTATAGGGGCACATCTTTAAATACAGCATATGATGAGATGAACCAACGATATTTTTACAGTGCTCCAGTTTTAACTATTGAGGCGATACGAATACATGTGATGAATTTAAAATTCTAACTTATCCTAACAATAAGAACATTATCTAACAATATCAAATACTTTATGTAAAAATGATATTTAACAAAACGATAATTTATTAATAATGTAGTTAGTAATGACTCTGATGCGGATTATCACCTGAGTCGTTTCTGTTACTAACATTCCATTTCGTTAAAGCCTTCAATGTTGTGATGTAATTTGCATTACTGTTCCCTTTTTTTTGAAATGAAAGTTTTCAGATGTCTATTTTGATTCTCTGATGAACATGTTCCAGATTTATGGTAACAGAAGTTAATAAATTTTCTTTCAGAATTTTGTACTTATGTTTAATTGGGTTAGGTGTTCGGACTAGAGTTTAAATAAATAATAAAATTAATTAATTTATTAAGTCACAGATTCCTGAGTGACTTACTAATGAATTTATTTTAAAATTTTGTTTTAATTAATACAAAATATAGCTGAGTAGATAGGTGTTGCGGACTGGAGAATGCTGATTGGTGATTGCAGATTAGAATTGTGAGTGTCTGCTAACAGTAGATTAGAAACGATTTGGCAAGTATCTGTAACCGGGTCGTTCTTTCCTTACTAACATACCTCCCTATCCTTTCCTATCATTTTATGTAAATTACTGTAGGAATAGGCCCAGCGTTATCCGAGTACTTTGATCTTACAGTCCTATCAATCAATCAATCAACATGTTGATTTAAATTGACGTAACGAACGTTTACTTGAAAAACAATTAAAGATAACATCAACCAGGTAATTTAGAAAATAGTATATGATATTATTTTACTATATCATGAAATTTACCAAGTTCATCAAGTATGTCAGAGTTCTATACGATAGAATTGCACAACAATTAAACTATTAATCATAAAAACCTTAATGTTAATTGAATGTTATTATATCCTGGTTGAAAATGAGACAAACAAAAAATTAATGAATCAAACGAAAATATGTCCAATAATATAAAAGCGAAAAAACCTTAAATATCGAAAATATAACGGTTATTTCTAATTTTTTTAATTTTGAATTTATTATTGATTGTTCAGCACAAGTATTGAAATTTTCGTGCCAATTAAAAAAATTATTGTAAAGTTACCCAATGCGGGGTTTAAACTTCGGTTTAAGTAAGACAGTAAAGCTGAATTCATACTTAAATTTCTTCGTTCATCATGCATTCAAACAATTTTTTCTGCCAATCGTAGTTATTCAAAATGACAATTTTTTGTTTCTACATTTTGTCGCATGAGATAGTTTAACTTTAACTTTTTGTCTGAACGAACATTGAGTAAAAGAGACAACATGACACCAAAACGAAAAAGAAGCCAATAACAACCATTGTTATTCGGAAACAAAATAAATATAATGTGTACGTGCGTGCCAATGGGATTAATTTATTTTAATTACAGACAAAATCGTTTCAAGAGACGTTCTGAAATTTTAGCATAGTATGAATCGTCAAAACAAAATTACCGAATGAATGAATGAACGAAGAAATCTAAGTATGAACTCAGCCTTAATGAATGGTAAAATTTAAAATTTAGAACATCATTACCTCAATTTCGGTCGGAAAGTTTAACGGGTGACAAAAACTGCATATCAATATTGTGTACATAATTGTATATTAAAGTGGTTTTTATAATTTTTTTTAACTCCACTGCAATTGGTTTATTATGATATCTCTTTTTACCACAATACTATTACCCATCTTTCGTAGCTGCATACCAACCTGTAGTAGCGGAAAGATAATACGGTTCTGCCATCAGGACGTCAAATGATGAAACTGAATTTCTAGTCAGATGAAGAACATTTCACATTTTTAATGCTGGCCTTGTAGCGAGCCTCCACTTTAGACGAACAGCTTTGTAGTGAATACACTATTTGGTGGCTTGTTTTAAGAGTAAAATATATTTTTTCGATTTCACGAATTTCTTATTCAAATATTAATCAAACAATGATTATTATGTTTTTATGACCCAATAATGTAATAATTAATTTACACATATAAAACATGATTGGACATTTTTCAATATTTTCAGTTGTTGAAATTTTAAATGTAATAATATTTGGATTTTTGATAACTTTAATAAACCTAATAAAGGAAGGCATTGAAAAAGTGTGATGGTCCCTATCAAAAAAATAGGAACAGAGATTCATTAATACACTCGTATGTACATCCAAAACACCACGAAGTCGATTATGGTGTTTAAATGTTAGGCTTAAATGATTACATTACTTCCGGTTATCTGCTTTACGAAGACACAAGAATGGCACTTAGAGTTAACAATAACTTTTTCGTTTTAAAGAAGATCAAAAAAGGTGTGCTCGTGCTGTATTAATCACTCGCGATCTAACGTGGTTAAAGTTGAATTGTGATGGTCAATGCTTTTCTACAAACTTACAAACTGTTTTTTTGTGTATTTTTTATAAATATTTTTGAAAACGATCTTGGAGCTTGTAAGCTCAAAATGAGATATGCATATACAAAATAATTGTAAATATGTAAATAAATAATCATTCAATTGGGTAAAAAATAATTGCGAAAATTAAATTGGTAATTTTTAATAAGTTATATTAAGGTGTTTTGATTTTAAAATCAAATATGAAAGTTGTTTTTCATTCGTATATAACTGAATTAAAATGAGTTGGGTTTGTATTTTCAGAACCCACTATTCCATTTATGAAATTCCAAATCCAAGATTCCAGCCCAATTTATTTTCCTCAGAATAGAGAAAATAATTGAGATTTGTTTTCGCTATTCTGAGGAATATAAATTGGAATGGAATCTTTGCTTATGGAATATGTAAAGGAATTTACAATAAGAGATTTTATTTTGAATAGTTCGCTATTTGGGCATCTGTCAATTTTGAGTCTGTCAACTTTTGACATTTTATAAGAAAAACCTACGCCATTACTAAAATTGGTACTATACGCGCTTCAACACTGCATTGAAGTTCACTATAAAAATGGTAAAAATTCGTCACAAAACTAAAGCAATTTTGGTGCGTCGCGCAGCACATTCTCGGCAGGAATATTAAACCTGTGGACAAATTTAAGCTGTTGAGACAAATTAGTTATGTGAAGAATCGAAATGAGAATAGTGAGAATATTGCTTCTGTAGCCTGTAGTGTTGAAAAAAACAAAGGTTTGTCGATTCCTCGTCGATCTTTAGAGTATAACGTATTTTGCATAAAGAGTTGGGTCTTAAAACTTTTAAAGTTCACTTTTAACTTTTCAACGTCGTCTCTTCACAGATTGAGTCCTTTAAGATCCGGATTTTTATCGAAAAATCATATAATTTATTGATGAGCATTGAGCCCCACTTTCACTTCGAAGGCTATTTTAATTAGAAGAATTTTCGCAATTGGAGCTCAGTAAATCTAAGAATGATTGTTGAAAAGTCTCTCCATCCTCAACGTGTCATTGTTTGGTGTTGTTTTAGGGCTGGCGTTGTGATTGGCACTTACTTTTTCGAAACTGAGGCTGGTGCAACTGTTGCATTGTATGGATTGCGCCATCGAGTTCTGATTACTGATTTTTATGGCCGGAATTAAAAGATATTGATGTGGTCGAGGTTTATTTTCAGTAAGAGAGCGCCACACAAACAACGAATTAAATTATGCAAGACAAAGTTTCCTGGCCGTGTTATTTCTCGAAGAGGTGATCACAATTGGCCATCGCGATCTTGTGATTTAACACCTTTAGACTATCTTTTGTGCAACCACGTGAAAGATAAGGTATATTCCAATGCTCACAAATCGATTGAAGACTTTTAAAATGGAACTTATGAAGTTATCGAGGACATGCAGCCGCAAATGTAGAATTGGTCAAAGAAAATTTCATGAAAAGGATGGCATACCTTCCTCTTAATGACAAACCTCCCTCTTTAAAGAGGGAAACTTCTCGGTTTTTTTAATATTAATGGAAAACCTGTTATTGGAAAACCCTTTACTATGCATTAGTTACTAAGGAAACTAGAATGAAATGTCATTTTCAAATATACACGACATGAAAATATATTTTTCTTTGTTTTATTTTATCTCACTTTTATTTTATATTTTATTAGAGAAGAAAGTTAAAACTAAAAATTTAAATATTTTATGTTAATATTATATTTTTTTCTAAATATAAACTTCTGGATACTGGAAATTATTTGTACTTAAGTACTCGTTTAATATGTAAAAGTATGTTTTGAATAACACAAGTGTATTGTGCACATAATTTTTATTTTATTTTAATCATGGAAACTGTTGAAAGTTTTAGCAATAAAGGTACCCGTCGCGTATGCAGTGAGAGTTATCAAAATTATTATGATAAACTACTCATAAAAATCAAACAAGCTATTGAAGATACGCTAACAGTTTCTGGCAAAACTATTATATATTCGAAGAGAAAACTGTTCACCAATTGCTACATGAACATCCTCAACCCGCATTAGTCCACGCCAATGGGGAAAAATAAATTGAGTCAAAACCTCTCCAATTGGAACCAAGTACCACTGAATATTTGCCAAATCAAGACGCACAAACTATAATGAACCATATTAGCTAATAGTTAGTCCATACCGTAAGAATTAATATGTTTGATGACGAGTTTTTTTATTTAACCGAGAAAACATTAAAAGACAAGAACCAGCTCAAAATTTGTAGAACAATCTTCAATCTGGATAATGAACAATCTTTAGACAATAAAGAGCATAACATTAATAAAGGGTAAAGGGCAAGTATTTATTGCCCTTAATTATTTTGTTTAATGACAAAAAAATATAA
Source organism: Tipula lateralis (assembly GCA_963932295.1). Classification (NCBI taxonomy): domain Eukaryota; kingdom Metazoa; phylum Arthropoda; class Insecta; order Diptera; family Tipulidae; genus Tipula; species Tipula lateralis. The sequence goes on from OZ010737.1 coordinate 109,791,768, forward strand.
AATCTGTTATAGTGAATTATTTTATGTATTATAACTTTTAACAGTAGAATTTAATATTAAAATAAGTCCACAAATTATTATAACAAATTTCGAGATAAACATAAATTGTTCTGCTTTGGATTTTTGTTCTAGATACTAAATTAAGAGATTGCTTTTTTCATTTGGAGGAGAATTCGTAATTAAAATAATTCATTAGGATTAAAATATGTAATTAATAATAATTCACAATATTTCAAAGATTTTGAGCACTCATTAAACGTTGATGTGAAAAAAGTCGCAAAATAATTTAAACAATGCTACATTAGTTAAAATATTAACCTAACTTCTAGTTCATAAATGAGTCAATACCTAATATTTATCCTAAAAGTCAAACGTTGGCATAACCGAATAAAAACAATAGACGAACAAAAATAATAGCACACTGCAGTGAATAAAGCACTTGAGGAATTAAGAAATGAACTAGCTGGAAATGAAATTAGATCTGTTAATAAAAAAATCTAATTAAAATATAAACTAAATCAACGCATACTTAAAAAGCAATATAAAATGACTAAATATGAATTTTTATCTAATTTAGGCAGTGATCCTTTGAATTTTATGTCCCTATTAACTTCTTTCTTGGTAATTAGAGGAATTCTATCCCCATAATTATTGCTTCCATTTTCGATTATAATATTCAATTCGGTCTCATTCAGTTTGAAAATATCAGCCAGATGATTAGCAAATTATTCAGCTTTTGATTTGCCCACGAGCAATTACTTTGCTTAATTGGGTTTTTATACTTTTTGTTGCCTTCCATAGTGAATAGTTCATATCTTTATAAGCGGTCAATTTTCCAAGATAAAAAGAAAACAACTTCATTTAAGCATTTATGATTTGAATTTTAGAAAATGATGAATCAATGAAAAAAGTTCCCGTGGTTTTTCGGTTCATTTTTGAACAAAAGTTTTCTTTATTGCAAATGAATTTTAATCAAGTACATTTTCAACACTTTTATCTATGACCAGATATTATTTTCGGGTAACTTTATAATTCCATCGGTGTACAGCTTCTGTAGTTTACTGTCGAAAACTTAGCCAAGGGATTTTCAGCGGCGCTTCGATCTTTCAAATTCTTAACCATCAATCGAGTTTTGCAGAGACCGAAACTAATGGTAGTCACATGGTGCAAGATTCGGGCTACACCAGCATCACCAGCCATTAATCATCTGCGCTTACGTTTGGTATTTTCGATTTCACCCATTTTTGGAGCGATATGCATATCAACCAATTCACTCCTCAGTTCTTCGTTCACTCACAGCATTCTCATTGTACACTTCACAAAATTGTAAGCATAGTTTTAACTTTTATATAGTTAAATAGCATCGCATGGCGTATTTCTTCAGGTGTTTCATTTTCAAATCAATATATCTTTTAACACGAGCGTGGAGTTATAAAACAATCTTTACAAACAATTCAAGCAGAAATGTCATCTTTCCACTTTTACATTTCGTAAGTGTTTGCCCATATATCGGAGGCATCAACACCATTTAGTACCAAAAACCGCGGAGACTTTTTATATGACTAACATTTATAAGCCATGGAAAGTCAAGGAGATTATTTATTATACCTATAAATATTCGAATAAAGGCAACAATTTGAATACTTTATCAAAATTTAAAAAAATAAATTCAAGTAGGTAAAATCTACTCCAAAAATGTGGAATGGATTCAAGAATAATATATTCTAAGCGAAAATAAGATTATAATATTAACAGGAAACAAGTAGTATTTGAATACGATTTATTCAAAATGTATTGGCAAATTGAAGTAGAAAGCAAAACCCCGATTATCAAAGAATAATATTCGAACCAAGTGTTACAACTTAACTGTCGCTTGAAAAAACTATTTTGACTATTTATTTACTTTTCTTCCATTTACATATTGAAAAATTATAATGCAATTTTCAGAATTTATTTTCAACTATTACAATTTACACAAACACAATATTAAACGAAAGAAGCTATACCATATATTTTACATTACTTTCAAGGTTATAAAAAATTCTAATTAATATTTAAAATCGAGGCTGTATTAAAAAATTACAACTAACAAGACATCGTTAGATCTATTGATAAATTTCGGTTTGCCAGTATTACTAATACACACATCGATGCTTATTTAATCAAAGCGCTCAATAAATCACCGAAAAAAGCACAGGGTGGAAAGAATAGTAATAAATTAAAAGCAACCGCAAACATCTTTTTAAGTACTTTAACCTGTACTATAAAGAAGCATCTTAAAGGATTACTTTTACTTAAACTTAACCCCATTTACGAATAAAAAAGTAATTAATTAATTTTTATTTTTTAAGTTGATAGTTATGTCAAATGAAGTTATGCCTGAAGAATGGAAAGTGGCCGCGTTATGCCCAAAATTCAAAAAGAACAAAACCCAATAACATATCTGTGGTCTTCGAGACCAAGGTGCTATGATTTCAGTATTGGTAACCACACGTTTTAAGCAGTAATGAGATTCAAGTATCTTGGATCTTTCACGATAATAGTGTGGGAGAGGATATCAAAGCTCGTTCTGCCGTTGGTAATCAGGCCTTATATTCTCTACATCCAGTTCTAAAATCAAAATATCTTGCAAATACGGATTAGCTGAAACTGTAAAAAGCGAAGTTGATGGTACATACCGAGTTTTGTTCAATCACGAGTTTAGGAATTTAATGCCAATTCCTGATATTGTGCATGAAATTAAAGGACAGCGAATACGCTGGCTTGATCAGGTTATACGTGCGGATCCGAACCGAATGATAATGTGATCTTAAAGAGAGAGCTTCCTTTCGGTAGGCGAAGAGATCGCAGTCGGCGACGATGGCTCTACGGCGATCTGGAATATTTTAGTTGGTCGCAACAGTATGAAGAGCTAGCTCGTGAACGAAACCGATGGGGTCAGATTTTTGGTACGGTACGGGCCAGTAATGTCTTGTAAAAACCGCAAAAAATTTTTTTAGTTATAACTTAAAAACTAAAACTTTAACTGTTTCTAAATTAGCGTTGTTCAAACCAGCCTCATTTTACTTGTCTGAATTTGATAAGGCGTCAATAACGCTGGTTTTTAAATCAGTGTAATCAAGAATAAATTATTGTGAAATTATTTGTTAGTTTTACATTTTTTCGAATCTTACAATGGAGAATTTCTTATTAACAATGCATTGAATCTTTTAAAAATATTATTTTTCGCTTAACCTTTTATTTGATTTCTTTTCGTGGTTTAGATGTCGTAAATAGTTTACTATTTTTGTTACTCATTGAAATCAAAATACTGCATAGATACAACATCATATAGTGAAGAGTGTGTTTTACGTGAATTTCGTAAAATAGTTCAATTACTGAACGACCAAAACCTCTTTTTCGAGATAAATATATCAATGCATTGAGTTCAAGGTCGTATGACACAACTTTTCAAACTACTGATAATTTGATTCACTTTATTCTTCTCCACTAATAGCATATTCAAGTTGTAGTGAAAGTTACGCAAATCTAAAAGTTTTTTTTTTTTTTTTTTTTTATATTTTATTCTATGCTATCTTTTTTGGGGCTCAAGGCTCTCCCAGCTCTTTCGCGGTTCGCTTATTTACGTCCTACTTTACGCCTTAACGGCCAAATCGAGGACGTACGGCTGTAGGTCCGATTTTCGTAGAACCATCTGCGCATTGCATAGCTCCATGCCAGCCTATAGTACTGACATGGAAGATGGGTCGGCCCATGAGTTCTGCACTCCAACAGGGGGTCATAGATGTGTTCATTAACACCACCGATCGTAATCAGATGGTGAAAAAAAATCTAAAAGTTATACATTGCAAACTTTCGTGTCGTCTCTAATATAATCACATTCATTCTCAATTTGCTCAGTATTTCACTTACTGGTCAGTTATTAAATTCTTTATAAAACTGTCAATGGCAGGAGACATTTATCGTTAACGTATTTTTCGATTTTTCATAAATCTATTTTACTCAAGATCTAATTTTCGTTATACGTTCTCTCTACAGTATTTCGTCTATCTCAACTCATGCAGTTGCATTTAGCAACATTGACCAACTTAATTAAATTGGCTACGTATAAATGTTCCAGATTCATTTAAGTACAATCCTAATATAGTTCCACCAACCATCTGTTTAAAATCAGCTCCAAACAAGAAATTTTAAAAATTAACTGTAGCGGTGTCTAATAAGTTAAGTATGATTGTTGATTAACTGTTAAGTTGACTATTGGACATATCTCCACATCATAATTTGATGGTTAATGTCTTTCTTGAGTATGAGGAAATGTCGAAAGGTAATTAGTTTCGCAGTCCTCAAGAAGTACAAAACGTATATATGTTACGGTTAAAGCCCGAAATGCGGCGAATATCCGAATGTACCAATAAATGTCCGAATTAACCTATCCTTTTGGTAAATGTATGTTCAATCTACGTTTACCTGCAAATTTAGACTATATTCACATTTACTCTTTAATTTTTTGTATTAATAAATGATTTCGTAGTAGACCCTAAACTGATTTTCTAGAATTGTAAAGGCTAACGGCTTCGGTAACTCTCACGGGCACGCGGAAGTTCGTTGCGCTCGCCTCCCCTCCCTCCGCTTAGTCCTCTGAGAGGCTTGAGATTTCAACTTCGAGGGACGTAGAAGCTGGTATAAGCAAACATGTCGCACTGCGTGCCGCACGTAGGAACGGATTATATAGAATCTATTAATGGATTTAGGTACATTGCGGTTCACATTTACCGGTTAATTCGCTGATTTCGGGCTATATATATATATATATATATATATATATATATATATATATATATATATATATATATATATATATAAATATATGTACACATATAATATCCATGTTTAACTTTTGTACTGTTACAAACACTCGTATGATCTTTAAACTGACGGCTTGTAAAATTTTAATAGTATAGTAACGCTAGTAATGGCATTTAATCGAACGATCACATAATACAAAAAGAAATTTCTTGCTCCCATTGTTATGACATTTATTTATAATGACAATTTGTTTTGTATTCAATGCATAACTATGCATTAAATATTATTTAATGCATAGTTTATATTATTATATAGTTTATAATATTAAATATTATTTTTATATTGATACAGAATAAATAATTCTTTTTTAATTATTCTATAAAAGCTATTGCAAAGCTTTAAAATTTAAAAGAAATTTGTACGTTTTGTATGAGTTTCTTGATAAAACGTACGTTATTGATACACTCAATAAAGTTCATTTGAAAACAGAAGTATTCATTTAGGGTTTATTTATAAAGATGGCCTTTATAGAAGTGACTACTAGAAAAAGTTAGCCAAAACCAAAAAATTAAATTTCAAATGTTTTTTAAAAGAGTTGAATAGTTATAAGTTTTTTCATTCCCCTAGGGCAAAATATGTTTGGGTTTACTGGAAAACTCTAGGGTAAAAGTTGTTTGGGTGTTTTTACATTCTGTAATTCTCTCCGAATGCTGATTCTTTTAATTCAGACTGTTGAAATGGGCATATATTTTGAAAACGTTATTTGATTTTTTCCTTAAATATTGGTTTCTTGAATGACTGAAAAACTAAGCCCGATTATTTGGTGCAATACCATCAAAACTGTTAGAAAATACCATAAAAACTAAATAAGTTTTGCATGTTTCTTAAGCATGATTGTTGACCACTTTACATAAGGTTCGAAAAAATTATTTTAGAACTGCCCGAACACATTTTAAGTTGGCATTAAAAACATATTCTCTGTTTTTATAGAAAAATTTCAATTTATGAAGATAGAATATAAGGCTTACAATACAAAGATTTATTTGTCTCATTTTTGCAACAAAATTACAATAAATTGAAATCTAAAGACATTAATTCAATTATCATGGTTGGTTACATATCCTTAAAATTTATTTGAGTTACCCGATTGTATATAGCTAACCAGAGCAATTATTTATTTGGAAAATAAGATAAAAGTGGTTTTGTAGAAATTGATTCATTATTTGTAAAATATGTATTGGCCTTAAGGCAATTTTATAACTCCCCAAGGTTACATTAATAACACAATTATTTTTACTTAATAATAAAAAGTACTTCCTCTTTTTATTGTGCGAGTTCTAAAAAGTTTTCTGAGAAAGTAAAATAAAAAAAAGACGCGATAAATTTGTTTTCTTTTCTCCTGTGTTGCTGATGCTGTTGCTGCCACACAAGCCATATAATGTACTTTATCTTAAAGACGTTGTTCTTCTTTAATTAATTTATGATAGGATTATATAAATTTCAGAATAATGTTTCCTTTCTCATCCCTTCATCAACAAAATAAAATTTCTAACCAGTTGTAAATTTCTAACCAGTATTTAATTTAATGTCGTTATTCTTGAAACTATATGTATGTATGTATATTGAATCGAAGTAAATAATCATTCTCAAAAATAAGAGAATTTAAAAACATAAATTTTTTTCGTAAAAATCATGTATTTTCTCTTATCTTATTTTACAACAATTTTGTTTTCTTTAATAATATTGAAAAAAATCATTTTAAAATTTATCTTAAATGTTGATCATTCACTGTAGGTCTTGTATTAAACCAAAATCCTACTATGCCACTGTCATACAACAAAATTTTCATACCCCAACACGTTACATAGAACTAGAAAAACGTATATCAGTTTATGTTCTCCCATCTACAACCAAAAAAAAAACAGTAATGGGAACGAAAATGAAAAACATTGAAAGGAGAATCGCCTGTAAACATTTAATAATAACAGAATAAAATAAAATTACAGAGCCGAAAAAGGGAATATTATGTACGCATGTCTGCTAGCAATGATTATTCTAATTCTATACAATTTATTTTAGAGCTTTCATTGAACAATTTTTTTTTCATTTTTCACTACTCGAACTTTTTTATTTGTAAAATAAAATATAAAACGCAAGCAACTCTGGGGACTCCGTTTTGCCTTCGTACAAAATAATTCGGGGGTGCTGTTTGGATGAGATTTTGTTTTTATTGTTAGTATTCCTTACTTGTGTTACAGCCACAATTTTTGTTGTTGTAACAGTACTGAATATCATATTTTTCTAGGATTTTTATTCAAATCATCAAAACAAGTTCATTTGTCAAAAACACCCAGCGATAAAGTTAAGATTTTTTTTAACTCTTAATGTCTTAATATCGTCTTAAACATACACAAAAATATACGAAATGAATGAATGAGAAAAAAAAAAGGAAAATGGTAAAGAAAAGGCGAAAAGTGTTTGTTTTCTGTTATTATTTTTTTTGTTCGTTTTTTTATTATTAATTCCGCGTTATAACAAAAATAACAAAGATTGATTATGGTTGTGGAATTAACACAGTTTTGTTGTTGCTGTAGTAATATTTTGCTTGATTATGAATTATTGTTAATACCCAAGAAAGCAGAACCGACCGCGCACTATAGAGTCGCATTTGTAAATTTTGGCGGTTGGTGGAAAGAGTACACTATGAAGGAAGTAGTAATCGATTTGATTACAATATTTGATTTCACTAAATGCGATAATTTTGCGGATTAATAGGGGTGAAATGTATTAAGCTTACGAGTATAATAAGTAAATAGAAAATTTATTCTGATTTTTATGCGTGTATAGGCAGTCATTTTATTTCAAAATATTTATTCAACACAAATTATGTAATTAATGAAAGAGTTGACCTTTAATCCAATGCTCAATTTTTGAATATTATTACTAGGCAAGTAAAATAAATTCAGTTAAATGTAGTTGTCGTTTACGTAGTAAGTGCAAAATATTGACGCATCATTTTCAACTACTCTTCAAATTGCCAAAACAAAAGTATGTCTCGATCTTCCTAGTTGCGTTGGTTTTTTCACTTTCTAACACTTAATGTTTAATAGTGCAAAACACTATAATTTATATATTTCATTAAAATAAAATCTTCATACTGGAAACACGAAAGTTGAATGCTTGAACTCATCCGAGTACGACAGATGGCTTTTAGCATTTAACAAGGTTTAACTATCACATCCATACATGACAACGGGCCTGATCAACACTCTGTACAATTTTAGCTTATTCGCATTAGCAAGATATGTATTTTGATTTCAAAAGTGGGCGTAGAGGGACTTATTATCGTGAGTAATGAGACATATAAGATACTTGAAGCTCATTACTCCTTCAAACGTGTGGTTACCACTACTGAAATCAAATGCGTCTTGATCTCGAAAACTAGAGATCAGATATATTTGGTTGTGGACTCGTTGATTTTGAGATCAACGGAAGCTGAAAATTATTCTAGAGCATCAAGTATCTATGTATCACTCCGTTGCCATTTAATACAATTACACAGATATCAACTGCACATGTTAAAAAGTTGAATGAATTGTCGGAATAAGTATTGTCCTGAGGTGTTGCACTTCTACGGAAGATGGATAACAACATAAAAATAATCGAGGACCGCGCATCTCCTTGTCGAACACCAGAAGTTTGCAATGCAGAAGCATTGCGACTGCGTTCGTTACTGTCATGTTACACAGATGTACATATTTTTTGGTATTCATAAATATTCAAGCGCTTACCATACTTTCATAGACGAATCATAGGCTAACTTGAAATCTAGGAATACCTGCTTTATATCGCGAGATGTTTTATAATACTTGAAAGAAATCATCCGTTAAAAACATGATCAAATACTGTCAGATTTGGACGGAATCCTCCGTCGTGGTCACTGATAATTTCTTCCGCCAGATAAATAATTCTTCTCAAGACAAGGTATGACAGTAACTTGTATGCTGTGCAAAGGAGAGGATAATCCTCGCATTTCAACTGATCACCCTTGTTGAATATTGGGCATTACGCGGCCACTTTTCATTCTTCAAGCAAAACTTCATTTCGGCAAACCAATCGAATAAGTTCAAAAAGACAGTTCTACAGAATTAGCTCTACGAATATCAAAAACTTTGAACTCATCAACTCCAGGTGAACGATTTTTCCTTAATCTTTGGATGGCCATGGTGGTTCTTCATAGTACGGATCTTCAATAAACAACCGAGGTTTTTAATACTTCCCTATACTTCATAAGACTGGTAATTCATCAGGATCGCAAAATGATATTCCTGACAAAATCTTGATATTTTCGTTTCTTCATTTTGTGTATTTTTTGTACATTTGTATATTCTTTATATACTTTGTATATTCTCTTCTACTCCCTGACTTGTACGACAATTTCCATTGTAACTTTGCAATGACCAGGTAATATTCACTGCCTACGAATTTTATTGAAGACCGATACGATCTTACGTTTTGGACAATCAAGTTAAATATAAAATTTGATGGAACTTAAATAAGAACACGCGGTCATCACAAAGAGCTTACTCTCACACAAAGTCTCGAACTATATATCTTAAAGACGTTGTTCCTCTTAAATTAATTTAAAGTGAAGATCAAAATAAATGTGACATTCAGCGAATATTTATATTATTATAAATTTAAAAATACAACTTAAAAAAATTCAATGTTTAATTTTCAAAAGTTTTGCCAAAAGTGTAATCAAATCATCTATGTTTTAATTGATAATTTTGTTGGTAATTAAGATATGTAACATGAAGACTATTAATTTGAATTTTTTTCTAATTTTACATTTAGTTGCTTTGTTTTTAATGCAAATTGTTTCATTTTTAATACATGTGCACATGTTCATTTATTTTATTTAATTTGCTTCTTTTTACATGTTTTTGTAAATATTTAACAATTATCTACCACAGTACTGTTGAAAGATTTATAACATGTTGGAAGATGATATCACAAAATATTTTTTATTTTGAATTGAAAGGAAGAAAAATTTATTACAGATTAATCTAACCACAAATAAAAACGTATATTATGTTGTTGAATGAAAATTGAAATGTAAGTGTTTTATTGGGTGAAATATGAAACAAGGTAAAAAAATGTGTCGTTCGTAGTACATAGTTGTTGGTACGAATAGGCCTTTGTCATCGCGGTCAACGTCATAGCAGTCAAAAGTTTAGTGGTCATTGTATGCGGTACACGTAGTAGTAGTCAAAATATTTGCTGATTTGAATCCAACCGAGGCGGGACAATGCAATATTTTTATGTTTATTTCGGAGAGCGAAACATTGTATCTCTTCAACGCCTCAATTGATAGTGTAATAGTTAATTTAAGCTTGAGAAGTAATATTCAGATGAGGAAAGAAATAACAGCGAATGAATAAAACCAAAGCTCTCTTGATATATGTATAAAGCCGGAATGCATACTCAGTTTTTGAAATGAGCTTTATTTAGTGTATCAATAATGTTTGTTTTATCGAGAAACTCATACGAAACGTACTAATTTCTTTTTCAGTTTTAAGCTAGTGCAAGTTAGACTTTTAAAATTTTATTTCCAAAAATGACTAAGAAAGGGTGAAATTAGATCTGAACATATATCATTTTTTTCAAATCAAAATAAATCACGAACAAAATTAATAATAAATTTATCTATATTTTTATAAATTTTGTGCTTTTTATTTCAATATAAACGATACTCTTAAATATATTTTACTCGCACTAATTCTCTCTTGGTCGTACGACAAAAGTCAAACTCATTTCTAAATAAATTTCGAAAAAAAATATTGACGAAAATACACATAATTATTTTCGTCAACAAAATACGCGAAAACTTAAAAAATTAATAATCAATTTATTTAAATGAAATTATGTATTCGAAAAAATTAACTTAAACCGAATTTATAAACATAAATCAGTTTCAAAAGAAATTAATAAAATCTAAAATGCAGTTGTCAATAAATAATATTATCAGCTGTAAACATTACATTTCAAAGTTGACAACAAAACGTAGTCACAATTTCTATTATGCTTCCAATTTATTCACAATCACAACACAACACTTCACTATATTCTCAATCCTGAAATACATCGTCACATTAAAAAAGGTTTATTGATGCTGTATCAACATAAGAATAATATTTAATTGAATAATTATTCATTAAATACAAAACCAATTGTCATAATGACATAAATGTCAAAAAGTCAAAACAATGGGAGAAAGAATATTTTTTATATTGAATGACAGTTCGATGAAATGCCATTACTAGCGTTACTGTTCTATAAAAATGTTGCAAGCAATTCGTGTTAAAATCATACGTGTACATGTAATAATTAGATCTAGGTAAATGTGTAACTGAGATTTTGTGCATTGGTATTGTTCCTTTTTTTACGTAAATGCAATACAACTGAAAATTTAATGTAATTGGCTTGGTGTAGTGTAACTTTTATTTATTCTCTTTGTGAGTATACTTGATATAAAATATAGTTCTCGTAACGTAATTATGTATCTGTCTCTGTTTGCATTTTTAGTTATTAAAATACCATATTTTCATTGAACTAATAAAGGAAAATGGAAAAATAAATCGGAAAATGATCATTTTCAGGATGAAAACATAAATTTCTGTTTTCAATTGAATATAACCTAAGTTAAATTTGAACTACTTTTCATTCAAATATTTACTATATAGTAAAGTCTTACCTTTCATACATTTTGTATGAAACTGACGTTGAGTTTTGTGTTTTTTGTTACACTAAATAAAGCTCGTTTTGAACATTACTGCTTGAATCAACCAAGACTGCTTTGATAAACCCCAGTTGAAAATAGTACTACAGTGATGCATGGAAATATCTCGAATTATACTACATGAAACTTATACACCTCTACATTGACTGTTGCGAATAGAATGAAAAGATCGAGAATCCAAATCTGATTTTTATATAATCAGTTCTTAATCGCAGGCACCGAACAAGTTGGATTGGTGAAGTGTTTAAATAGTTAAGTTAAGACAGTAGGTAGCCACCACCAGTGGCAAGCGGCTAACATTGAATTAAAAGTAAATTATTAAAGGGTGATTAACTGTGTTGAAAGTATTACTTACATAGCCCCCACCACTCAACAATCAATTATATAAATTCAAGCATGCGGTGACCGGTGGCTTAACTTTCTTGAGTGAAGCTAATCAAGTGAAGTTTGACTAAACTCTTGTTGTTTAAATTTTAACCCTCGTCGGAATGGTCAATAATCGGGTTTTGTTTGTGGTTGAGCACAATTTACGATTTTAAATTCTTAATCAGTCAAATAAAATTTTAAATTTAACAGAACGAAATCGTTAATTTGAAATAGAACCAGTATTAAATTTTCCAAAACTCATATCATATTTTACACTTCCTGGTGCTTCAAAAAGTAGAAATATCACATAAATAGTAATGGAGTAATACTGGTCTATTGAATAGATAATTTTAGTAGACTCACATATTTTCACAGCAACATATACCTAACTTCACAAACGTGCAATTTATTTTTCGAAGCACGATATCAAAAAAATGTATACTATCAAAAAATCATCAATTTGAAATACACAGAACTCACATTCAAAGTGATCATAATATCCTAATCATCCACAACAATTTAAAATGTTTCTATTTTTAAGTAATATCACTTGATTATATATGATTTTTATGACATCAACAATCTAAATACCAGAAAAGCTCCAAGTTACGATTTAATATCAGGATAAATAGTTAATACCGAGCTATTCACGAGGTCAGTTGAACGATTGAAATTCAATTTGTGAATACTACCAAAGCAGTCTCGATTAATAGAAGCAAGAATGATCAAAATGAGCTTTATTTAGTGTAACAAAAAATACAAAAATCAACGTCAGTTTCATACAAAATGTATGAAAGGTAAGGCTTCACTATATAGTAAATATTTGAATGAAAAGTAGTTCAAATTTAACTTAGGTTATATTCAATTGAAAACAGAAATTTCAATTTTCATCCTGAAATTGATAATTTTTCGATTTATTTTTCCATTTTCCTTTATTCATTAAATGAAAATATGGTTTTTTATAACTTAAAATGAAAACAGAGACAGATACATAGTTAGGTTACGAGAACTATATTTTATTTTAAGTATGCTCACAAAGAGAATAAATCAAAATGGCAATTTACACCAAACAAATCAATTTCATTAAATGTTAAGTTGTATTGTAATTTTTGTTTTGTTTTCATGTATAAAATGAACAATACCAATGTACAAAATCTCATATACACTATACACATTTAACTAGATTTAATGATTACATGCACACATGTATGATTTTAACATGAATGACTTGCAAAATTTTTATACAACAGCAACGCTAGTAATGGCATTTCATCGAACTATCATTCAATATAAAAAAGAGAATGTTTTTTTACATTTTTTTTTACTCTCCCATTGTTATGACATTTATGTCATTATGAAAATTGGTTTTGTATTTAATGCATAATTATGCAATTAAATATTATTTTTATGTTGATACAGCATTAATAAACCATTTTTAATGATTCGATGTATTTCAGGATTGAGAATATAGTGAAGTGTTGTGCTGTGGTTGTGAATAAATGTGTAGCAAAGTAGAAATTGTGATTAGGTTATGTGTTCATTTTGAAGTGTAAACATTAATCAGCTGATAATATTATTTATTAACAACTGCATGTTGAAAATATCTTTTTAACTGATTTATGTTTAAAAATTCGGTTTTAGTTACTTTTTTCGAATACATAATTTCAAATAAATTAAATAATTTAAATAAATTAATTATTAATTTTTTAAGTTTTCGCGTTCAATTATGTGTATTTTCGTCAATATTATTTTTCTAAATTTATTAAGAAATGAGTTTGACTTTCGTGGTACAACCGATAGAGAATTAGAGCGAGGAAAATATATTTTAGAGGATATCGTTTATATTGAAATGAAAAGCACAAAATTTATAAAATATAGATCAATTTATAATTAAATTTGATCGTGATTTATTTTGATTTGAAAAAAATGGTATATGTTCACATCTAATTTCACCCTTTCTTAGTCATTTTTGGAAATAAAATTTTAAAAGCTCTAAGTTACAATAGCTAAAAACTTAAAAAGAAATTTGTACGTTTCGTATGAGTTTCTTGATAAAACGTACATTATTGATACACTAAATAAAGCTCATTTCAAAAACTGAGTGTTCATTCTGGCTTTATATATTTAGGGGGCTTTGATACTACTGAGTAATTGGGCACATTATAATTACATTAAATTCCAAGCTTCGAGGGAAAAAGCACATTAAAAAGGAAAAAGATAAACTCAATGAATAGAGTGTTGAAAGAATTCTAACTGTCAATAATGTACCAACAGAAGTTGAAGCCTTTATAAACTAAACTTATATATTTGAGGAGCTGTACAAAGCATACTTACAGTAAAATAATACAAAATTTGCAAATCAAAGTGCTTGGATATATTATAGGTTATGCTCTATTGCACAAAAAAAGATCTAATATAGAAACACTACGTATTGCTCAATATGTGAATGTGGAGATACGTGGTATTTTGGGCACCTATTAGCGAGATATTTGTTGAGAAGGAAATCAACTGACTCAATGGATTAATATAAACAGATTGAATATTAATTATTGTTATATATAATGTAATAACTTAAATGGGGATAACCAATAAATCTAGCCTCAATTAAAGTATTAAACTATGAAGGTCAAATTATTTGTTGAACTTATTCAGATACAATAAAAACAAATTAAAACCGTCGATTTAACAGTATTCCAAAAATATTATCTGAATAAAATCAATCACAGTCACCACATTGACAAGAAAGAACAAGAAAGTAGAAAACTTTAACCATCGAGTAGAATAAAATCACTATGAACTTAATTGAACCTAATTCAAAAAACATTAGGCAGTATGGCCACTTCCGTTATGAAAATATTAATTTTTTTATTTTATTACTATTCCAGTATCAAACGACCTTAGACTTTTATAATATTGTTTTCTTGGTTTTGATTATATCTTTAATATGTCAGTTCCATATCAAGCAATAGTCTTTTGAATGCATTACAACTCTCGCCTAATTAAAATTTCCTGTAAATTTACTGAAGCTTAAATTATTCCTTCTGTATAATTTTTCAGCTATTTTACAATGTAATTCCAAAAGGTCTCAGAAGCTTGTACACCAAAAATATCAATTTATACTATCGTAGGTATACTTAGATTATTGTCAATAATATTAACAAATGTTAATGAACCAAAATTTTAACTAACCAATATCCATGAATGAAAATTATGACAAAATTTCATCCAATTCTATGAAAATATGATCATTTCTATTCTATAATATCGCAGATATATATTCGGTTCAACTGCCACTGAAACATTTATTAATATTGAACAATATTATTCCGTTATAAAATTAGCATATGCTTTGGATTTTTATTATCGGTTTTTACAGGCCATTATTGACCCGTACCGTGTCAACCATCTCACTCCATCCGTTTCGATCACGAGCCAGGTCTTCATATTGTTGCAAGCAACCAGAATATACCAGATCGCTTTCTACGCAGTGGACCCATCGTCGCCGAGAGCGACCTCTTCGCCTATGCCGCTGTCATGTAGGGATATGCCACCTCAACGTCGCGTTTTGGGCCATATATCACACGCATGATTCTTCTCTCGAATGTTAAAAGCCATCTTTCGTACTCATCCGGCAAGGTCCAATTCTCACATTCATACATGACAACGGGTCTGATCAACACTCTGTAATGTTTGTACAGTTTCAGCTTATCCACATTTGCAAGATATATTGATTTCAGCAATGGACGTAGGAGAACCAAAGCCCGATTGCTAGCGGCAAGCCGAAACTTAATATCCTCTCCCACACTATTATCGTAAGTAATGAGAGATCCAAGATACCTCAAACGTGTTTTTATCACTACTGAAATCAGTTGCGTCTTGGTCTCGAAGACCAGAGTTCAGATATTGATTTTGAGACCAACAGAAGCTGATACCTATTTCAGTGGATCAAGTATCTCTTTTCCTCCGTTGCCATTTAATCCAATCACACACTCGGTAAAAACAAATTTTCTAGATGTTAGCCAACTAGACAATCTAATTGATTCTAGTAAAAAAATATTACTAGACATCTGGTAGTAGAAGAATCTAGTAATGTTTACTAGAGATGAAATAAAATAACTAGAATCCAAGTAAATAATTCTATGTCATTTCTTCACCAGAATTCTAGTAATTTTATGAGATAAAATATTTTTTCACTTGAATTCCAGTAATATTAAGCATCAGTGGAATACCATTTAATCTGGTAAAACAATCGGATTTCTTGTAGTACAAAATATTTTTATAAAGAATTCCAGTAAAATTTTGTTTCAAAATTTTTAGTAAACCCAAGATTATGATCACGATTTTTCTTCCAATAATTATAACAAAAGAATAGTTTTCAAATATTTATTTATTTTAATTTTAATAAAAATACAATTTTAAACAGTTTGTTTTATTAAATAAATTAAATTAAAATAATTTCGTATAATATAATAAAAATAAAACTCAAGCTTAACAATATAATTTTATTCTAATAAAATGTAATTATTTTTTATTTTTCATATATGGTCCCTATTACATAAATTTTACTTAATTTAAATTATTGATATTGTATTAAGAGTAAAACTTCACTAAATAAAACTGAAAATTAAAATAAATATATGTTTATAGGAGTTACAATTATTAAATCCTAAATCAGCTTATGTAGCCCCCAATACGAGTATAGTTATATAAACAAATTTAAATTTGGTGCACTTTCACGAATTGCAGCGATGATCACCTATAGTTTGTTAAAATTATAAAAAATTCAAATAAATATATAAACAAACTTTTAGAATTAATAAACAAAAAAAAAATTAATATATATATATATATATATATATATATATATATATATATACATATATATATATATATATATATATATATATATATATATATATATATATATATATATATATATATATATATATATATATATATATATATAATATATATATATATATATATAATATAATATATATATATATATATATATATATATATATATATATATATATATATATATATATATGTATATATATATATATGTATATATATATATATATATATATATATATATATATATATATATATATATATATATATATATATATATATATATATATATTTATAATCTATGGCTTAGAGGCCGTAAACGGCCCTTACCGCGTCTCAACTGAGACCTTACGAACCATTTTAACGATTGGTGCACATTGTAGGTGGTCAGCCCAACGAATGTTTTTACACACAACCGCATTTTATGTCATCCGGTGGCATGTTAATTTTAGGTCAACGGCGAAAATCGAACTCGAGACCGCAGCGTGATGAGAAACTCTCTTAACCATTAAGCTACAACCGGCGACATATATATATATATATATATATATATATATATATATATATATATATATATATATATATATATATATATACATATATATATATATATATATATATATATATATATATTCACTCTTATCCCAATATCAAATTATGAACATTGAGAGCTTCAGAAAAGTGTTGCGAGTGATCTCGAATTATTTCGAATCTTTGTAATTTTCATAAAATAACGTTAATTATTCACTGATCAAGATTTTCAAGTTAGATTACAATTACACTTATTTAGATTATAACACTACTATTTTGAGCACCCACTTAATTTATTTAATATTTTACCATTCAAAAAAGTAATCTGTAAATCTGCCTTACACCAAATAAACAATTTCACTAAAATATATTCAATAATTTATTTATTTTATTAAATTATTAATTAATTTAACAGTTTTATCACTCTAATTTTATTTAAAAACTGGTCACGAATCACGATAAATTTTGTCGATCTATCACATGTAAAAATGTTTGAACTACTGAAATAGATCACTTGAGTTAACAGCATTGGTAAAAATAAATCGAAATCCTGTAAAATTTTACTTTTAAATAAATTTTAACTAGATGTCTTGTGCAATTTAGCTTGAATTCAGTTATTAATTTTTTTTACTAGAAATCTGATAATTAATTTAACATGATTTCTATTTAATCAACTAGACATCCCGATTTATAAACAAAACCGAGTGTATCTAGTAAATTTCTGGTATTTTAGTTTGCACAAAAATTACTAGAAGTCTAGTAAATTATATCAATTTACTAGAATTTTTTTGTGATCCAGTAAAAAATCTGGTTATGGTTATAATTTTACTAGAATCCTGTAAAAATAATTTTAAAATAGTTACTGGAAATTCAAGTCAATACTTATTTGACCAGATTTTCACTAGATTTACTAAATATTTACTAAATTTTTACTAGAATTTTACCAGAATAGACAAAACCAGACATTCTAGTAGCAATTAACCAGATTTTGTAATTACCGTGATATCATCTGCTTATGCAAGAAATTGATTGGATTGTCGAGATATGTATGACAGTAACTTATATGCTGTGCAAAGAAGAACTATACCGTGATATTTCTCGCACTTCAGGCGATCACACTTCTTGAATATTGGGCATAACGCGGCCACTTTCCATTCGTCAGGCATAACTTCATTTCGCCATACCAATCGAACAAGGTCGAAAAGACAGTTCCACAAAGTTAGCCCTTCGAATATCAAGAGCTCTGAATTAATGCAATCAACTCCTGGTGAACGATTTTTCTTTAGCATCTGCAAGGCCATGGTGAAAATCTCATAGGATGGGTCCTCAATGAACATCTCTGCGGTCTGTATTTGAGGGTATTCAAATACAGCTTGTGATACATGTGAAACATTAAGTAAATCAGAAAAATGTTCACCATCCTGGTCCCGAATGGGAGTTGACCAAGATCCTAAGGTATGGTGCAATTCTATGAGTCCTTTAAAGAAACCACGCGAACTGTACTCATTGATGAGTTGTTGTTCTCTTAAGAGCTTAGCCTTCCACCATTCGCACTTCTTTAGTCTACAAATGCTTTTAGCTGTCCTTCTAGCAAGAACTGCCTTGTTTTTCCTTGCAATTGTAAACCGAGCCTGCGGTTCATTGTCAGCTATATTTCGTTGCTCAACAGCAAAACGACACTCCTCATCAAACCAATCATTTTTGGGCTCAGTTTTCACTATACCGAGAATGTGCTGGGCAGCATCGACAACCGAGGTTTTCAATACTTCCCAGACACTGTTCACATCATCAGATTGGTAATTGGATTGCATAATGTTCTTGCTGACAAGATCTTGATATTTTCTTTGCGTTTCTTCATTTATCAGACCTTTACAGGAGAATCGCGTTTTATATTCTCCTGTCCTCCCTGACTTGTACGAAAATTTCCATCGTAGCTTTGCAGTGACTAGATAATGGTCACTGCCTACGAATTTGGTTGACGACCGATACGATCTTGGACAACCCGAGCCCGCCCTTGGAAATCAACACATGGTCATTTTGGCTTTGGGATGCCTACGTGGATGGGTCCATGTTTCCAAATGGATGTTTTTATGAGGAAAGAATGTTTACCACTTTGAAATCATGAGCGATTGCGATCCGAAAATGAGGAAAGAATGAGTACATCATTCTTTCCCCATTTTCGGTCGCAGTTTTGTGTCGGGAGTGCAGACCTATTTTATCGCATAAGTCGGTCTGATTTCTGCCAGCTCTAGCATTAAAGTCACCAATCACCAATCTGACATCGTTACAGCATCTCAATTTAAAGAATGTACGCTGAATAAACGCTTCAAACATTTTTCAAAGGACATCTGCAACAAAAACTGAAAATTGAAACCTTTAGTTAACTTGTATTTTTGTTGTTTATTAAATCAATTTCTTTAAATGAATTTATATAATTGATTTATTTAACTTCCTTTCCATTTGCTTCTTTAATGAGAGCCACTTAAATTGGAGATATAGGTAAAAAAAATAAGATATAATTTTGTCGAAATTCCGTAATCATTTTTTATTCGTTAGCATTTTTCGTATAATCTCAAAAAGCAAAAACTAATACCGTTTCTCTTTTCAGTATAAAGAAGCTAATTATGAAAACCGGTTATCTTATATTTGCATACTTTGGATCTTATTATTATCTTTGGATCTTATGTTTTCATTTGTCTATTATTTTCTACTGTCATAATGTAGTGGTTTTGAGTTTGCTTTAGAATTTATTGGTTGCACTCAAAGCGCAATAAAAGTTTACAAAAACTTTTTTTGTTAACATTTCGTTAATTGGGTACACTTTCTAACATTTTTCGAATGAAGTTTTTAGTGTAGTTATTTATAGTCCTAATTAAACAACTTTCAACGTTGTTATTATAAAAAAATGATCGATCAAAGTTATTATGTGTTTATGCAAGAGGAAAATTTTTAAAAATGTAAATGAACTTTAATCAAAATTTTGGACAGTTAAAAAAAAATTTTAATCATTATAATAATATTTTTATTTCAAACTACTGCTTCACCTCACTCAAAAAAGTTTTAGTTGGTTAAATAAATCAAATTACTCATGTTTTTGTTTGGATAAAGTTGGGATTGCTCAAATTTTCTGGGCAAAACTGATTTTGCATCGTCTTTTGCTGGGATCTTTATAATTTAAAATTTTATTTCTAAAAAAACAAAAGTAATAATTATTAATAAACCTTTACTTTAAACAAAAGCCAATACCAAACTAAACAGTTCAAACAAATTTAAATGAAATTATAAAAAAATAAGTCTAGATATGAACAGCAGTTTCTTTTCATAAACAGTCGCAGAGTTCGTCTTCAGTTTCTTGTAGAATCACTATCTTAATATCTTAAATGCTGCGCTTTCAATCAGGGAAATCTTTATTCGGGGTCTCCCATTCTTCCCTAACATTTAAACTTATGAGTTTCTTGACGTCTATTTCCATAAAAATCGGATGTGATAAAGGCAATTCTTTCATTGTGAATTTCATAACATTTTTAAAATAACTCTCACAATTAAACGGGCTTCTTTCTTTAACTTGAGTAAACTTCTCATTATCATCCTTTTATCGGAAGTTTAGCAAACCGTTATATGGTATGAGGCTGAATTATGTTCAGCCAGCTTTAGTCTAAATTTTTCCGATATAGCAGCACAATGGGATGAAAAAATACATATGATAATCAATTTTTTTTAAAATATTGTTTTTCCTTTATCCGCTACAAATCCGCAATAGAATAGATAATCGTTTTTATTTTCACTTATATTAAGTATAAATTTATTGACGTACAAACTTTATATTTAAAATAAATTCGAAGAAAGCAAAATAACATATGCCAATGTTTGACAGATTATAACAACAGATCATTGAATATTAAAGAATTGTAGCTTTTATCGGCACCGTTGTCCATTTGACACCTCGAAAAACGTCATGCAAAACAACAACATTTTTCTGTAGTGAACGTATTCAATTCATACAATTTAGTCGGAGAATAAAATTAACACAATATAGAATCTTTTACAGGCTATATTCGTCCCACATATTTCTTTGAACATATTTTTTAACTAGCATAACTATTGTCAACGTCCACAACACGTTTTATGATTAAATATAATATGAGTTGTTTGACCAACCTTATTAAGCCTATAATTTAAAAGGTCATTTAATATAAACACCCCTAAATCAACATAAAAAATTCCAGTTAAATATTCCTTTGTGTAATTCTCCCGAAGAACTATAATAAACCTGAATCTAAACACTAAAACTTCGTACATATATATATATATATATATATATATATATATATATATATATATATATATATATATATATATATATATATATATACATATATATATATATATATATATATATATATATATATATATATATATATATATATATATATATATATATATATATATATATATAAATATATTATTATAAATAAATAATTCATAAAATAATTTCTTTAAAAAATTTATTTAAGTATTTGTTTCAAAGCTGTTTGCATTCATATATAAATATGTATGTATGTACCGACATATTATAATGCTATATTATTACCCTTTTTCGACATACATACAAAGGAAAGTCCTTTTTCTTTTCTCGGAAAAATAAAACTTCCATATATCATTATCATAGGGAGAATAAGTTTTAATTAATAAAATGTATGTATAAAACATAAAAATAATAAAAATTGCCCTTTAAATTTATTATTATTAATATCATCTAACTACTACACTACTTCGACTATTATGATACATATTTTTATGTTAACGTCTCTGGGGTATTTAGCTTTGTATGCCTGTATAGATATGGGGTTTGGACATTTCTAATTGAATTTAATTATTTCTGTTTGGGAATTTTTACTTTCTATCTCAAAATTCCTTTTCGAATACCAGTACACGAGTATATCGTGTCGTTATTTTCCTAGCATTCGGTGAAAATCGAGGGCGGGAAATAATCGAGTATATTAAAATTTTACATGTAGAACGATTATGGGAATGACACACAATTTCATTATACTATATTGTAAAGGAAATAAAGGTAATTTAAGTTCATTTGTAATGGATACCTCCCATCTTTTATCAATTCTATACCACAATCTAAATAACAACTAGAATAGTATTCTACTGACCTTGTTGGTTTTTAGGCGGAATAATTAAGTTTTAATGTTTTTGGAAGTTTGTTTTCTAATTAGGTAAATAGAATAATTTATTAGATTAAAAGTAAACAAAGTTAATCTGATTTACTCGTAGCACGATTGCTAGAATCGAAATAGTCTATTTTAGGTGTTTAATTATACATACATATATAAAAAGTTTGATTTGAATAATAATTCATTGATGTAATAGTAATTGTTTTGGCGGTTTATTTCGTGCATATAATTATTTTGATTGTTTGTCGAAACCCATTACTTAGAATAACAATATTTATTATAAAAATATAATATAATTATATCTATTATGACGCTGAATGGTGTACAGTTTTTAAAAAGATTAATTCAATAGATTGTGTCACATTATCACAATACATATTTCTCTACGCAATGTCTAAATTCATGTTATTTATCAATTAAAAATTTGATAAGTTACGTCAATTTTAAGAAAAGGTAATTTTGGGAGAAGTTGAAAAGAAATTATCTGTGAGATGTAAAAATATATATTTTCTTATTGGTTTCTTTAACCGTAAGACAAATCATTAAAATTCTAAATTTATATATGTATATAAATGAACAATAGTATACTTATTTGAAAATTTTGTCTGGTGAAATTTGCTTACCTTCTTACATAGGAATTGTGATTTATACTGTATACAAGAGACAAGAGAGTTTTAGTTAGGAATTTTGATTTAATTGCGATTCAAAAAATTCCTAATTGGTTAAGACTCGCTGCGGGCGCGGTTATTTTATATTATTTATTTAAGAAAAATCTATCCTTCAAATATGATATATTTTAACAAATGCTTGACAATCTATTTGAATAGAAGTAAAAATAACTTAAATTACAGGCCTTACCGTAAAACCCTGCCATGAATTCATGTATGTATTAGTAAATATATATTTTTAGTGCGTATCAAAAAGTTTTTCGGAACAACGCTTAGCGACGATATGGCAATATTTTGTACTATTATGAGAATATAAAACAACTGAGATCGAATAAATAAATGAAGTTTAAAAAAATTTAATTTATTTATATTTCATTATCTGAGAAAGATTCAGGTGTGATTTGCAATTCAGAGATTAAATAAAAGAGTGACTGATAAAACTACAGGTGCTGAAATATCAAAGACTAGTAGTTTATGAAGATATATAGGTTAGTCTATATAACAACCCTTATTATTCTATAGAAGTTAAATCTAATAACGGCTCTTGCATGAATAATGAACAAACACTACTGAGCCTGGTAAATTGTTTACTACTTCTTTTGCTAAGCTAGTTTAAAAGTATTTCTGAGTTGAACTTTTATGAATAATTTATTATCTTTCAATATAAAAACATTAACATGGCCAAGTTACATTTTAAAACATTATCAACGGACCTATGACAGCAAGATATTTCAATTTTCGTCAGTCCAATATCATTTATTTATGTTTTGTATTGATGCAAATACTAATTTATACTAACTAAGCAAATACTTTGCCTGTGTAATATTCGTGTAATGGTGTTATAACATTCCCACTCGTAATATTCTTTCTATCTAAAACATTTTATTTGATGGCAAATATGTAAATAACCACATTTTTAAATGAAATGATAAATAAAATAATACTTCTTTTGAAATTTATGGAATAATGCTAATTTTATCCCGAATTAATTTGTATACTCTTACCCTAAATCTACAAACTAGTTTGACTAAATCATCAAGTTCAACTAATTTGATCAAGCCTGCTCTTTACTGTTTATCTGCCTGCTCCTTGCTAGAAGAAATTCAAAGGTAAACTTGAAGATTTCTGCTAAGTTCCATTAAATTTTATAACTTCCAACATAGATGGCAACATAGAATCGCTGTTGAAGAGTAAAACGTTCCCAATAATATTTATAAATTATGTCATTAATATCTATAGCTCAACAGTTAATAAACCCAAACATGGAGCTAGCTCTATTTGAGCACTATTCTATGCGATAAGACAAGCTCACATTTCCAAAAACGTTTAAAATAAATGAGTCACCGACACCATTGATTATCAATGATATTTAACCATAAAGCGCTGGACATTAAAGTAAACGGTTTTAAAAGTAATCCAATTTAGAATCACTAGAATGAATCTGAAGAACTAATTAGCAACAAAATAAACTTATATGTGAAAAAAATTCTAAAATAACTTATTTAAAATTATTTAGGTGATGGAAAACACGGCGGTCAAACCTATAACAAATGTCATCTATGGTATGAAGATAAAGCTATCGATTTTAACCACAAAAGAGATAACTTTTACAAGGAAAATCTTAAATTCCATTCTATCCTCGACACACATACTAAACTTATTTTGGAACTTACAAAAGAAAACGTGAAATAAGCGGTTACAAAACCAGTTTTGCCATCTGCAAGATATGTTATGCATATGTTTTTCAATCAGTATACTCGTATAAGCCGGCATATATTAAAATAAGTATGAAAATGATAAAAATGGCAAATTCTAACTTTACTTCACACGTTTGTAAGCTTGTCAAGCTTTATATATTTTGAATAGTATTTTTGGCGTGAGTTAAGCCTATATTCCATGGGAAATTATTTCTGTCAGCAAAAATAAAAGCGAGAAAAATAAATATTGACTTGTTGTGTGTACGAAACAAAAATGCTGTCAGCAAGATTTTACTGACAAAAAATTTATCATAGTTTTAGTGTGCTGCAAAGCCGACACAAAGCCTGCTTTTTTATACACGAGCATAATCCAACGAAAATATCAACCCTTTGAGTGTGTTTGTAAACAATAAAGTCCATATAAAAAAAATCAATATTTGACGTTTCTCACTAACACTACATTCTCTTTTAAATCTCTACTAAACTGATAAACGATTGTCAAATGATAACGGTAATTATGATAAATAATGAAAATGACATCTATGCAATGACAACTTCATATTTTATGCAAAATAATTTTATTTCGTTTTATAATAAATAAAGAATAATTGTTGAGTAGATAAATAGTATAATATTGTGAATAATACAAAATAGTGTAATATTGTGGATAACATCAAATGAATGTTGTTAGTTTTGTGTAAATGCAAGTAGGTTAGGTTATTCAAACCAAAATAAAATATTTATGAATTGCATAAGGATGAGTGTATTTTGATTCGAAATTCATAAATTTTTTAATAAAACTTTATCTATTTACATTAGTTTTATTAACATATTTTTATCGACTAAAAATTTTGATGTGTTTACGTGTATCGTTGCGTGAAAAAATTTGTGTAGATTTTTCATGTACATGGTATGAATGTTTTTTTTTTTTTTTTTTTTTTTTTTTTTTTTTTTTTCGGTTTTTACAGGCCATTATTGGCCCGTACCGTGTCAACAATCTGGCTCCAACAGTTTCGATCACGAGCCAGCTCTTCATACTGTTGCAAGCAACCGTATGAATGTTTAATTCTAATAAAAGATACATATGCTGTTTAAAGTTTGAATGTTTTAATTTCTCCTGTTCAAGTAAAAACTGGAAATCAATTTTGCAATAAAATCATACTTTCCGCAATAAATATAATGTAACTTTAATGTTGACGTCAATATAGTTTTTTAAATGATGGTTGATTTTGACACAGAGAGTAAGACACGATCATTCGTTTTTATTGTACATTTTTACTCAATAATATCGGATTTTTCAATAAGAGCACTTTAACTTTTTTTTTAATAAAACACAAACTGTTCGACTTTTGAACTAACTTTGTTTTTATTAACGAATTTGAACATATACATTTAAGTATGAAACTCGATTTCTTTTGCATGACCACCGCGTGCATGTTTTACGAAGTCCAATCTTTCAACCCAATTTTCTACCACTTAAATCGGCTGAAATTCCAGCAATTTCACGTTATTGACATAGACTAACGACTTCACATTAACTCAAAGAAAATATTCTAGAGGTTTCAAATCACACGAGCGCGGCTGCCACTGAACGAAATTACACGCTCATCGAACTTAGTCTTCAATAACGCGATTGTATCGTGTGCTGTGTGGCATGTGGCCCCGTCCTGTTGAAACCACATGTCGTCCAAGTCCATTCCATTCAATTGCGGCCAAAACATCGTTTATCATATCGCGGTATCGATTTCCATTAACAGTAACGTGGCGATCGTTATCGTCGATGAAAAAATATGGCCCGATGACGCCGCCGGCATGTAATCCGCACCAAACAGTGAATTTTTCGGTATGCAATGGTGCCTCATAAATCACGTGTGAGTCGCTTCCTGCCCATTATCGCATATTTTGCTTATTGACAAATCCATTTAGCCAAAAGTGAGCCTCATCGCTGAAGATGATTTTTCGGTGAAAATCTGCATCATTTTCGACTTGCTCTTGAGCCCAATTCACGAATCGGCGTCGCTTCAAATGGTCAACCGGCTTTAGTTGTTGTGTCAGCTTGATCTTATACGGATGTAGGCCAAGATCTTTATGTAAAATTCGCCACAATGATGTCACAGAAAAGCCCAATTGTTGCGAAAGTCGTGTGAGCGACACATTCGCGTCTTCTTGAACTGAAGTCCTGGTGGCTGCGATGTTTTCAACACTTCGAGCACTTCTTGCTCTCGAGGGCACCAGAACATTATGTTGCGAAAACGTAGTCTCAAATTTTGCCACTATATGGTCGATTGTCGAACGAACTGGCTAGTTAAATGGACCGTAAAATGGCCGTAATGCTCAATGTATACTAATGAAAATGAATTTTCCAAATGACAAAAGAACAATATAAAATATGGCGTCGTTCGCCGTTCCTATCGGAAAAAAGTTGAAGCGCATCTGTTGAAACACCCGTTACTTAGGTGGTGTGCGTTTGTTTATTTTTTTATACTGTATTCGCATTAGTGTACGAATAGAAGAATATTCACTAATGCCGCTAAAGGTTGATATGCTTCTACAGCATAGGTATGCATAAAGTTTGACTTGTGTGAACACACACACACACTACAGTCGGCTTTGGTGTGCTGCCATACTTTCCTATAAAAAAATGTAAACCGAAACACATTTTATATCAATATGTTTAACGCATCTCTAAAAACGTATAAAAAATGAAAACAATTTTTCACACACACTTGTTAAATAAATCGTTCGACATTTTTATGGTCTAATATTAGTTGTTTTTTATTTCGAGTTTAAATTTCATAACGCATTTCATTGCTTGTGAAAAATTAGTGAAAATATTTAAAATAATAATTTTGTTTAAATAATAATATAATAGCATAAATAATAATATAATAGTATAAATAATAATATAATATAACATTTAAATAATATAAAAGTACTCGTTATAAACATAAAAATTATAAATTACTATGGACAAATACGGTAAGTTTGATTTAGGTTTTGGTTATTTTGACGATTGGGTAATCAAGCCTACATTATATAAATATGTATTAAATTTATTGCAATCCAAATGTACTAAAATGAAACGAGGTTTAATTTTTTTTACTATTTTAGGAGCAAAGAAATTCATATATTAGAGGATGTCTGTGTTGATAATGCTATTCAGGTGGACAACAGCGGAAGTTCGGATATTCAAAATTAGTTTGCCTCCCACTACGATGAGGATGATCAAAATGCTATATCGAACGAAATCGTTTGTATTACCGGGTATGAAGATGAATATAAGGTTTTCCCACCTCATCAGAGCGAGACGACTATAATGATGCCAATACCGAGAACTATAGTCTCAACACTCACGCCGGCACCTTAAGTTACGCCACCTATTCCAGAAAAAAATTTAGAACAGTTTACAGGTAAAGATGCGATCTTAATTTTAGAAATGTTGGTGTTAATATACGATTTTATTTTAAATTTTTAGACGAACCAGGTCTGTTTGTTTGTTTGTTTTTTATCTCTACTATCTGTTTTGGGGCTCGAGGCACTTCCAACTCTTTCGCGGTTCGCTTATTTACGTCCTACCTTACGCCATTACAGCCAAATCGAGGACGTACGGCTATAGGTCCGATTTACGTAGAACCATCTGCACATTGCATAGCTCGATGCCAGCCTATAGTACTGACATGGAAGATGGGTCGGCCCATGAATTCTGCACTCCAACAGGGGGTAAACCAGGTCATCACTATGGCATATTAGGGATGCCGAGTACCGTAAATAGAGTAAGAAAAAAAGTTATTGGAAGAAGTTTAATAATTTATTTCACAAAATCAAAATTAATTGATTTTAATTAAAAAAATGTCCTTATCTTTAGCAGATTTAGAGATTAATGAGTTCAACGCCTTAAGGATTAGAAAACATTAGGATACAATAAAAACGTCACACATGCGCTCTAAAGGCCTTCCAGTGGCGCTGCAGGAGGCAAAAAGGAGTATAGGCACAGCAAACTTCTGATATTTTTGGATGATGTGGGTGAGTTGAGAATGTATGTATTTAGATTCGGATATTTAACTGTATCAAAAAACTAATGTTTATTTTGCCGTTTGCTTAGAGGTGTAGGAATATGTGGCGCGATCGAGGGCGCTGATGTTTTGGAGGATATTCGCCAATTTGAAGTAAGGGAAACAATAACACCCTAATAGTCGTAAAAGTAAGTATACATATGTAGATGTACATTGAGAAATTCAGATATTTTAGCGTTTTTTTATGTTTACAGGAAATAATTTTTGCAGCAACTCGTTCTAGTTAAGGTGCAATGAAATATTTATTTTATTTTACTAAACATATGTTTGAATTAATTATTTTATTATATATTTTATACGTCTTAATTATTACTTTTATAAATTTTTAATTATATATGTATAAGGTTTTTATCCCTAATTGAGACTTATTTTTAATTTAGATGTCTCAAATGACTTTAGGTGCGTTCGTTTGTGGTGAATTAACTAAATTATCTGAATTACTGAAGTGATTTGCGCGTTCGTTGGTACGTTTCATTTCAGTTAAAATATTGAGCAACTGATTTATCTGAATAATATTTTTGCTTGTGTAGATAAATCACATAATTGTTTTTCTTGTTTTTTGACATTTTGTTTATTATTATTATTTAAGGCACCAAATCGAAGAAAGATAAAAATTAATTCAAAAAAAGAATGCTATTAACTTAAAAGTGAAAAGTTTAAAGAAAAATCGTGTAACGAAAAGGAATTATTAAATTCAAAAAGGAAAAAGTTGAATTGTTGAAACAATTAATTGAAAAAATTTATTAATTATTATTTAATATAAATTTGCATATTAATTTGAAGTTGAAAATAGCTGTAGAAATGCCTGTTGTCGACTACTGGTCCGAGTATTTCGAGTAATGTCCTCTGGCTCAAAATATTGTGGTTGGCCCGGCGTTTCAGTTATTAACTCCTCTACTTCGTCATTTTCTCTGCTTCACAAATTATGAAGCACGATAGCAGCCACAGTTGCCCTTATAATAAACTCTCTGTTTACATTTTTAAAATTTTAATATTAATTTCTTAATATTATTAATGATTTGACTTTTTAACACAAGCAAAGCTACACGAATTTAATAATTTGACATTTATCTGAATTGTTGTAAACGAACGACCAATTCGCTTTAGTAGCTGAATTATCTGAATATATCTTGTAACTCAATTAACGGAATAGTAACTCAATACATATTCAGTTAATTCAATACAAACGAACGCAACTTTTTCCTTCAAAATAAAATATGAAATTTGAAAATGTTGCTCAATTTGTTTTTAAATATTTTTACAAATATTTTTTTTCGATATTTTACACTAACATTTTTATTCTCACACTCGTTTAAAAGGAAACTAATTGAAATATTTCATTTTAGTTTATTATTAAGGAAAAGCACATATGGAGACTCATCATACAAAATACAATTTGAAAATTAAGCCTCCATTAGGCATAAAATCCTTAAAGCATGCAAATAAATGTTAAACTAAAAAATTTGTAATATATACATATAAAAATTATTTCATTGTATTTCGTAAAGGTAAACTAACGACATTATAACGTTGCCCTTCGCGAACAACCCCTAAATTAACAAGCAACAAGTTATATCAAGGAAATTTTATTAAAAATATGAAACGATACTTATCTTAGATTTAGTTTTATTATATCCGTGAGTCCTGACATTCTACATGTCCGTCTTTAGAAAAATAATCGGCAAATTGATCTCGAATTTTTTTAGCTGCGTTGGATGAATTTTTATTCATTTTTAGGCGTAAAGTTGCTGTCGATATTATTCCATGAACCTTAATAATTAAAGTTGAATACGTACATTTAAATGGTAAATTGTAATATTTTTATAATTACGAACTAAATGGGTTACCTGGCACTATAACTCTATTTATTTCTCGATCTATTAGATCGGAAACAATATATTTGGTATTTTTCTGTCTGAGCCAGTTGTGTAGGCAGACACGAGACAGGATATTGTTCTCGACCAATGTTAAATCTACAATGATCGGTGTATTAAATATACGCCATTTAGAGACAAGAATACCAAAACAATTTTCGATGATACGGCGGGCTCGGCTTAGTATAAACATAATTAAAAATTGTTTGCTTCTTAGACGAGGAGACCTTACTTGCATATGGTTTCATCATATTTTCGTCTAAAGCAAACGCATCATCGGCTACAAAAACATACGGAGCTGTAAAATTATTGGACACATTTCGTGGTTGAGGAATACTAAAAAAAATTAAATTCAAGTTAATTTTATTTTTAAAATTATCTCAATACTTACGGAAGCATTTTTTCATAAAAATGCTTTCCAAATCGACATTGTGCAATATCGCACATTACTAAATTATAATGTTGATCGCTGATTGCCATAAGAACAATGGAGGAAGATTTTTTATAGTTGTAAAGTTCGGAGCCCGAATTACTTATTGCTTTGGAAATTATCGTCCCAACCATAGCCAGTTACTCGTCAAATTCACTTGCACTCATGCAAGTATAATAATAAAATAATTTTGGATCTCGGCTTAGCTCTTTAAAATGCAATTATATCCACCGGTTTGGTCCCGCTCTAAATAATATGATCGTACCCAATATAATGGTTTTGTTTTGATTTTTTCCGGACATTATTTAATTTCATAATATTAAGCGGATCTATATAATCTAAATCTTCCAAATCCATAGTGATAATACACGTATATAAATGATTTTTCTGTATATAAATGTTAAGCAACTGATATATGTTACAAATTTTATGAACATTTTAGGTTAAGTCAAAAATTTAATTGTCAAAATTATCCCATAAAATTTTACTATAAATATGAAACAAACATATAAATCTTTTCTCTGTAACTTTTCTGGATTTTTAAGATTTTTTTGTTTTCAGTAAAAAAAAAATGCTGTCAGCAAATTTTTCCCATGGAATAGAGGGTTTACTGTAGTTGTTTGCTTGTATGTTGTAATTCGCTAGGCATGTTTCGATTTGATGATGACGTCAAATCTATGTCATCAGGCATATGCTACCGAACCTGATGATATTCGTACTGTTCGATTCTATGTACGTTCAGTCGCGTAGTGACAGTGGGACACTCAGAAAAAATATTATAACCAAAGTCTTAGTAACACAATTTGGTAACATAAGTTTTTTGGTTAAAATCACCAATTCTCTATTTTAATTTAAAAAATAAACATGCTACTTGATTAAAGCAATAATTGATCAAAATTTAGGTAACCAAAATAGTAGTACCTGTTACTGTTAAATTAACTAAACAAAAATGAAATCCTAATAAAATATTTAAAAAAAAGTCATGGTTTTTTCATTAATAAGAAGTTTTAAATAAACAATTTTAGTTAAATTGACTAAACAAAAATTTTTTGCCAGAAAATTTTTAAAACTGGCTTATAAAATTTTGGTAGAATATACCTTGATTAAATTAAACGTATAGTTTTTAGCAACAATTGTTAGTTTTAACCAAATATTAAGTTAAACCAAATAACATGTTTGGTCACATCAATAAAACACTTGGTAAGTAGAAAACGGGATTTTATTAGAAATAAAATTTTACAAGTTAGTTTGTGTATTTTGTTTCGCGTACAAAGTTAAGATGTTTATTTGACGTTTGGTATGGTGGGTTGGGCAAATGGGCGACATCAGATAGACAAGCCATTAGCGAAATTACATTTGAAATGAATCAGATTCCCTGCTAAATTACCTTTGTCTCGTATACCGGTTCTAAACCCACCCAAGATATTTCTTTTCATGCCCCTTCTTAGTATTTCCCTTCTTAGCCCCTTCTAAGACTCACTTCTTAGTATAAACAACCAATAGATCACAAATCAACAATATAATATAAAATTGATTTTGTTTGTTATCATGCTGAACGAGAAATAATTCGTCGCGTGAAGGCTCATCGCAAGTGCGAAGTTTACCGCTACGGAAGATGACGGTGAAAAAAAAGACATAACGACACTGAAAAAGTATATTTTTGGGAGAGATAGAGGTTTCTTTTTGGATTGAACAAGAAAAAAAGCACAAGGTGCGACAAGACAGTTTGGATAGGATCCTCTTCTAATTTACATCAGGGAAAAAAAGGAAAAACGAAGAATTGTGAAAGAAATTGGAGAATGGTTGTTGAGATTGTGCCATAGCTCGGTGTATTTTTTCCGTATACTGAGTTTGAATTGAACCTTTTATTTTGTGTTGATTGTTTAAAATAAAAAGGTAGAGAACACCGAGGTTACCACATCAACAATTGGTGTTTATGAGATAGACAGACTGTTGCTATATAGATATACTATATGTGTTCACAATATATGTACCTTTATGTGTTTATAATAAATGGTGATTGCATAAATTGGTTTTTTGTTTTGCGTACGAAATTTGAATTTACCTTTCGACACAAACATAAGAACGGTTCAAATAATAATTAAAATAAAAAAAGAGAGCAGCGCGTGCAGCGAGAATCTTGGCCGTTCAGAATGTTCCCTTAAAAAGGTCGTCGGGGTCACTAATTTAAAATGTGTTGCTTTTTGTAGTTTGAACAATATATGAAGTGAGTTGTATTTCTAGTTTTTGATTGTATTTTGTAATTTGCAAGGCCGGTTTCGGTCTGATAATCATGTCATTGAATGACTGTGAGATCGAAAAGATCAAATCTATCTCATGAAGCATATGCTACGGGACTTTATATTCGTACTGTGGGGTTCGTATATGTACGTTTAGTCGTCTTGTGACGTCGCACATATTCAAAACAATATTTATCCAACTATTCTAGCAATCAAAAGTAAATGTGATCCTGACACATTCTAGCTTCATTGTTATAGGTTTTTAAATTTTGATAAATACTTTGATAATTCTCTATGATAATTATAAAATTAACAGAGTTTCTTACAAATGAAAAATAACAATTTTCCAAACGAATAGTATATTAAAAAGAAGTTTCTATATTTTCAAGACCAAGCGTGTTGCAACTCATTCAGAACAATCGTTCTGCGATACTATTCACTATTTCATTGTTTTATGCAAAACGTTTGAAATCAACCAATCTTATTAAATTAACTAGCCACGTCATTAAAAAGACTCAAAATTACAATCAATTTAATGTGGTATATACTGACTGAAAAGGTGTTAAAAGGTTGTAAAAAGGACTACATCTTATTGTAAAACATTGAAAACCTTACATGATTCTAGTTTGTTGTCTGGTTTAAATCGTATTTGAGTAATTTAATTTGAAATAAAAGATTGTTGACTTTGGAAATAAAAGATCGTAATTAATTCAACTAACCTCCGGAGTACCTCAAGGATACCTTGTTGACATTAATGAAGTGATACAGCATTTCAAGGTGCTAATGTTGGATAATGTTGGATGATCTAAAAATATATAAAAATATTGAGACGGTTTGCGGTATACGTACAAACTCCATGAAAACGACAATTGATGAGATGGTGTGAGTTTTACCTTCTTTATAACGATCCCAAATAATTGGAGTTTCTTTGCAGACTACATCTTCAACGATTAATTAAACGAAAATATATGCTTTCTAAACATAATAAAGGATGCACTGTCTTATGCCATACTTGGTTTTGTTAAGCGTTTATTATTATATTTTCCTTTGAAAATATATTAATAACCTTGATAATATAGTAAGGATCTTTATGTTGCCTACGTTAAGTCCCAAATTGATTAGTCTATCCATTTAACTAAGAACATGTCCGTAACCTTGATATTTTCCAAAATATGATTTTTACTTGGAAGGTTAGTTGGCATTATATGAAAATTTTTCCTTACCAGGTTTACCAGCAATAACTACCGCCAAACCTTGCTCGATATAAAAACTATAACACCCATATGTTTTTTAAAGAAAAACTATTATTAGTCATGGTATAGTTACAATAAATCATGTATAAATGCAACTAAAGTTGGTTTAATTCAAGTAGAGTTTCCATTTCGTTTGTCAATTCAAAAACAGTAGGTTCCAGTTAATAAACTTACATGTCTGTGTAGTAATTCAATCAGTTTTAGTCTTTCCCCATACCATAGTACCTTTCGTTGCCTTATATATACTTATAGACCTTCAATTATATAAAATTGAGTTACCATAATACATGTTTGAATAAATATACCGAATTTCAACCATCATTACAATGTATATAAATATAATTCTTTAAATGTGTATTCGAATACCTTTGAAAGATCCTCTTGACCGAAATTCCATTATATATTTTTTCCCGTAAAGGTAAGCAAAATAAAAAGTAACAAAATATTCCATTCAATTCACCTGTCTATTGATTTTAAGAAAGCAAAAAAAATCTATTTTATATTGAACAGAGAAAAACACTTCAATATTAGTTCATCAATTAGACTTTCACAACAACTACCATCATATATGTACATATACATACATATTATATCCTCCATTCAATGGAATCATCCATCTCTGTTCATATCCGTTTTGTATGTTCAATTTATTTGAGTATTTTGTTAAATTTATATTTTATTTTATAACCACATACAAACATACAAAAAATACAATAAAAATTAATGTTTATTCAACCAACCGAAATCTTCTTCCTCAAAATCATATCTATCTATCCATCTATCTCTTATATGTATATATTTATTTTATATACATACATACGAGGAAAATCGTAAAACCATCCACCTTGTGTGGATCTATATACTTGATACACATAAACGACGACGATAGAAATAAGAAACATTCACTTGAAACTCAATTTACACTCTTCGTTTATTTTTATAGTGCTTCGGTAAAAATTACTTAAAACCACAACAATACAAACAACCAAAAAAAGCACAAAAAAAGCTTTTGCTCCTCTCGTGTCTGTTTATGTACAGGCAACTTTGTGTACCCTCCTCGTGTGTATCTCCATCCAATAAAAATAGATATCAAAATAATTTCACTTTTTTTTGTACCAAATACAGAAGAGAAAATTCGATATAGATGAAAACCAAAACAAAAAAAAAGAAATGAAAAAACCCGAAAAAAATTTTATTTTATTTTTCCGCAACCCAACATACAAAACATAAAAAAAATCTCATCCTAAAACTTTTTATCACCATTATTGAATGTAACATTGTATTTTAATTCTCTGCAACATATAAATTGAAATATCAAGAAGAAATGTTATAATATCTATTTATGTTAGTCTGTTCGGCATTTTTTTTAAGTATGAGAAAAGTTTAAAATACATGAAAAACCGAAATGAATGTAGACAAAACCCACAAATAACAGTAAAAACGGATAAAGCTATTAAAAATGAAATGGAAAGTGTTTTCCATTTCGATATGTCAATATTTGAATTTATATGTGTATTTTATATTTCGCAGGTGTAATATACAAATATGCGCCTGGGAAGCCATATTATACACAACCATATATGTACATATGTATGTTATATTCATTCTTACAGTACAAGAACCCAAACCTGAATTTAGTTTAGATAATTTATTGACTTGACCTGAACCGTATAAATATGGAATTTAATTTAACAAATGTGTTATAACAAAAATACAGTTATAATATACAATAATAATAAAAACGGACTTTACGATCCACTGATGGGCGCTGGCCCGTATCGTGTCTTACTTCATCGGTTTTGACCACGAGCTAGCTTTTCATACAGTTGCAAATAATTAAAAGATGGCACTAGCAATCAGAAGTTCGGATCAACATGCAGGACGTAACCGATCCAAGGTAAAAGCTTTGATTTCATCACGGAATTGAATAATTTTTGCATTAATTCTCCCGTAATAATCTGCAAGGTCCAACTCCTACGTCTATACATGACAAAAAATATTTCAAATATTACAATAAAACTGCAGTTTATCCTCACTTACTAAATGTTTCGATTTCAGTAGTAGCAGTAGAGGATATAAAGCTTAATTTCATGCGGTAAAATGAACCGATTTCACCAGATACTTGAATCTTATAATTCCGATTATTTTCGGATCATAACATATGGTAAACATTATTGAAATTAATTTTTTATTTAAAACTAAATTCAGATATTTAGATTCGTTGGTATTCAAACCAGCGAAACTAAAAATTTCAATAGACCAAATTTATCTTTTATGCTTCTTAATCCAGTTCCAACGATATCGACCGCATTGGATTGTCGGAATAAAACGTTGTGTTGAGGTGTTTTATTTCTAGGAAGGACATATTCTATAATCAGATTAAAAGTATTCGGAGTCAGTGCATCTCCCATTCTCTATCCTCAAAACAATAAATTCTATGTAGATAATTTTTCTGTGTTTGAAGGGATTCAATTATAATTGGTTTTATAATAATTGGTTTTATTTTAAGTAGCCTTCTATTTGAGCAGCTTTCAATTTTGAAGCTGTAATTTTTACATTTGACAAGTAAAAACAACGCCACTACTAAAAAAAGATCCAAAATCTGCTTCAACAACGCATTGAAATTGTTTAAATTCATTACAAAAATGGTCAAAATTTTGCATAGTTCGCAAAACTAAAGCTCTTTTTAAAAATCATTGTGCAAAATACGATGTAATGCCGTTTCTACAAACGACATTACACCGTATTTTCTTTAAAGAATTAGGTCTTAAGGCTTTTAAAATTCAGTTGACACAATAACTCAAGCCGGTCGATTACCATTAACGTCGCATCAAAATGATCCGGATTTTCTTTGAAAAATTATCTTCAGTGACGAGGCTAATTTTCTCCTTGGAGGCTTCGTTTAAAAGCAGAACTGTAGCATTTGGGGCTTAGAAAATCCAAAATATGAAATTTAATCCTAAACGTGTCACTGTTTGGTACGGTTTTTGGGATGACGATGCGATTGGATCCTACTTTTTTGAAAATGAAGCTGGTGCGACTGTTACGGTGAATGGATTGCGCTACTTAGCTATTATTAATGATTTCTATGGCAAATATTGATAGATATTCATGCGGATGACGATTATTTTCAGCAAGACGGTGCTACGAGCCACACAATCAACGAAACTATCACATCACCCCACAACTTTGGGATCACATAAAAGATAAGGTCTATACCAATGCTCCACTATCGATTCAATACGTTAAAGATGAAATTCGTTAGGATATACAGTCGCAAATGTGCGAATTGGTCATGGAAACGTTGCGGCCATTTGGCTGAAATCTATTTAAATGTTAATGACATATCTTTCTCTTTACAATGAAATTACAATTCATTGATTTATCTTTGAAAAATACTCGTTTTTTCAACATTATAATGAAACGTCTTATTGAAATTCCCTTTACAACGCATGTGGAAAAATAAGTAAATCAGAAAAATGATCACTCCATGTGTCGAGTATCGCATCAATGATAACACAAAGGTTTCTATCTTCACCCAGTTTTCAATACTACAAAAAACAGAGCTTACTTCATCCAACTAGGTTGCAAAATCATATTACTGACAAGATCTTGACGGTTTTATTCCGTTTCTTCATTTATCAGTCCTTTACAGGATAATCGCATCGTACTTTTACAGTAACCAGGAACATCAATTCCGGTTTAATGAAATGGAAAGGTGATTTTTGTTTATTCCATATTTCGTTTTCTCGTCAAATAATTCCACTTTACAAAGTTGTATTCTCGTTTGTTTTGTGGGATATTCTTTTTAGTACCAGTTCTAAATAGAGAAAAATTTGAAACATGGAATTTTAATATCATTTTATGTTTCAGTTGTTCAACGTGCACTTGACTCAATCAATCTGCGAAATGGGCATACCGAAGAAATATTAAATGATTAAACTTATCAAAGATATGTATCGGGATGTCGGAAATCAAAGTGACAAATTTACCAACATGCGTGGAAAGGTATTTATGTATTATCTACGCTAATATTCTTCATAACGCTTCAAATGGTATTGAATGGGGATCACTAACGCGACTCAATGATCTGAACTTTGCATATGACATTGGCTTGCTAACACATAGACATCCAGACATGCAGCAAAAAGTACAGATGCTATCAGACCTCGCAAAGAAATTTGGTCTCAAAATTAACTTCAGCAAAATCAAAATTATAAGAGACTGTAAATACGAGCAATAATAGGCCAATCACCATCAATAATACGTAAATCGAAGAGGTTGAGAAATACATCGGATGTACTGCAGCAAAAACAAGTGGCACTGAACTAGACATTATTCAAAGCATCAACAAAGCGAGAAGTACGTTCAACATGCTTCACTAGCCATGGAACGTATCCATCGTGTCAAAAAACATAGCTACGATAGCTGAATGGGTTTTTGAAATAAGTTCTGCTGTATGAGTATGGAATATGAAAACTCATACAGAAGATCACACAAAAAGTGTTATAATAAAAGAGTCTGATAATCCAATCTAGTTGTAGGACGCACTATGGTCCTAAATGGGTGCAACAGAAAAGAAATAAATATCTTTCTTAAACAAAACAGGACAATGTTGATGCGGTAACTTCAGGCCAATCGCAATTGTCAGAAATCTTAGTTCAGGAAAATTGAGTAAAGTTTTTAAATCTTTTAAATACTGTCATCCATTGTTAGTATTATATTTAGGATCTAGATGTATCTTTTCGTTTTGAGAAGAAATAGAAAAATAAATGGGCCAATCCCATCGATATTAGTAATATTAATCATCGATTTTTTACTGAACAACTCTTAAGGCTCTATATAGGCTATAAGATACTCGAAATATAAAGCATTGAAATTCTAAAAACGTACAAATTGCTATTTGTCAATAATCAATTATTAGAATGAACTTATTAATTTATCATTAATTTAAAAAACTTTAACTGAGAAAAACATATTGAAAGATCGATTGAACCTCAAAAAGCAATGCACTTGGAAGGACCACCATACTGATTCCTTTACTGAAACGATTTAAACTTACGAAAATTCACTTATACGTGATTATAGATTTTGAGGCACTACCTCGACATCTACGATAATTAATCCGAATTAATTTGGTTTTTTGGTTTTTATTTCATCTTGTGAAGAAACATTAAATCAGTTAATTGATCGGATAAACAGTCCAATTTGGTTGAAAAAATTGGCGAACGTTTTGAATTCAATCCCAGACAACCAACCAATCAAATTGAATTGTGGTTATGGTTGATGATCATAATTTTTTAATTTAAAGTGAAATTTTGTATCAAACTTAAATTATAATTAAGATTTTAATTTTTAGAATAAGTAATTTAAAAATGACTGTTGATTCAATCGTCAACCAATATCAAACGAACCAAATGGAATGGCCTGTGTCCAATATATCAATTAAATTGGGTTTTTATTTTGGAACGCATCTGTTAGTGTTATGTCAAACTCCTCTCAATTTAAATTCAACAATCGAAACCAAAAATCAAATAAGTTTATTCAAGATGATATTTTATTTTGAATCCCTGTCAGTCAAAATAACGACAAAAAAACAAATCTTAGGGATTTTAGATTACGGTTTAATAGCAATGAATTTATTTCGTCAGCTTCA
Organism: Tipula lateralis; assembly: GCA_963932295.1. Classification (NCBI taxonomy): domain Eukaryota; kingdom Metazoa; phylum Arthropoda; class Insecta; order Diptera; family Tipulidae; genus Tipula; species Tipula lateralis. Next base: position 109,832,204 of record OZ010737.1, read on the forward strand.
TTTTATAAGAACTGTCAATTTATATGAAATGGTGGAAAAAAGAACACAATGAAAAGGGGTTATAATGTTTCATAATTTAAACAAGAGAGAACTAACATTCTTATATGTGCTTGGAGCATTGAATGTAATTAGGATGTAATTTTAAAGGTAATGTAATTAGATCGCTGTAATTAGAACCATATTAGGCTCAGTTACACAATTTTAAGCAAGACTTTACCTGTCTCAACGGTACATCAATTTAAATCAATACCGGTTTCAATTTTAAAGAATCAATAATGAAGATTTAATGTATGGTAGTTGATCTATATTGGTTAGATCGACTACCATACATTAAATCTTAGTTGTACAACTCTTATTACAACATAAAATTGTTAGCTCTGGATTTTTCGTTAACATGTTTTGTAAATTATAATAGATACCATTAAAGATATGTAACGATACTGAAATTTCAAGGTCGTATAGAACTATAATTTTACCATATCTTATTTGCAGAATTATTATTATTTGAGATTCGACTCGATATTTTCTTTAGAAACTTCAATGAACTTTGGGTAACTATAAAACTATAAGAATCGCTTCTCTGATTCTGAAAATTTAAACAATGCCAAAATAATACTGAAAAACACTATAACCGCAAATATAAATATTTTATAAAAATACATATTATACTTTTTATAACTGTTTATTAAAATGGCCTGGTGTTTCGGTCATTCCATCTCGGTTAGTTAAGACTACAATATTTAACATCATCTTAATGATGTTAGGAGAAAAATCGTAATTGATCCTTCAACGGTATCCGGTTGTAGCTTAATGGTTAAAAGAGTTTCTCATCACGCCGCGGTCTTTAGTTCGATTCTCTCCGTTGACCAAAAATTAACATGCACCGGATGACATAAACTGTGGTTGTGTGTAAAACATTCGTTGGGCTGACCGCACCTTCAATGTACATCAATCGTTAAAATGGTTCGTAAGGTCTCAGTTAAGACGCGGTAAGGGACGTTAACGGCCTAAGATTATTTATTTATCCCTCAAATCCTCTCTCTTTTCAACAGGTTTTCATTCGACCGATGATAATCTGTTCTCTGCTGCTTCTCATAACCATCATATCAGTAACAAACAGCAAAATAAATTCATTTGAAATTTTTTAACTATCTTTAAATTTCTCGAATCGTTAATAATCATCAAAAACGTAACACATCGTTTAGAGACAAATAGACTTTCGTGAAACAGACCTTCGTCAATACAATCAGTACCAGCATATAATACGAAATAATGATGGCCTAAGACATTTATAGTCCGTCGCATCTAGTATTCAAATGAATAGAGTGTGGCAAGGTGATTATCGAGCACTCAATAAGGCCAGTTACTTATCCGATTTTTCATTTCCTGGACTTTTGTCACCAGCTGAAAAAATTACAATCTTCTCAACATTAGACCTCGCACAAATATGATTGCACTGTAGAACCTAGTATTAGGCAAGATTCCCAGTTAAGGACAGGGAGTTATGATTGAAAGAACGATCCGGTTACAGATAACTGACAAGGCGTCCATTAACTACTGTTATCACAAGACCATAGCACATTTAATCTGCAATTGCCAATCCGCAATCTCCAGTCTGCAATAACTATAAATCAACTAATAATCTTTTAATATTAAAATAAAAACATTAATAAAAAATTCTGAAATAAATTTATTAATTTGTAGCTCAGGAATTCGTAAATAATTAAATTTATTTAATAAATTAATTTTATTTTTTTTTTAAACCAAAACAACTATAGAGTTAGACTACACTTTAGAATCCCACAACACATTAAGGCTCTATTCCATGGAAAAAATTGACTTACAGTCAAAAAAGACGAAAAGAGAAAAAAAATATAAAACTCCAACTAAAAGACAACGTTATTGTTTATTTGTTTATTTATAGCAAATTATAGCAGAATTTTCACCGCTATTTAAGAAACCGTAACAAAAAGAACATTAATTATTCATTCTTGAAGTTTGTTTTAATTGTGAATTAAAATTTAGTTTTAAATATCACACTGCTAAACAAATATGATTTTTATTTCAATTCAATTTTAACTTAACCAAAATAATATACGGACTATTTGACCCTTGACTATAAAATTGGTGCGAAAATAATTTCTTGTCTTACACAAATTTTAAGTAGAAGACTTTATGTGTGACTTCAATAAAAAGTATTAAATTGTATACTTTTTATAGCAGTCACACTACCAAAAACACAAATATTTTTCCAGTCAGGTTTGACTGAGATAGCTTTCTGTTTCACTTACACCTCTATAAAATCTATATTATTGTCCCATTTTAATATTTACTGACAGTCAATTTTTCTCATGGAATAGAGCCTTTACTATTCTAATAAACTGAAAACCTATTTTTTAATTTTCAATCTGCGGTCACTTGCCAACTATTAATCACCAGCTATAGACAATTTCGAGATAGATGCGACCTTTGAAACCACCAAAGCCATGTATACACATCTATGTAGAAACCATATAACTATGGTCACATAAATAACATGAACCTAGCGCCGATATTATCACTCTCATTATCAACAAATAAATGCGAGTGATGGCGGAAACAACAATTCTCAATTCTTAATTGAGACAACGAAAACAATTTTTAGCAAACTTACACTGACGTAGCTACAGGCGTAAATCAGTTCAACTTACTTAGAATAGCAAGATAAACTAACATAAAACAGCAAATCCTCTGCATCGCAGATCTACCTTAAATGGTTCACACCATCTAAACCTAACATTAAAAATTGCTATCTCTACCACCACTCAGACATTTTCTCTATTAGATGATCACCCCACTCATTCAAAACACCCGCACCCATTCTTTCCCACATCCAACCACATGCTATCCACACAAAACACCACACAGAACTCTAGCATTTCTAAAGCAAAAGCTAAATCCATCTCGAGATTTTATATATTTTATTCTGTGCCTACCTTAACCCAAACATCAAGTCAAACAGATTATTCAATCAAGATAAGTGTCCTACGGAATTTAATTTTAATAAGAAATCTTACACTAGTAAAATGCATCATAATGTTTAACTGCTAGATAATACTATATCCAACAATTAAACAATTTGTTGCATTTTGCTAGTGGTGGTTTACAGACTATATATAGTCTCGTAAACCACCACCTTGTTTAATTTAAGAAAGTTAATTTATATTAAATCTGTGAGCTTTTCAAACCCCTTTATTTAATACAAGCTGCCATGATTTTATTATGCCTGATCTTCAGTATAAAATAACATATGACTTCAAAATGTTAAGTGAGGCGGTTAATATTGAGATGAGTAGTAATGTAATGCATTCCGAAAGCAACATTTTATTTTTTGATCGATGACAAATTATAAATGTTAGCCCTAAAAATAATTTTAACTTCCAAATAACACACATCCTCTACGGGAAAGAACACAATGACATCTGAAGCAAAAGTAGTTACTACCAAATAGAACTGCGCCAAATGTAGCCAGTAAGCACAATAACCAAACGTTGATAAATAAACCACTTTCATTGTGAGTAAATATTTAATAATTTTTGACAATCAGTGTCAGTGGTAATAATATCGCTGGTGCAGATATTTATCTATCGAAACCATGATACGAACCTTCTTGGTCAGTCAATGACCTCTAGAATTATGACACTTGTTGGTCACATTTCATGTCAAGACTGACCTTAAAAAAAATATTAAAAAATTGTGTTAGAAATATCTTTTTTGACCTTCACTAGCAAACGAAAATGTATTTCGTCCTCAGCAACAGCAATGTAAAATAATTTTTTATACTCCGAAATAGTAGAACTCAAAAACATGCACGCTTCTACGCTAACTATCTAACAGATACTACTTTTATGCAACTTCAATTTTCAATATAGCTCAGGAATCCATAAATCTAGATATATTAGAAAATAACGTGTCTAAAGGATTACTGGGTGCATCAGTTCTATTTGATTTGGCCAATACAGACTGTCGTGATGCCTGTTTAATTACTCTCCGCTTAAAACTTAAACCGCATCAGCAGCCATATACAAGGGATCATATTAAACAAAACAGCCATATGTTCAGAATTATTCTCATCCATGTATACAAATATATTACACATAATGTTCTATATAGTTAATCGATTATATTCCATCAGTCTGTTTTATTTTTTCTGTGCAACAGGCACTAAATTTTCTCAAACACTTTGAACCAATATTTTTATAGTAAAATTACAAAATATCCAAAATCATTTTCGGAAGTGCTCATATTGTATATCGTAAAAATGACATAAAGTCGACAGTTTAAGACATTTCAGATTGTCACTTGGATTTTTGTTACATAATCTGTTATATGTTATGTATAATATATTTATCCACATGTCTATATACGACAGACAATAAATTTTTGAAATGAAAACTATTTAGTGAATTGAATAAGATTACACATATTTCTTAAATTAAATAACTTAAATAAAAAATTGAAATAAATGTTTACGAATGTTATGTTTATTTTATTATATAATCTAACATGCTAACTATATATATATATCTGTATACATATGTGTTCACTTCTTGTTTTACATCATTGTCTTCTTTATATTCAGGATCATCATCATCATCATCAACATTTTCTGTTTTTCCAGTCAGTTAAGGAGAAATAAAAGGAAGAACATTTTTTTAGCAAGATGAATTTCTATCTTTATTGTATTTTTTTGTTTTTTTTTATTATTATTATTTTTTACAGGATTACAATAAAACATTCCAAATATTTGTCTTAATATAAAATGAAATGTGAAATGACATATGAGCACACATATAAAATATCGAATAAATATCAACTGTCTCATCCTCTGCATTCCTCCACCTCTACTTGCCCAAAACAAAATATTGTTTTTGTTCTTTCATTTTCATCTCTTCTTTCGATACACCATGTACCATATTGTGGTTTTACTCAACTTATTGCTGTACATATATTTCGATCGGAATTGCTTTTCGTTCATCCCACACGTCATACATAACGATGGGATAACGACTTTTTGAAAAGATAAATTTGAGATTTTGATATGATGATGATCAAAAAGGGATGTAATTGTTATGGGCAACAAATGACAAGGCCTTCTTAAAGAAACAAAATTCGCAGAAATTTATGGTGTCAAATTGATGAGTTTTACTCAGAGAAGCAAATGTAATATTGTAGACGTTACAATTATCATGTTTTGTGCTGGTTATCCAATCGTTCAATCAAAGACATAATGTGTACGAGTGTTATATTTATAATGGTATGTAGTCGGATAACTTTAATTTTTTAGCACAGCACATTCAAAGAATTGTGATGTTATTCGATGTTAATGATTTATTAAGGGAATGGTATACGTTATGAAGAAATATCCGTCAAAATTATATCGTAAATAAAATGATGTGATTGAGGGTTTATATGACGTGAAATATCATCATTTGACAATTTGGAGAATTATATACATATTTTTATATGCATGTATATTCTCGAAAGCTGTTATTTATTCTTAAGCGAATTATCCAATATGTACATACTTTTATATGTGTACATATATGTGAAAATCTAAGTATATATTTGATTTGATTTAACATAATTTGAAGCAAAAATATAGCATGCATTTATTAGCATTAAAATCATATCTAATTTAAAATTGAAATAATTTCCATAAGTTATGGACTTTTAACATGTCCGGAATATGGTTAACCTTAATTTTAAAAAATTATTCAAGTGTACTGAGAATGCTGTAAGTAAACGAAGAACTCAGGAGTGGTTTGTTCGATTCAGTTCCGGAGATTTAGATGTATAACATGCACATCGCTCTGGCTGGCCAGTCACTGAAAAGGCGATGAAATTTGTACAATTGGTGGAGTAAGAGGTACGCAAGCTGTCAGGAAATATTGTAGGCATTAAAAATTAACCACTTGACAGTTTGAAATCATTTGAAAAAAGCTGATACAAAAATAAGGTGGATTCTGGTTAATTCAAAGGAAACTAAACCATTTTTGAAGTGAATTATTACAGACGATATAAAATGGGTGAAACGTAGGCGCTCATAGTTAAGGGTTGGTGACCCTCCATAAAGGACTTCATAGTCTTGATTGACGGCAAACCAGATTATATTGAGTGGTTGGTGGGATTGGATGGGAATTGTCCATTATGAGCTGCAGTACCGGGGCAAAACAATTTGGCCCTGTTCATTTGGCCAACCACCTAAAATGTGCACCAATTCGTATTGCTCATAAAGTCTCAATTGAGACTTGGGAAAATGATTTGGTTTTTCCCCAGTAGATACAGCAAACGAATATTTTTGGCAAATTTAAAATTTGCAATCGCTTAACGGAAATACTCGTACGTATACATTTGCATTTTCAATAAAAATGGAATCTTAGAGGTTCACTGTGTTGAATATTGGCCAACTCATAAAGATGTTCATGAATTTGGCCATTACCCAGTAGATCACTGAGAAGAGAAAATTCGTTTTTACCATTCAACTTTCCAGATTTTTATTTGTACCAATAATCAAAGACGTTATCAATACCATCACCCATAAATTGATGTTCAAGCTTTTATGGATTCCAAACCCATTAGTAAGAAAAAATTATTATCGACAATTAAGTATCATAATACGAGTTTATAAGAATAATTACTAAGTGTATTTTAAGTTAGTAAAGAGTATGAATTGAATTACTATTCATATAATTCAACCACTATTCAGATATTTAAGCTGTGCGTTCGATTGGTACATAAATAAAAATAGATTAATGGTAAAAATAGGTTAAATGTAGCCGATTAAATAAATTAAAGGAGATTAAATACGGGTAGTTTTATATCTAGAACCTGTCCGAAATGAATTACCATCAATTTTAAATCTAAATTTATAATATATGCATATCGAAGAGGAACAAAATTATAATATTTTACTTACTGTTTGTGTGTAAATTATGACAACTCCGCAGAAAAAATAATTCTAATTGCAAATTTCATAGCGATAATTAACTTATTCAATTTTATAACATACGTTCCACCGTTACTAGTCAGGTCATGTTTTAATTAGAAATTGAATAAACCATAATAAGCTTTGAACTACATCTATTGGCCAGATTGAACTTAGTAAATATAATTTAACTTTTCGAAGATACAGCAAATACTAGATCACGAGATTTAGACCATAGTTTTATTTTATGATGATTGATGATCTTTTAACCTGCCAGGATCCTATTGAGTTATCGTCATTTTTTCGATAGAGTTCTTTTAAGAATTACTGAAAAAATTATAGTTATCAAGCAAAGACAAACGATGGGTTTTGAACTACGAATTGAAAAATGTATGTGGAATATCAAGTAAGTGCAATTGTACCACATATTATGATATATGTTTATCAGCAAAAAAAGTTGGGATTTAAAGCGAAAATAGAACTTAAACAAAGAGCAATTAATAAACGAAGATGTATCTATTGATGGGTAAGTAAAAGACAATAAGTGTGTTTACATTTATTTAATCGAACATTCCAATTTGAAAACGTATATCTATAGGAGTCATTGTCTTAATAATTTTAATTTATATCATTCTCTATTTTTAGGTGTTCACATGTTTTTTGTATTAGCTACTCTTTAAGTGTTACACTCCTATTCTTTTGCTTAGGCGATATATGTTTTTTATGTGTCTCGATATATTCTAAATTTCTTAAAACACGAACTCTCAAATACTAGCTCCCAAATATATATATCCTACTCCTTGTTCGCTCGAATCTTGTTGGTCTTTCACCGATCTTTTTTTTGTTATCTTTTAAATGGAGTAATCTTACATATAATGTAGATCTAATGAGCATTTTTGGCTGATTTTTTTGGTTTATTGTCAGTCAAGCATCAATCGATTTTATTACCTTTACCTCCGTTACAAAATAGAAAATTTGAACATTATTATGGATGTTTCACGATAAAAAAATATCTTACATTATTTATCAGAAGCGTCATTTATTTAAAAAATTCTTGTTTATAAAAATTTTGTTACATAATAATAGTTTGAATAAAAATATTTCCCCTAATATTATTTTATAGAAATTTAATTGCTCCTGATATTTTATTTTGAAACCGCATGGCTTCTTAATTTTCTTTCGCTTGGTTTTAATATCCTACCTTACCCTTTTACCAAATAAACCGAGAAGGTATTAAACCTTTATTATTCTAATGTAATGAGCCATCTTACGGTTAGTTACATTAGTACAATAGACTGGTTTCGCTGAATTTATAATTGGAACAATAAATTGAACGAAACTTTAAAATGCAACAACGTAAAGTCGCAGCTTCACGCATGTCAAGCAATATTATCTATAGAATTATTAATCTAAGTGCTCAAAACAATAATTGTTGAACAGCTTATATGATATGATATATGATATGATATGATATGATAGGAGAAGTACAAGCCAACCAGTTACGGTGATCCTAGGTATGTTACCATAATCCTGGAGTATATTCAGCAGAGTTCCAAATGGATATCTGAGAATTATTTATTCCAAAATTATGCGGGCCCAGGCCCTGCCTGCATCTCATCATGTAAGGTTTAGGAAAAGGAATGTTAATCACAGAAATGACTAAGGTGATAATCCACAGCAGAGTCATTGCTAACTACATTATTAGTAAATTATAATATATTGTTAGTATAATCATTTTCACATTTGGATAGAATTTGTTAGTATTGTTATTTTGTTAGTTGGATAGGATAGGAATGTTCTAGGTTCATCATATATATGTAAATGTCTACGACAGTTATTATTGGAGCATTTGACTTTTATTTGGGTCATCTCATCATATGCTGTTAGTTATTTTAATCCCTATTTCCATCCCACCACCAGCTACGCGAGGGTTGTTACGTCTTAATGACCCGACAGCAATATATATTATGATGATCTATTTAAGCTCAGTTATGTACTTGTGTAAAATTATAAATAAATCGGTATATTGTTGTCATTATTAGCTACCTATGTGTCATTCACTCTTGTCTGTTTATATTAGGATATTACAAATTCAGTTCCATTCATATCATTATTAGTTATATGAGAAGATTATTATTACACTGTTAGGGTCCTTATCTGAATAGCTGCTATTATGGTGAACGATTCAAACGATTCAAGATATTTATTGATTTATTAATTATATAGTAATTGTACTATTATTTAAGCAAGAGAATCGTTTGATCGTAAATACCATCCAGCAGCTATCCTTTTAGTTCTCTATTATGTTTAAAAAAATCTTAAATAATCTTAAATAAAATTTTTATTTTTAATTTTTTCATAAATTATTTCAATTTAAGTTTCTTATAGAATTCAAAGATTAAAGCATTGAATAGCATTCAGAAATTAAACCATTGAATAGCTTAAACCAGCAATATGGAAGATTTTAAAATAAAACCGCCTCAAGTATTATATAGGCGATTTTGAAATAGACAAGAAATTCTCTCTCATACATAAGAAAGGGAATTTTGATGAACTAAATGAAAAACGTGTTATATACATCATATGAGTAGGCATTGAAATTTACACTGTAGTGTAATGTGTATATTGGCGTTTTCAACATATCTAAACCAATACCATTTCTCAATTACATTGAATGTACATATATAATTGCCAATTTATACAACGATTGCACAATGGCGGTGATCGCGTTAAAATACAAAAAAAAAAAAAAAAAAAAAAAACTCTAAAATCTGTTCTACTAGTATGCCATGATACAATATAAAACAAAATATGTTTATTTACTCGTAGTTAGAAATTTAGAGTTATATAAGAGCGAATTATTCGATGGGATAACCAAACGGGACAAAAAGAAAGACTCTTCGCATGCGATTGTTTTCAATCAAGAGAATATTGACATGTGAATATGTGATATAAAATGCTATATATAAGATAGCAACACAAATACGTTATATATCAATAATTGTTGAACAGCTTATATGATACGAAATGCCATACCGCTAGAATCAGAAATCATTCGACTTATTTATTTTAAACTCTATTTTCAAAAATACTAACATTATCCACTAGCAAAAGTTATCTACTTCTAAACTATACAAAACACAAATGTTAAGAGTGTATTGGCTATTCTCGATTATGTATGTATAGGTTGTGTCTGAGTGCCAAAATGGTTCTGAGTCGGAATAACGTATTTTTCAGCAAAAACAATATCAATTTTAATTTTTTTTAACAATTAGTATTAGGCTTCATAATTGTCGTCACCTCCGGGTCCTCGTTCGTTAGAAGGGGTGGGTTAAGTGTCCTAGGTGTGAGGAGGGTCACACTAAATGACGGCAGATGGGCTGGTTTACGGTGTTACGCGACCCGTGCCAACAAACAATGAGGCTGGGGGCCCATTTAACAAAGCCCAGTCGCAAACGGAGCTCTCTGGATACTTGGCGACCTTCAGTTGTAAGTAGCCTTACCTGCGTAAACGGATCTCTGCGCAGGTGGACCATATATTTCACCGAGATTCGTGGGAACAACATAGAATACAAAAAAAATATAACAAAACCGAGACCGGCGCTCCCCAAAGACCGGAAACAAAAAGTGAGAGCTCCAACCGTAAAGGTGGGCTCCCTCAAAAACACCAGAGAGAAGCAAATTCAAGGCATCTAAGCTAGGGACGAGCGGAACTCAGGGGAAATTAAGGGTTACTGAGGGAGGCTTGACTAACGTCAGCCAATCGAAGCAGCGCTATTAGAATAGACGCGTGGCGTTTAGGGTTTTTTGGACAGGTGGGCTGCAACCCCTGAGGGCAGCTTACGGTTGAACAAAAGGAATCCGTGGCATGGACCAAGAAAACGGCCGAAAACTCAGATAGAGACCATGTGTTGAAAAGACAGCGGTCCCAGGATGAGCTGGAGCCCGTCGACGCAAAATGGCCCAAAATGCAAGCGGAGCAGGAAACTCCTCACAAGGTTTTGTCTCCTAATAAGGCTTAACTAAAATCCTTCAGGGATTTTGTGAAGGAGCGTGTGTCATTGACAGGAGTCATGAAGATGAGAACATCACCATGGGAAAATAGAGCTTGGTGTGCAATGCACTAAACTACGTTTTCCTAAGAATCCTGAGAGAAAATCCAGGGCCCCTCCATCGCCCCTCCAGCGGGGAGTGAAATACGTAAGTAGGCTCAACTTGGGTTTGCAAAATTTAATACAAATTAACCTACACCATTCAAAGGCGGCGTCGGCCGCCTTACTCCTCAGACTGACTAGATCAGAGGAAGACGTGGTCCTTATTCAAGAACCTTTGATAAACACCAGCAGGATCTGTGGCCTTAAAATGAAGGGGTATATATTAATATACTCGAATTTCAGGATCTGAAATTCGGGGGATATCAAATCCTGCAGTCTTGGAAAAAATAATTTAAATATTTCCCTTCTTTCTCAATACAGCAATGGTGATGTAACTGCGGTCAGCCTAGAGGTTGATGGCAGTATAATTTGGTTGGTCTCAGCCTTTTTGGATCAGGACAAACAGGTTCCGCCGGATAACCTGGGGGACCTGGTCCTCGAAGCGTAGAGGAAGAATATTGGGGTGCTCGTTGGATGTGATGCAAATACGCACCACGCAATCTGGGGAAGCACTGATATCAACGAGAGGGGTGAGTTACTTTTTGATTACATTTAAAATAACAACCTCATGGTGTGTAATATTGGGCAAGAACCCACTTTTAAAACTAAAAATCGGCAGGAGGTTCTAGACGTAACCTTCGCCTCAGAAAAAATGTACCTTATAGTCAGTGAATGGAGAGTGGCGAAGGAACACTCCTTCTCTGACCATCGTTACATAACATTTAGTCTTAACGTTTCCCCTGCCACCCGGCAAGCAAAAACCGGTATGGCGGTGTAGGACAGCATTTAATAGAGCCAAAAGTACGAGAGAGGCTCAGGACTGGGACTCCTACAAGGATAACCTCAAAGTATACAAAAAAGAATTAAGGAAGGCACAGTGGAAATCATGGAGACTCTTCTGTGACAAAATGGAACAAGTTTCCGAGACCTCTTGTCTTAGGAAGATGTTGTCTTCCAATCCTACCAGTCCTGGTTATTTAATTAAACCGGCTGGATCCTGGACTGCTTCTAGTAAGGAATCCTTGGAACTTCTCATCGAAACCGAATTTCCAGGAAGCTTCGATGACTCGATAGGGACTAGTACTCACCAAGAAGCACACTCACTGCGCATAGAAGATATCGTAACCAAAGAACGAATCCTATGGGTAATTAAAGGGTTCAAAAGCTATAAATCGGCTAGTCCTGACCGAATTATTCCCGCGGAGCTTCAGAACAACTCGAGGATTATGCTCTCCTGGTTGGAAGTAATCTTCAAACGGTGTTTAAAACTAGTCTGTACTCCGCGGGAGTGGATGGAGGTTAGAAGTTTTTATTTCGAAAGCGAGTAAATGCTCGCAGGGTTACCCAAAAGACTTAAGACCAATATCTCAATCATCCTTTCTATTAAAAACCTTGGAAAGACTGATGGATATCTACATACGCTCAAAAATAAGGCCTCGTGACTAGGCTCAGACTCAGCACGCTTACTGTAAAGGGAAATCTGTGGAGCACACAGCTCTGCATGTCCTGGTAAGTAGAATTGAGAAATCATTATTCTCGCAAGAGTTTTGTATGGTGGCGTTTCTTGACATTGAGTGCGCCCTTAACAATGTAAAGAAGGAGGCAATTCTGGAGGGATTGTTGCTACTAGGTGTGGATTACCCTATAAGTGGGTTAATCAATCACATGCTTGGATGCAGGATGATTAACTCGGAACTGAGGGAATCCACCATCAGGAGACGGGTGACTCTGGGAACCCCACATGGGAGGTGTCCTGTCTCCTCTCCTCTGGAACATAGCAATCAAAGAGTTGCTTTTACAGCTGGAGAGAGAAGGGATCGGGGTGATTGCTTATGCAGATGATGTAGCGATAGCTGTCTCTGGGAAATGCATAAGCACGGTGGCGGAGGTAATCCAAAATGCCCTCCTAATTATAACGAGGGAGGCCATCAAATGTGGACTGGCAATTAGCGCATCTAAAACTGAATTGGTACTATTTAGTAGGATATATAAAATCCCTGTAGTAGATCCACCTCTACTAAATGTCAACAGACTAGCTTTTACGGACAAGGCAATATTTCTAGGCGTAATCTTGGATAGTAAGCTTAGCTGGAAGCCCAACATTCTGAAAAAAGTAAACAAGGCTGTGTACTCGAGTAGGAACGCCATCGGAAAGTGATGACGTCGGAGCTAGTACACTGGCTATTCACTTCCTTATTAATACCTGTACTTTTGTATGAGGTGAGCATACAGGAAAAGGATTGAGAAGGTGCAAAGAATGGCCTGTATGCTTATAAGCGGGGCGCTGAGGACAACACGTACAAGTGCCTTAGAGGTCTTTTTTCACCTTCTCCCCGTGGACATTTATGGTAAGCAGATGGCGGCGATTACGGCCACTCGACTATCAGCCATTTCTCAGTGGAAATGTCTTCAGACAGGACACTCGACGATAGTAAGATCGCTGAGGAAAGAACTGGCGAATCTAGACTATGTTACACCGACTCTGTGCTTCGAGAAAAGGTTCCAGACTAGCTGCCTCTCAAGGGAATCTTGAGGGAGTGGGTTGGCAGCTGAAACTGAAGCATTGCAGTTCTTTACAGATGGCTCCAAGCTACACGGTAAAGTAGAAGCTGGAGTCTTCTGTGATAAATTAGAGGTAGATATAGCAGTTCGTCTCCCTGATCACTGCAGTGTGTACCAGGCAGAGGTGATAGCGATTGAGGAGGTCCTGATCTGGTTCAGACATAATGTGGTATCCTCGACTGATATCGCAATTTATGTGGACAGTCAGTCGGCAATCAAGTCGCTTGTTTCTGTTTGTCTAGCGTCTAGAGTGGCGTTGGGTTGCCGCTCGTCTCTTAATAAGATGAGTGATCATTTCAACATCAAGGTAGACTGAGTCCCCGGCCACTCAGACGTCATGGGAAACTGCAGGGCGGACGAACTAGCGAGGCACGTTTTAACTCTCCAACTGCTACCGGAAAGGGCAAAGTTGGTGAGACCCATTAACACACTCAAGACTGTGCTTAAAAAAGCGAGGGAAGCCTCAGCGAACAATAGGTGGACGAACACACTCTCATGTAGAGTGGCAAGACAAGTCTGGCCAAAGCTGAACTTGAAACGCTCAAAGGCACTTTTCCCTTCCTACGAAGACGTGAACTTAAAACGATCGTGGGGATACTCACAGGACACTGCCTTCTTGGAGAACATGCGAAGAGGCTGAGTCTGGAAGTAAATGACTTTTGCAGAAGCTGGGACGAGGAGGAGGAAGATACGGTAGTTCGCTCATGCCCGGCTTTGGCACACAAAAGTCATTAATATTTGGGTTAGTTTTGAATGACTGCCTTTCTTGTCTCGAAAACTGTAACTCAACCTAACCTAACCTAACTAACAATTAGTAGATTTGAATTTGTGGTACCGTCGCACCACGAAGATAGAGCCCAAAATCATTTTAAGGATATTGGAGTACCAAAGTCAAAATATAACATAGTCAAAATATCACATGTGTCAAAATTTATAATTCAAAACATTATATAAAATAAGCAATAGAAATCACTGGTTTCTACTTTTGAAACCTAGCATTGTATAATTTATTATGAATATGTTAATTTTTTGGTCAATATTTATGGTAATTTTAGTTTTCCTCACATATAGTTACAACGTTCTCATATATACTATAGTTTCAAAATAAAAATTGAGGCTAACAACTTACTTTGAAAAATATCATTTTAACACAGAATCGTAAGAGTTCTTGTCGTTTCAATCGTAAGTGAGGTTTCTTCAGAAAAGCAAATAACAAAATTTTTAAAATTGCTAGACGAGTTCCCCATTACAAGAGTTACTTTATGGTTATGGACACTTATCAGAATCAGAACATTAATAAATATTTTCACTTATTAAAAAAAACAAATATATATTATTAATTTACTAGAGTGAGTGATGAAAATATTCGCTAAACGTCATCAAAAAAAAACAGAAACTTTAATTAATATGTACATACAAGGTTATGTGCACATGGAAGCTAAACTCTCTAGGATATTCATAAAACAGAATTGCAGATTTTAATTTAAATCTCAGTTTGGAAAGGAAACCAACTAAAACAAAGTACAAATATAAAATTTAAAACAGAAACCTTACAGCAGTATACGGTAATACAAATTTAAACAGTTTAGATTAGTTATTCCCATGTGTCCCGATACCTGCTTCTCTCTTTTTATATAAAAAATTTTCATATCTAAACCGACACTAACGAAAAATGTTATGCGAAAAAAAATATTTTTTTAATCTCAACTTCTCAAGTCTCAAAAAATTTTTAATCAAAAATCACATTCAATTTAGATTCAAGTCAACTAACCTCCTATGTATACCAACCACAACCATATCATCAATTAGGAGCCTTCAACCCCTAAAAAAACATAAAACAAATTGGGAAGGTGCGAGAGTACATTTTGTTGGTATTTATTCGAAATTATCTTGCTTTACTGATTTTGATTATTTTTCGGAATATTCAAAATAACTCGTAAAATTTACTACTTCATTCTTCTTCTTGTGGTCTTGTTAAGTATTTCAAGCTGTATTTTTATCTTTTTCACTTCTTGGATGATGTCTTTCGTTTTCATATATGGTTCTACATTACATTGTACATACGAAGTAAATAAGGTCATTTATCTTGTTTTTCATTTTTATTTTTTCGTTTGGATATTTTCTTCTTTTTTCAGATCAGATAATTTATTTTGTGGTACATTAATTTCACTCTCATGGTATGTATAGATAGATAGTTAGATGAAGAAACATACACACAATAGATTGGTGATATAGAGACATGATATTTTTGGTTAATTTTTATAATACTTGTCTTTTTATATATAAAAAAGGTTGAAATAAAGGAAGAAGATAAGTGTGGGTAGTTGGTACTATTGCTTTGGTACTATACAGACTAGAACTTGTGCAAAATTCATATGAGTGTGACAATGTGTTGTTTGTGATGGGAAAAATTTAATTTGTTATAATATTTTTATGTGGAAGATAGAATACACATATTCGAAATGAGAATGACCGAGTTAAAAAAGACATGGATCATATATCACATTTGTTTGAATATAGAAGAAGGTATTCAGTTTTTTGTACTTTTAAGTGTCATTGAGGAATATGGCAAATTATTGTGTCTGGTTTTGCTTTTCGGTATGATTGGTGTGGGATCAACGTTTGAAGTTATTGATGTGAAAAATATTCGAAATCATATATTTCATAAAAATTGTAAAAATTTCAAGTTGATACCGTGTAAGATACGAAATATAATATTTTACACGTTGTAACTATTTACAAGAAATGAAGCATATATATATATATATGAAGCATATAAGAATAGATAATATAACTGTGACGAATTTATATTTTAATAGAATTTAACTTAGATTTGAGCGTTGATTAACTGCCTTGAAAATTTTCCAAGTCGACAAAATTCGGGTTCTAATAATACGTTCAAATTTGAAGATTTTTTTAAGCTAACGAACTCTTACATTATAAAGGAGGGTTACCAAATATTTCTCTTGTGTTTAAAACGGTACAACTTGGTATTTGAATCTACATAAGCTTTATTTATATCGTTAAATTTAGTTATATAATTGTTTGACATTACTTTATTGAAGGGCAGCTTCAATCTTCTTTATATCGCGATTGCAAAGTATGTTCTTCTAGACTATCATTGCTATAAAATGGAGAAAAATTGTTATTGTGAGCAACTGTGAACTTCTGGGAAAATAAATAACTCTGAGCTTCGACAATTCTAACGTCTAATACTATAATTTACAAGTTTGAAACGTATTCAATGTAGCAAATGGATTTCTCACAAAAAGGTATAAGACACTAGTTTGTATACTTTATAATTAATTCTTGTCTATAAAAGTTTAAGTGGTTCCTCCTTACGTTTTAATAATTTGTGTATAGGTCCTGAATTATTATCGATAGATAAACTAGTTCGCTCAATTCAATAACTAGCGCAAACGCGTGTCTGATCTATTGTGAAAGAAAAATAATTATATAAATATTCGCGTTTGACTTTTCTCAAGTAGTATCGTCCTAATTTGTTTTTAATTTTAATTCCCATCTAAAAACCATTAATAATAATAAACATGTTTGACCTGACGATAACTGTAAATTTCACATGAGTACCGCGGTTAGAGAACATAACACAAGTTGTTATTACCTTATCAAAAAACTTGAACCCCATTGAGCTCGTTCGATGTTTGAACTGTAATTTGTTGGTTCTCTAAGGAAATTTCTGCCTAGAATTTTAATTTGCTAGATTTTCGATATCTTTTTTACCGTTGTTTACATTCGCATCATCGTGGTCAAATAAGAAAGCATTTTTATCATCGCTTGAGGTAATTGTAATAATGTTATTATTTGCATTCAAGTTATCTTTTTTGTTCCAATTAAAATTTAAATTAAATATTTGATAAATTCGGTCACAAAAATTCACATGGTAAAAAAATCTTCTGAATATGGTTAAAACTGATCAAGTTTTTCTCGACCAACAGATTCTTTTAATCTGAATCAAGAGATTCAGAGCTGATTGCATTTTCTGTAAAACGCACTCAGCTTTCAATAGTGTATCTATTGGATCTGAATTAAATGATTGTACAATTACGAAAACCATTGAACATAACTTTATCGACGATCGATTGAAGAAAAAGAAAACAATATAATCTATGTGCGAGTTAAAAAACTTTGTTTTTCGTTCACTCAGAATCCTTTTTCAACTATTTGATACCACTTGGAAAACGGTTTATAAGCGAAAACACTTTTGTATAGTTATATAAACGTTTAATGATAGTACATAATAGACAGCTTGCACCCATGGAATTTACATATAAACTAAAAATCATAATATTTTTCAAATACTGCAGAAGTATTTTGTCAAAATAGGACAACGAACTATCATAGATCGATTATCTCGCCCGATCACATCGAGCTGTAGTTTTATTTTAATATGTCCTAAACAAATATGGATATCTCTTCTTGTTTACACCATATTTCCAATTAAAAAATGAAACAATACAATACTCAAACTATATCATTTCTGGATACTGAAAATTAACTTTTATATAAACCAAAAACAAATTTGAAATTTTTTATATATATGTATCACGTTTAACACTTTCACGGCGCAGTTGACATTATTTTTGCAGCACTCGATAAACTAAAATCAAAAGCCCTTAAATGGGTTAAGCAAAATTATAAAAAATACGAACAAACACAAACAACAATTTAAAATCAATCATGATGTTTTTAGGATGTTTTGTACAATACAAATGTACATTACATAAATGTTGCAATATATGTATAATAGGTATATGTATTTTGCTTTAATATTTTGAAATAATTTTGATAATTTAAAAAATAAATTGTCGTTTGTGTGTGACGATTATTAGGTTTTGTTGTTGTTGTTGTTTCATACGCTTATTCATAGATATATTTTTATTTCTAATAATTACATTTTTAAAGGTAAATAATATTTTTATTAGCATACGAGTATTTCTAGGAAAGTGTAGTCGCACCGAGCTTTATTCAATCTTTACTCCGAATTGTTTATTTTACAATTTAAAGCTTTGAAATAGAATTTTTTCAGTTTGAATGTTTTTTCAGTTTGTAGAATTTTTCTCTGATGGGCCAGATCCTTCTCTACGCTCGGTATGAGCCATCAGCGTCGGGTTTTGGGCCATATATTCCACGCATGATTCTTCACTCAAATGTAAAAATCCATCTTTTTTTTATTCAACCGTCAAAGTTTAACTCTCTCAAGCGCACACCATAAACCCTCTCGATTGATAGAGTCGTACGCTTGCTTGAAATTTAGGGGCAGCTAGTGTACATCTCGAGATGTTAAGAGAAATTTGTGAGTATTCATTATTATATCTTACTCGGAAGTGCCTCCCTAATTCTATGATATTAAAATTTAAAAAAATTGCTCCGGACTTGAACGGTCTTTTGAAATCAATACATGGTCAATTTGGCTTGGGGATGTTTTACGTGGATGTGTCCATGTTTCCAAATGGATGTTTTAAGAGGAAAGAATGTACTTGCCAGTTTGAGATCATGAGCGATCGCAAAGTACATCATTCTTTCCCCATTTTCGGTCGCAGTTTCGTGTCGGGATACATATACCTATTATACATATATTGCAACATTTATGTAATGTACATTTGTATTGTACAAAACATCCTAAAAACATCATGATTGATTTTAAATTGTTGTTTGTGTTTGTTCGTATTTTTTTTAATTTTACTTAACCCATTCAAGGGCTTTTGATTTTATTTTATCGAGTGCTGCAAAAATAATGCCAACTGCGCCGTGAAAATGTTTAACGTGATACATATATATAAAAAATTTTAAATTTGTTTTTGGTTTATATAAAAGTTAATTTTCAGTATCCAGAAATGATATGTATGAGTATTGTATTGTTTCATTTTTTAATTGGAAATATGGTGTAAACAAAAAGAGATATCCATATTTGTTTAGGACATATTAAAATAAAACTACAGCTCGATGTGATCGAGTGAGATAATCGATCTATGATAGTCCGTTGTCCTATTTTGATAAAATACTTCTGCAGTATTTGAAAAATATTATGATTTTTAGTTTATATGTAAATTCCATGGGTGCAAGCTGTCTATCTTGCATGCATTGTCTTTGATAGTACTATAAACCTTTCCATGACGGTTAAGTTTTTATTTGCTTGATAATAATTTCAATAAAAACAAATAGATTGCTTTTATTAAACATATATAATATAAACATAAAAGGAAAGAAAACATAGATTTCATTGTTTACCTACACATTAAAAATATATGTGGTGATATGGTACAAGATATAAGGTTATGTTATATAATATATTAGAATGTTTAATATTTTTATTTCCTGAAATATGACAAGTATGTATTTATGAATGTTTACCAAGTCATATGTTATGCGTTGAACCCACTCATATGCTTTTTCAACGCATAATAATTTCCACCACAATTATTTTCCCCAAAGTCCTTAGCACCATTAGAATAAGTCGGTTCATGCAAAGAGTACATGTTCAATTTTGACTTATGTTCTCGTTTCTTTTTTTCATATGTCTCCGAAAAATGTATGGTATGCAGTAGTAAGCAAAAAAGAAACATTATTTGTTCAATCAATTTGATAGAGTGGGATGAATGTCCATTTGATCTCAAGAGAACTTTGCCCTATGGGTTTCTAACAGAAATACTCCTTAAGCCAAACATAAATTATGTTGCTGTTTATATAAGCAGACTTTGAACATTATACGATACTGATCTTGAAATCACTCCATTTTAGAATTCAACTTCCTTATTCTTTCCTTTAAATAAAAACGACTGAATTGTTTCGCTTTTTTAGCCGTTATTAGACATTTTTAGTCCTTACTCTGCACTGACAGTCAGATTTCTTTTAATTAGCAAAAAGTCTTACTGGGATTATGTATAAAAGGTGGTTTAATTTTAAGGGCCGACGTTGAATGTGAACCACACCTAAACGTCAAGTTTTTTTCTGCGATTTGAAATTTCTCAATTTCAGACTAAAGCTCTGTCCGATTTCTGTGAACATTACTTTTCTTGTAATAATTTTGACAGGTTAATGTCTGCAACCAAATTATTACATTAACTGCGTGTTATAATTTTGACATTTCTGTAATAATTTTAACAAAACAACAATGTCGAGCAATAAGAATATTTTAAATTCTTCAAAGTAATTTTATAATATATACTCGTATGTATGT
The DNA here is from genome assembly GCA_963932295.1 of Tipula lateralis. NCBI lineage: Eukaryota > Metazoa > Arthropoda > Insecta > Diptera > Tipulidae > Tipula > Tipula lateralis. The sequence goes on from OZ010737.1 coordinate 109,853,085, forward strand.
TAATAATTTTTATATACATATAGTATGTTATTAAGATAAATAACACTATATTAGGGTCAATTAGAATTATATTTTAATGTCCACTTCAATATTAATTTGTACAAGCTTTTTAAAAACGCTTTACAATGTTTTGTAGTTTGAAATTTCAAAATTAATATGTCAATATTATTACAGAATTCGGACAGCAAACGAACTTACATCAAAATATGGAAGGGCAAATTATTTCGCTTATGTCAAAATTTCATTATTATAGAAATCGGACCAGGGCCTAAGAAATCAAGTAATCGGATAGGAAAGCAGGAATCAAGTATCGAATAGGAATCAAGTAAACCATGCATTTCGTTCTTTTTTTATTTTTAACACAAACATTTTGTTTGTTTTTGTCTTTTACGGCTATTTCAAAAGCCATGCATAAGGAACCTCTTCGCTTGTAGCAGCAAATCCATGATCCTGTAATTTTTTAAAATACATATGCCACTAGTTAAGAGTTATTTATTTCGCCCACACAAGGTTTGGTTATATTAGGTACATAATTTTTAAATGTGATCATAACGTATTGTCTAAAATTGTGTGTTGCTTTAGTGCATCATTGATTGTTCACAGGTTATTTTTCATATTTTGAATAGCAAAGTTCAACTTTATGTTCAATTAGATCTAGTAGAATGTTTTCTTTCAGATATTGTAGACATTAGCTAAAAAACAATTAAAATAGAAATCACGAAACATTAACATACCAGATATAAACAAAACAAAATGACTTTAATTTGGAATAATCATTAGTGCAATACTGTTAGTGTAATTTCGTCCAGATGACATAATCGAGAAATAATATAATTTACATACAGAAGTGTTGATACCATATATAATAAATGATATCGATAGTTAAAAGAAAACTAAATCAATAGCTTGGAGGCCGTAAACGACCCCAACCTCGTCTCAACTAAGACCTTACGAACCAATTTTAACGATTGGTGCACGTTGTAGTGCCCATATGCCCAACGAATGTTTTAACTCACAACCGCTTTTTATGTCATCCGGTGTATTTTTATTTTTAGTCGAGAATCGAACTAATACCGCGACGTGATGAGCCCTGTGTTACCACTTAACTACAATTGTAGTAGATCTATTACATTTTTGTTTGCTTAAAATTTCAGTACGTACGTACTATATCAATTCTACTACATTTTCTTAACTAACGAAATCTATAACACATTATAAATGTTATGCATTGCTTATTGCGTAAAGTTTTTTCTAACAATTCAGTTCCATAAATTATCACGATTTTCTGATGTCATGCTTGATGGGTAAATTAATGTCAAATATTTTTTAAATATAAATTTTAGTTCAGTGTGTATCATTAAAGTATGTGTTGTATTTTGAATGAAAAAAGTTTCCAAAAATTAAGTTTAAAATAAATAATTTTTATTATTTGTTCCCTTAAAAGTTTTGTTAAATAAAATATTATCGAGAAATGAAGAGATATTTTCTTCCTGTTGAAAAAAATCAGTAAGTTCATAAATTGAAGGTTATGTAAAACGATTTTCTTAATATATTAAAATAATAATGTGATTTTTTATAAATTTTGTCGTTATTTTTAGAATTCCAGGACCCTCGAGATCGAATGAAATTTCCAAACCTCTAGTTCAAGGAAATGATGATCAGTTAACTGATGATTCTAACAGTCAGACAAATGTACCACAGCTGAAAAAGAAAAAGTATGTACAAAAAGATAAAATTGAATGGGAAATTAAATTCACCTGGCTCACTCAATTTAATGGAGAGGCGTTTTGTAAATTATTCACCAAAACTATGGTAAACAATCTGTCTCATATTACAAACCATAACGAAAGTTCAAAAAATTAAGAGAAGGTTAAACTTTCACATGAAGTTCACAAATTGAATGAATCTTTCCTTAATCAAAGAGTAAAAAAGAAAACCGAAGTTGAAATAATGTGTGTGATATATTGTATCCAACATGGTTTACCATTTAGGATAATGGATTCACTACCGAAACTTATTTTAACGATATCACCACATTCTATTCCAGCCCAGGAATTAAAATGCGGGCGTACCAAGGCAACAGAATATATAAATGAGATAATAGGGCCATATGCTGCCGAAAAAATTAGTAAATTTTTAAGAATCAATATTTTTCTATACTTATTGATGAGACGACCGACTTAACCACATCTAAAAAATTGGTGATAATAGTACGATACTTTATTGAACTACTAGCAGAGCCATCTTAATTTTACAGAGCCGAAATACTAAAAATTGAGCTTAAATTAGAGGAAGTAAAATAGAGGAAAAAACGTAAATTCCCATACAAAATATATGGCAAGTAAACATTTTTTTAAAATGAAATATTTCAATGAAAAGTATGACAAAATAAATATTTTAATGTTGAAATCATATAAAAACTATTTATATAATATATCATTTAAATATTTTTGAATAAAATCAATTGAATATAATATAAATAATTAAATAAATAAATCATTAAATTCAAATATCGCATTAGAACTTTTAATATGTATACGCACAAATACATACATACTCGTATCATATGAAAAAAAAATATTCTCATTTATACGCATGAGCAATATGAAATATCGATCGAGTACGATCAATGACAACAGAGTCATCTCTGGAAAAATTAAAACTACTACTAAAAGCTATATACAAATTTTATCATAAATGTTATTACATTCTACAGGATAAAATACTTTAACATATTCTAAAATCCGTATGAAATCGAGTATTTGCTGATAAAATTGTGTGTTTTGTCAAGAAACTTATATATGTAAGAATTTTAAGGTTAGCATTTTTTTCGAGTTGGAGGAAAATTTGATTTTATAAAGATATATACGAGTATGTATGTATGTATATATACTTACATATAAAATTTAACCGTTAACTTGTTAACTTGAATTGGTAAAACCAAATCCATTAGAAATTTTTTTTAAATCTAACGACTTTTTGGATAAAAAAAATAACGCCCAGCTGACATCTATTGAAAGATCGTAAGTACTAAAACGAAAGTACTAAAACTTAACATTTTACCCTGAATAAATTAAATTTAAATAGATTTACTTTTATCTATATTGAATATAATAATTATAATTAATAATTATTATGATATGTGAAACAAATAAATTAATTTTATTATGAATGTCATATGTCTCTTGTAAAGCTTTTCCGCCATGTCATGTTTCTGGTTTGTTTTTTATAGTATAGGGTACACCTATAAACATTCCATCAATTTATTATTTTATAATTAAAATTATTTTTTTAAAAATAATTATGTTTTACTTTTATAATTTCTAGAATATAAATGTATTTCAAAGAAGTTACGGTTATTTTGATTCGAAATTAAAAGAAAATTATGCAGTCAGATAAAAATAAAATGTGCTGTTCGTATGGAACACCCTTTTTTTTCTTTTAGATCGACATACAATTTTTTTTTTTATTTTTTAGTTTCGTTTTTAGTAGGTAACACGCGACAAGCTACGGACATTTTGCTGCAAAATAAAAGTAAACGTGTGCGGTTAGATTAAAAAAATGAACTGCTCTTATTGAAATCTTCTTTAACTTTAAAATCAACATCACATACACATATACATATTTGCTGTGCATTCAATATTGTAAATTCATATTGAATTTTAATTTATGTTTTATTAAATTATTAAGATATTTAGGTAACTAATTTTCAGATATGATTAACTTCAACATTTTATGTACTTAACACTGTAAAAACAGAAATCAAATATATAATTTTTTATTGATAAAAATTATTTCGAAAAATGTGATTTTTACATTGATTCTTATGGGAAAATGAAAAATGTACCTCCACTAAAAAAAGCTCAACAAAAAATACGTCATATTATTACGGCTCTAATAAAGATGGCTCTGCTACTAGGTGAAGTAGTAGATGACTTTTTTGGTATGATAGAATTAAAATCTTTCACAGCCAGCGAAATTTTTGACACAATAAAAAACTATTTTGGTAAATATCATATTAGTATACAAAATATAATAGGTGTGGCCACAGACAATGCGACAGTTATGACGGGATCTATTTCAGGCGTAAAAGCTAAATTTCAAGAAGTTAACAGGAATATTTTTTTCCTTGGCTGCACATGCCATTCGCTTGCCGTATGTGTGAATTACGCACTCAAGCATTTTCCTGATATTATTGAAAAAAACGTAAAAAACATATATAAACATTTTTCTCATAGTTCAAAACGATTAACTGATTTCGCCAAATTTCAAGACGATTTTAATTTAAAAAATCATAAAATATTAAGAGTGTGTAAAACTCGCTGGCTTTCTCTCGAAAATGTAGTTTATAGAATACTCGAACAATGGCAAGCTTTAAAACACTATTTTGTAATTTATTGCTTTGAGGTGAAAGAAGCCAAAGATCCTACTGCTCATGAAATTCTAGAATTTCTGAACAACGATGAGCTTAAGTTATACATTTTATTTTTGAATTATATTTTGAAACAAACAAACAACTTAAACAAAACATTTCAATCGGAGAAGCCAGAAATAGATAATTTATATCATCGAATTAGTTCCATTTATAAAGAAATCTTAAAAAAATTTATTATATTAAATCAAATTAAATTATCTGTTGACATGAACGATGAAAATAACCTTCTGCCGATTAGTTCAATGTACTTTTCTCTGGCATTTCAAGAATTTGAAGCAACGTTTTTGGAAGATCAGTTAAAAATTTTAACCGTAAAACAAGATATAATCTAATTCTATAAAGAACAATGTTCTCAGATTAAGAAACGATTTGAACTTGAGAATACAAAATTACAAATGCTAAAATTTTGTCATTCTAAAGAAATAATTTTTACAAATATGCCATCTATACGTGATTTGCGGCATATAAACATGGAGACACTTAACGAACAAAGGCGCAGTTTAATTGGAAACACAGAAATTCTTAACCAAATTGATTGTAATTCATCAGATACAGTTAAAATTTGGCTTAAGATTAAAACAATTACAAATGACTTTTTTTTTATGTATTTGTTTTATGCTGAACTATCGGCTTATTTTCTATGCTTGCTTTCATTACCACACAGCAGCGCAGCCGCCGAGAGGGCATTTTCCCACTTAAATTTAATTAAAAATAAAAAGAGCAACAGGCTCGAAAATAGGACCATCGAAAATATGATGTTTTCAAAAGCATTATTAAAGGAAACCACTGAATTAGATATTTACTCTCCTGAAGAAGAACTGCAAATTTGCATCAAAATATAAATTTAAAGACGGGGTTTTTGAGCTTTTATAAATACCGCAATAAACTATTGGTTAATAAAACATTTTGTGATTAAATGACTGAATTAAATGTAATATTTATTTAATTTGAATTTAGATTTTATTTTAAGAATATTTTTTGTGATTTTTCGATATAAATAAACAAAAAAATAAATAAAAATATTGTGTATTTTCGTTAATATTTTTTGTACTCCTAACGAATGCAGTAATATACTACATATGGAAATAAATATGTAGTAGATTTGCTACACAACTCAAACCAAAAAGTGGTAACACTGGATGAGCCACTCTTTGAACCATTAAGCAATAACCGGCGACAATTAAAACAAAATATTGTTAATTTTGATATGTATTTGTATCCCTCTGAAGTCTGACGTATACTTTTAATTATAGGTATGAATATAGGTTGCTCATTGATCCGTTGTGAATTTAACTGTAAAACAGCGTTTAAACTAAGTCCTAATTTTAACATCACGTTAGCCCCGTTTGTATTCGATCGTATCACATTTTCTCCGTGCTTATATTCTTGTATAATCCTTCGGTGTTCGAGATTTTCCCCTCCTCATCTTATATTTACGTTGTTGCGTCATCAAATTCATCTTACATTTTCTTGATATTATTTTTGGTTATTCCATTTTCACATTTATGAAATGATACCATATTGTAATTTTTTTTAAACAAATTTTTTAAAAAATTTATTTTTTTCATAAGGGTTTTTTCGTACGTGGAATTTATTTGCAATACTATTTTTTCACGCAAAGGTTTCTTAAATTATATAAAAATCACAACAGTAGTATTGCCTCGATTGTTTTCGAACAGAATACTTATTTGTGGAATCCACGGATCTGTACTAACAGTATACGTACAAAAATCTGTAAAAAAACGTATCTAGTGAGTGACAGAGAAACAAAATATTTTGTCCTTGTCTTCAAAAAACTCGAATTTACGAAAATCAAATTCAAAAATTTTATATAGGGTGGTGATAATCTATGCGAACATAAAATAACTGGTATATTTTAAAGAACTATTGTCATTCAATTTTTTTAGTATACAGGTAACATAGAATCAACATTTTTACATACGTTTTTGATATACCATAATGTTTATACAAGCATGTGTATATACAGTTAAGAAAATATTACTATTAAAACATAATTTAATTGGAACAGAAAACCTGTGAGCCTTTCACTGTGGTAGTGACGGAACCTTGTACATCTTATGATTCACAACCCGTGGTTGAAATTCAGCGATATTCAAACTGTCAATCTGATTCTACAGAAACGCAAGATAATCCAAAATCGCTGCTTTACGATGTAAGTAATTGTTTAATAATATAATTTTTACTAGACGTTGATAACGGTTGTTTTTATACTTTTTAGGAAAACTCATTTGGATCGAATGATATTGGTGTATTTGGTCAAATAAATGATGTATCCTGTATAAGCGAGGAAACCAATTTATCTTGTTCAGACTCTGAATATTTGCCTTCCCAAAGGCATTACACTTTCAGTGACAAGATAGTTATAACGATGAATTCAGTTTGGATCCGCAAACTGAAAGACCATCAACATCAATAGGATTTTGCGATAAAAACTTGATTAAGCTTCTACTAACAAATTTATACCAGCAAACAAATATTTCAAACTAGAAACTCGTTTAAAAGAAAAAAAATATGCAAATCAAAAACTTAAAAAAAACTATTAACTATATACCGCAAAATTAAAAAAATGTATCGATAACAGAAATATAAAAAAAATTAAAAAATGAGAGGTTGGTAGACGAAGAATGTGAGAAAATTCTTAAAAACTCAGCTAAGGAAGTTCCGGTCGTCTTGTTTAAGCGGTATGCGTCTAATGAGTCGTTGGACAAAATCAGTAGAAGGAAATATTCAAAGGAAATCAAGACATTCGCTCATACGCTCCAGTTTTATTCACCAACGGCCTATAATTACGTTCGTCAAGTTTTTAGATGTGCATTACCACATCAAGAAACGGTACGAGGTTGGTATGTAACAGTTGATGGTACACCTGGGTTTACACAGCAAGCTTTGAGCGCGATTAAAATTAAAGCCAATTTTTATAACGAAAATGGAAAAGAACTATGTATCACGCTTATTATGGACGAAATGTCGATAGTGAAAAAAACTGAAGTGGTTGGTGGCCGTTTAATAAGCAGGTTGATATGGGAATCGATTATACGAATGATTCTGAAATGGATGCAGTAGAAGCGTTTGTTATTATGGCAGTTGGTATGAATGATTATTGGAAAATTCCAATTACCTATTTCTTAATAAACGGAATCTCAGCATCATTGAAACGTGAAATAATTTCAATGACAATCGAAAAATAACTTGCAGTAGGAGCAAAAGTTGTATCTCTAACTTGCGCTGGACTTTTTTCAAATCAAACCATATTGGAAAAATTGGGCGCTGGGCTTAGTGTGGATGAACCTAAACCATGGTTTTATTTTAATGATAGTTTTATTTGAATATTCCATATTAGAAATTATTTAAATGATTTATATTTTTAGAAAACCCATTACACAAAATCTACGTAAGTTTAAATCCATCACATATGCTTAAGCTCGTAAGAAACCGTTTGTACTCTCAATGAGAACTTAAATCGGAAGATGGAATAGTGTCTTGGAAATATATTATAGCATTACACAATCGTCAGTTAAAAGAATCTTTTAAACTAGGAAATAAACTTTTAAAAGGCCACATAGAATTTAAGAACGAAAAAATGAAAGTTTCACTGGCAGCACAAACAATAAGCCAATCAGTTGTTACTGCAATAAAATTCTGAGAATGTGATTTTCAAATTTCAGAATTCAATGACAGTGAACCAACTGTTAGATTTATAACAATAATTAATAAAGCATTCGATTTGTTAAATTCTCGTAATCCTTATGATAAGGGGCCTAAAGCACCGCTCAGGAAAAATTACATGTTTTGATGGATTCAGAATATCACAATTATGTATAACTAAATATTTGGAATCAATAAAATTGAGCTCTGATGTATCGATTTACAAAACAAACAAATCTGCCGGATTTTTAGGACTTTACGTAGGGCTCATTGTAGCGAAAAATCTATATATGGACTACGTAGAAACTGGATATTTAAAATACATACTTACATATAAGTTAGTCAGGATCATCTTGAATTATTTTTTGTTGCAATGCGCTCCAGAAGTGGTAACAATCCCACTTGCAGATAATTTATCGCTGGTTATAAGCAACTTCTCGTACATAGTCAAGTAAAAAGTTTTAGCGGAAATGTCGGAGAATACGAAACAGAACTGCTGACTACTACAAGTCACATCCAACTATCTAAAACCGATGGTAATAAATCAATCAAAATTAAATAATTCACTGGTAAATAATAAAATTATTCACTGAATACATGTGAGGTAACATACCCAATAGATATGTTTGATATTGGTGAAAACGATAACGACGATCACGAAACCCGAATTGATGTTGTAGATTTTTTGGAACAAAATACTTTATCACCATTTCAAGAAAACGTTATTGGATACATAAATGGGTATGTGGTGAAAATTGTTAGAATATAATAAAATTAAGGGAATGCATTAATTCTCTGCATTCTGAATTTGGTGGTGCACATCCAACAGCACTAAAATTATTATTTTCAAAAACTAGAGGAGGGTTGATAATTCCATCTAGCGATGTTACTGATTTTTGCTCAATAACAAACAAATAGTTTAAACACGCCAACATAAACTTTAGAACCAAAAATCAAGATGCAAGATTGCCGTTTAGAATTTTACAAGATTTTAATATTCATAAATTGCTTCCATCATTACATTCTCACCAAAATTACACCGAGGTTGCTAATAATCATATTTATAAACTAGCTTAAACCATTATAAAATTTTTTATAAAACTAAAATTTTCGCAAAAAGCAAAACAACTTAACGACAAACACAACACACGTAAGACAACAGTTAAGTCGATTAATTATATTCAGAAATTAATAAATGTAATTTTATTGTATATAATAATATAAATTTTATTATATATATAAATTTTACTAAACTTGTAATTTAAATAAAGAAACTATAATTGATAAACAAAATTGTTTTGATAAATATTAAGAGCCATAAACATATTATGGCTCTTAATATTTATCAAAACAGTTTTGACGTTTAACTCCAATTTTATTTCTGGTTTGTTTTTTTCAAGGGATGCAATTGAAAATTCAAGGAAATTATTGTTACTAATTTATTATACTATCGAACACAATAAGTAAAAATCAAAATTAAATAATCAATGTTTGATCTAAATTATTAGTTACATTTATTTTGGTTATGTATTATAAAATATTTTAGAAATTTTTTTTCGAAATTTAATTTACGGCTCTTGTTCGGAAATAGAATTTTAGAGCAAGAGGAATACATAAAAGAGCAGAAAATCATATAAAGATGTTGCTCCATTTTGGTTATATTTTAAATAGTTATTCTAAACAATACTATATCCACGTTAGTAAAGTTCCCTGGGGAATCTAACTTAATAGCAAACAGTATGTTGGCGAGGTGACTTATTTTCTATCTCTTTCTTTCAAAAAATGTTTTTTTTTCTAAAAATAAAATATTTTTTGATCTAGTTGTATTTACGACTGTATAAATTATATAAATTGAATGTCATAATTTTTTGAAAATTATTAGTGTGAGAATAAAACTTAAGTGAAATAAATTTGAATGATTTTACACTTATATAAGATGGCGGTAAATAAGTTGCAAACAAGTATCCGTTTCCAAAAGCCACTTTTTATTTTACCAAATGCTCATCAATAAATGTAAATAGTAGCAACTCTTTAATTAAGTGGCCTCACAATTGAGAACCTAAACAAAAATTAAAAATGTTTTTTCATTCTCATCTAAAATAATTTATTTTTAAGTTAAAACATCGTAGAAATACACCCACCAAACATTTAGAAAAAAAAACATGTAACTTTTGATGGAAATTTTTTTCATGTGTATATAAGTGTAAACATTTTATTAATTTTGAATTTGTTAATGAAAAAGTTTATTTTTCAGAAAAACTCCAACACAAATCTTATAATTAATTTTTGAATTTAATCGTTTATTAAAAATGTAGTTGAATTTTGACAATTTATGATTAAATTGTAATTTATGGCCTTAAATTATTATCATTTATAGTTGGTCGTCCTAGTAATTTATATTGTATTAGCATGATAATGAGTTATTTTGATTATACAGTTATTCAATGGACGACAGATTTATCAAATCGAAACTAGTCTACTGAAACAAAAACATTACTCATCGTGTTAATGATCGGGGGCCGGCCGAATGCGGCTAGGTTTTAATATACTAGTTTGGTTACCATTCAGTATCATTGCATTGTTTATTTTAATAATGGTCCCGAATGAAAGCGAAATGGTAACGAAACAAGTCTAATAAGTAACAGTATGTTAAAATGTTATTTGTCATTAAAAATTATATTTGTTCTTGTTTTTTTGGCTTTTAATCAATCGACTTATCGCCTGCTTCGTGACAATAACTCCTATGTGAAAAAATTGTAGTTTTCAGGAGACACAAAAAACTGTTAATGTAAGAGTTCATTGAAAATTAAGAAAGAAAATGAATGCCACTTTATTTTAATTAATCATCTACAGTTTCTAGGTATATGTTTTTCACAACTATGTGATTAATTAATTAATTAATGCACATAGGATAATTTGACTTAAATTTAAAGTGCAATTAGGAGCAGTTGTTAGATTATTAAAATAAGTTGTTGATGGGTTTTAGTTCCTTTATTGAAATTAATTTTATTTATGTTATTCATACATTCACATTCCTTTAATCGACAAATATAACAAAAGTTAAAGGCACTTATTTTTTTAATTAATCATATAGTGTTTATCATACACATTAAAAAAAAACACATGACTAGATTAACATGTCCAGTGATGTCTAAACATTTCATTTAAAATAAAAAACTTTACAGTTAAACAATTCATTAAATGTTAATATCACACGTTAACAATATAAACTAATAAATTTATAGTGTAGAATCAGTCTCATGACTTAAATCACAGCTTAATTTTAAACCTAATCCAATAATTGCAAATTATCGTAAAACGAGTGGCAGTCAGATGGGATTACTGATTTCAGCTGTTGTAAGTGATCATACTTGCTTTAAGTAATTTTGCACACTGAGTTAAATAAAGGCGGGTATTGAGTGATAGTTTCAATTAATCTACCAAAGGATTTCATCCTTCCTGGTAGATCAGTCCAATCGAAATCCAAATTTAATTTAAATGTTATTTTTCCATCAAAATAACGCAACGCTTTAATGTCGGTTACTACAGGATCGCTTACTTTTCTACCTGGTCTTATTGACAAATAACGTAGGTGCTCAGGTAACGCATAATTTCGAAAAAATAAGTGGGTTAGTGGTTCCACATCATACGGTTTCGGTTTAATGCGTGCAGCCTTGGTTAAAGTGACATAGTTGCTAGGAAGATGTATTTCTTTATTTTTTAATTGCTGTTTAATTTTGCTATGCACACTATCACATTCCATATGCGTATGGCCAGGTTCCAGATATTTTTGGAATATTTCCAATTCGTGTTCTATAGAAAAGCTGAGAAGAGCGTTTGATAATACATTATTCCTGTTCTGATATCCGCATCCGTCAGAATAGATTACAATTGATTTTTTATCTTCTGTTACGCAATTGTTTTTCAATTATTCAATGATGCAACTATTAAACGTTGATGCACACAAATTATTGCACTGGTCCTCAGAAAACCAAAAACATTTTACATTTTTATTTGCCAAGTTGTAAAAAGTAAAATTGTGGCAACACAATTTTGTTTTATAATAGAAAGCGTTCGCATACACAAACTTACTGCTTGCATGTCCATGCATATTGCGATTATACTTCCTGTAATAGCCTTTTCTTTATCTTTTAATTTCTCATCTCGTGCACGGTCTTTGTTTGCAGTATGAATGTCACAGTCTTCCTGCGACAAATTTCCAACTCGAAACGATGCACACACATTACATTCGTCCTTCTTTTTTTGATATATCGATAAATTCATTTCATGAAATTTTTCTGTGAAAAGACTTTCTCTTAATGGAAAGTTATTGTTGTGTTCACAGTACGATTGGTACTGTTTGTAAACCTCGGGAATTGTATTATAGTTTGGCTCCAAAAATAATTTCGATGAATTGGCCCGGGCATAGTAATTTTGGAAGAGCTTCAAAAAAACTTTGTAAACCAGCTTTCTGGTTTTCAATTTCCTTGCGATCCATTGATTTTCGACTCTTATTTGTCTCCCATCTTTCCCTATGTAATCCATGACGGCTGTTTTCAACCCAAGCATGAATGGTTTTGTAGCCAATGGAAAATGTTTTTAAAAACATTTCTCTGCAAACTTGCACGCGGTTTATGCCATTGTGCATGAAATACTATAAATAGTATTTAAGCGCCTGGAACTCTCGGCATTAGTTCTGGATGCGTTTCGTCGAACCACATTCGATGCCACAAATTCCTTCCTCTGATCCCAATTGGATTTTTCCCAAAACTCATTAAAGATTGTGGTTCGTATTTCTGTAGTAAAGGTATCACAGAACCTGTTTTTGGCTGTTAAGCATTTTTTTGATGAGCAGCTTACACCTTGTTTTCTTGAATTTCTTGTTTATATTTATTTCCTATCTTATGATAGCCTAAATATTCTTTGCCTTTCATGCGAAGGTATTTATTCTTGTTCCGCTTCCAAGATTCAATTTGGGCTTTTTTGCTTCGTTGTGCTACGTTTTTGTTACTTGGCGCAGATTCAGTCTCTTCAGTTTCTGCATTTTGTTGATCACACACTTCATTCGTATTGTCCGTTGTTTCAAACTGCTCCTCACTACTAGATGAATCTTCATTTGTGTCTATGACATAATCGAGATCATTTATACCAACATTTCCGTCCTCTACGTCAACCTCTTTTGGTCCGGTCACCATATTCAATTCCATACCTGCTTCGTTCTCGATAGTTATAATATTAACTTCTGAATCAGTTTTTGTAGGATCGAATTCACAAGTGAAAATTATGTCCATACTGTTTGATTATTTCTATTAAAGAAATTCTTCCAAAAATTCACTTGAGGAATTATTATTATTTATTAATCAGCGAAGAATTATTTATTAAAATTTACTAATATATTTTCTTTTATTAATTAAATAAATTACTATTTATGTTTAAAAATTAATTAATTTATTATTTTAATGCGCATTTAAATTTAAAGCATGTGCTTCATGGAAAAGCGAGCAAACATTTGAAAAAACAAAAATCAAGAAAATGCTTTCTTGATTTGAATTATTTAAATGTTAAGTGTTGTCAATGTGAAAATTGATAAAGTTAGACTTATTACAAAGTAGTTTTATAAAATAAACACTGTTATATATATTGGCGGGAACTGTTTCGCTGTTGTGCGGAATTATAATAGGTTGTCCAGATGTTTGGTTTCGCACCATCTCGACCATTTTTTGACCTCGAGAAAAACATTTTTGAGTTATAAATTACTATTCGATAATCTTTGAACTGCAATTAAAAAAATCATAACCAAAAATGCAATAGAATGGTAAAAAATTATAATTTTTTAATGTAATGATATTCTAAAATTCGGTTGCAAAACCTCCTATCAACCATTTTTGGAAAGGTGCAAAACCTCATATATGAACTGTATTAGTTTTATCTTTTTATTGCTTATAAGGTTAATAACACAACAAAATTTATATCATAAATCATAAAAGGAACTTTAACTTTATTTTAATTAGTAATTAAGTGAACTCAACTTACCACTAGTGTGCACGCTGTCATTACACAAGTAAAATTGATCACATAGGAGTTTTTGATGTTTATTTTTACGCTCATTTATAAAGGAGCTTTTGTTTATCGCTCTCATTCTTTTGTTTTTGATTTCATCATTTTGAGTTGGTTTCGTAAATGGGTGCGCCTGCGTTATAGCTATATTTCTGTATCCAAATCTCATTTTGGCAAAAAATGCAGATAGGAGTTATTGTCACGAAGCGGGCGTTATGCTATTCGTATCAATCTACTTTTGGTAATACTGCAGGTACATGTAGTTTTCTAATATTACTCCACTCGATGTAAATTAATTGGATCACCTTATATATGTTTCTTAACTGTATTTCTTGAATCGAAAATTAATCATATTTTTCTATGGCAGTCTAGCAAAGATTGGTGTCAGTATTTGTTGATGCTTATTTTGTCGTTCAAGCTTTTGTAAGATACCGAAATTTTAATTTTCTAAATCAAAAAAAAAATAATAATAATAATTAAAAATTCAGAGTAGGTAGTTTATAGTTCGGTTTATATATCAAAGGATTTTTTATTTATTCAGGCAAATCAACTGTCAGAAAACAGTTTTTTAACCTCAAAGAATTTACTGCAAAACTTGCATCTATTTTTAAACCATTTGGAGTAAATTTAACTTGCATTTAATTTTGAGATTAAGAGTAAATTGAAATGTTTATTTCAGGGATCTAAAAATTATAAGAACTCGGTTAAAATTGACAACAGATATTATAAGCGAAAGATAAAGAAAGCATTTTGAAGTGTCCAAATACTAAAAAAATAGAAGTCAGTTTTAAGATTTGAAATATTACAGTCGCTTGCTGTGAATTTATTGGCAATAAATTCACAGCAAGCGACTGTAATATTTCAAAACACATATTTCCATTAAAACGTACAGCAACAATAGAACATATTATTAGCAAAACTCAGTGAACAATTCAATTTAATTTTGATACAAAGAAATTTAAATGCGGTTAATTTAAAATCTTAAATTAAACGAGATTATATAAAACGAGTTTAATCCTTAGAACTCGATGATCATTCTATAAATTGGAGGAATAATACTTCACAAGCTGTTAATTTTATCATAATCGTGTTGAAACTGTTATTTGCGAATTATTTTTGGTGTAAATATCCTTTTGAGTGTTTTTTTAGTATTTTAGCAACAGTAATAATAATTATTTGTTCAAGTATAAAGAGCAGTTGATAGACAAAAACAGCTTCTTGTTGAACATACTTGAGATTATATTTCTCCAGTATAAAGTTATTCCTTATAAAGAAATTTACACCCCAATTGTCATAGTAGTCTCACGTCATTTTAGACGACTATAGTCATGTCACTTAATATTTCCTATTATCATAGTCGTTCCTTACGCTTATAGTCATTTTAAGCGACAGCTGTTAATTCAAAGGACATCAATTTTCCAAGTGAGAAGAAATGTAGTTAAAATGGAGCGTAAATAGAATTAATTGGTGGTGTAATGAACACATCTATGACCCCCTATCGGAGTGCAGAACTCATGGGTCGACCCATCTTCCATGTCAGTACTATAGACTGGCATGAAGCTATGCAATGGGCAGATTATTCTACGAAAGTCGGACCTATAGCCGTATGTCCTCGATTTGGCCATTAGGGCGTAAAGTAGGACATACATAAGCCAACGGTGAGAGAGCTGGAAGAGCCGTGACTCTTGAGCCCCAAAACAGATTACATGGTATAAAATATATATAAAAAAAAATTAAAACACAAAAAGATTTTGACGACTTATATTCTGTCAAAGCAAGAGGCAATTATTAGTAATGCCAAATATTTTCTTAACTACCATCGTCTCACTTGAATTGACTTCGTTAATACTAACTTTGACACGTCGTGAAACGAGTCTAGTCGCGTCACTTCATGTGACACGACTACGACAATTGCAGTGTTAATGCTTTGATACCCATTTGATACAAAAATCAAATTTTTAGTATTTTCCATTTTATCTAGCTTAATTTTCGAATAAATTCTTCGACATTAACTTTCGCTACAGGAATGGATATTCCAACCAAATAAATATAAGAAATAGGGATGATAAGAATCATCAATACGTTAATACCCGTTTCTCTCGCACGTTTCTTTCCTGAAAATTGACACAAAATTTATTACTATATTTAGTACTAGTCAAAATATATTTGTACAATATATCGAATAAGAATCACTTTTTTAATAACATGTTTAGGTAGAAAAGTAGTTAAATGTTTTGATCAAATTTTAATTTTTTGTTCAATTGTTCATAGTTTAAAACGTCTGATTCAGATATTTAATTTGTGAATTTTGAAATTATTTTCATCTCCTGGTTATTCAAAAAGATATTTTTTTCCAAAACATAGGTGGTTATTACAAAGTTTTGATTTATTTTATTTTCAAATGGCTGTTTTTTTCATAGTTTCTTCGAAACTATTGAATTTTTGACATTATTTCTCGTACTTTCCAGATGATTATTAGTTATTGTAATTTTGGTCGGTATTTGTCAGTTAATAATATAAATGTGAAAAGTTTATACCTAAAATAACAAAAACCATTTATTTTATTTAAAATTTATTAGTAAAACCTTATTAGTTGTACCAACTAACATTTAAAATTACTAGAAAATACCATTTCGGTCTAGTTAATATTTCCAACGATATTTACTAGAATTACCAGAAAATTAACTAGGATTATGGCGAAACTAAATTATTCCATTAGGAGTATTTTTTTCGAATAAATTATCAAAACATCAGTAATTATTTTAAATGTTATTTATTAAATAATCAATAATATGCTACAATAATTTAAATATAATAAAGTTTTATCTAAAATAAACAACACAACAAACAAAGTTTTCATATATTATTTATTAATACAAAACATAGCATATACTCGTACACCAAACATTTATCAATAATATAATAAAATATAAAAGAATTCAAATTTTAATTAATTACCTTAATTATAAATTAACTTAAATATAAGAAAAGTTCATTGAAATATTTAACAATTTTAAAATGCATATCACATATATATATATATATATATATATATATATATATATATATATATATATATATATATATATATATATATATATATATATATATATATATATATATATACATACATATATATATATATATATATATATATATATATATATATATATATATATATATATATATATATATAACAATTAGAAATAAAAAAAATTAAAAACTGATTCCTTAAATCAACGATAAAAACAATGAATTAAAACCGATCAGGTAGGGTTAAATTAAAACCAATAAGTCAAATAAAAAAATAATAAAGAATATATATATATATAATATATATATATATAAATATATATATATATATATATATATATATATATATATATATATATATATATATACATATATATATATATATATATATATATATATATATATATATATATATTATATATACATGTATATATATATATATATATATATATATATATATATATTATATATACATGTATATATATATATATATATATATATATTTATATATATATATATATATATATATATATATATATATATATATATATATATATATATATATATATGTATATATACCTATATATATATACATATATCTCATAAAATATACGTTTATTAATTAAACTACACTGTTATTTTACTGTTGTATGCACTATTTATTACACTGTTGAATAACACTTGATATCAATTTTTACAAATTACAGCAAATTTAAAATAAATTCACAATTAAATCACACAATTAAATAATATTTTTAAATGCAAGTATTTCCAATTTTATTTTAATTTAACAAATTCAAAATCCAATTTAATTTTTTCAACTACTTTTCAAAATCCGTATGATTCTATTTAAGTCCAATGGATTACTAAAACATATAACTAGTAGAGACAACTTTGTTTGAAGCGAAATAACAAAAATGGTAAAATTCTACTGATTTACTAGATATATGGTTAAAAAATTATTTTATTCTAGTAAAAATATAATATTCTACTAGAACTCAACTTGAATTCTGGTAATATATATTTTTACTAGAAATCTAGTTATAATATTAACAAGATTTCTGTTCAATTATCTAGATAAAACGTTTTTTTCTTAAAAACTGGGATATCTAGTTTTTTTTTAAAATAATTACTGGAGCTTTAGTAAAATGAATAGAATATAAGTACATTTACTAGAATCAAGCAAAATTTCAGGTTTCAGTGTAAATTTACTAGAAATCTGTTAAAATAATTTAAAATTATTAACTGAAAAAAATAGTTTTTGTTTAGTTTACTTGATTTTGCCTAAATTTTACTATATTTTAACTAGAGCTGTACTAGAATCGACGAAACCAGACTATCAAGTACTCATTTACCAGATTTTGTAATTACCGTGAGACTTGATAAATTACTAAAGAAACTTTAAATAATAAAGAAGGCATTAAGATGATAGAGTAAAATCTAATATAATTCTATATTTTCTATTGAAATTACATTTTTTGTAAATATGTAATGATGAATTTGTGTACAATTATAAAATTAAGTCGTTGCTTTGTTTTTTTTTACTGAAATAGATTATTGTTATTTTGATACATAAAATAACATTTTAAATTTTTTTAGATTTTAAAGTGAAAACAAAAAAAAAATTTTGAATATTGCGTTTATTTTAAAATATTAAATGTGTGCTTTAAGTGTGTTAAAAATATAACGGGTTAAATAAATAAATAAAAGCAATCGTCATAAAGCTAATATAGATATTACATGATAGTTTTGGAAATGAGTATACAAATATTTATATACCTAAAGGTAAATCAAACATTATGTCATATATTTCTAATACACTTCGTATTTACAAAATTTTGACGAAAGTTATTAAATCATCAAACTCTTTTTGAATTCGAATTACTAAAGTGTGGTAAAGATAAACTATAAATTCCTGAACACAGTTTAATGGATATTCATGACAAATATATGGCAAATTTAAACTTTGACAAATCAAAATAACTTGATAAAAATAACTCAGGGTATACGGTATTCTTGTTGAATTAATTTTGATCGTGAAATTAGACGAAATTAATGTTATGGATATTATTGTCGAAGAATCCCCAAATAATTATTGGTTTATCGTGTTTCGATGAATATTAACTTAAATATTGCGGTGAATTGAACCACTGAAGGCTAACGAAATAATATACAAGACGCATTAACATTGGCAAAACAGTCAAGTGTTTTATCTCTTAAGACTGTAAATTTGATTGCAAATCAACAAGTATTGATACTATATGTCAATTGCAAATATAAAACATTACAATCAAAAGTTAAAATTTGTTATTGCCAATACTAAAATAATGAAAATGTTCATAAAAGGTCCTGAATCCAACAATCATGGAAAATACAAAAAATTTGTGCAACAATCATGGAAAATACAAAGAATTTGTGCAATTGAGAGGGTCAATTCGAACCAATGTCAAAACACATATGCAAATCCAATATTTTTCAATCAATTTAAAAAGTGTAATGTTGTGAAGTGATCGATCTTACACATCGAGTGTCGAACCAGTCTAAGCATGATCGATACATTTATTTAGCAGCTAACCCTCTTTTGGTAACGATAATGCGAGAAAAAGGTCTAAAATTGTTAAATAACAAAGATTTTATGGTATACAGTAACGCAACAGGAAATTTGATTCGTAACTGTTGTCAGAATCATTCTTACCTCCAGAATTTATTATTATGCTTGCGCTATAAAATGTTATATTGTTATTTTACCTTTAGCTTAGTCTAACAAGCGCTAAGCACTTGAAGCAATTCGAAATTTTTTGCTGCACAGAAACATAAACTTGTTGTTTCAAAGATATATGTCACATATTACTCGTAGGTTTAAGAATTTCATGGATGTTAATACTTGAACTTAACTTATGTAGTTATAATTTAGAAAAAAATAATTAATAACTAAGTTAGAGTTTTTATTTGTAATTAAAGTCCATCAAATCAACAGGAAATAAAAGATCACCCTTCAAATTTAAAAGATACAATATTGATATTATTATTTGATCATTGAAATAGATCAATTTTTGGAAATTGTTTGTACGCTTTCCAAATCAAAAAATAAATTATTTTTACAAACAAGCAATAAATCGGTTGATCTTGTTCACCAACAGGTTCTAGATATTAAAACTAAGGTTTCTAATTTACAAGAATCTGTTATGATATCCTTCATATGAAAGGTATAATATTTTAAGAACTACAATTATCAACCAAAGAAAACGAAAACTTCAAGAAGTAACCAATTTGTATTGTCCAAATGTTTTTGAATTTTGCACGAAACGATATATTAAATCTTTACCTCTTTGTGGAACAATCTCTCTTCAGCATTTTGGTAGAACAACTCGAATTTCTAACCAAGTATCTGAGAGTTGGTTAAATCTTCTGAAAAATAATTTAATTAATGAATTACATTTAAAGTAAGGCCGATTCGTAGATAAACTTCAAAAAAAAATATCTATTAATTAAAATACAAAGAATACGCTAAAAAATCAACCACCTGCTATTCCTAACGAACTGGAAAAAAGAAATACTACTAACTTAAAATATTACTAACTACAGAGACGATAAGAGAGAGACCCTTATGATCCTGAAAATGTAGAAAAATGGCGAAGAAAAACCAACCAACCGAAATGACTAAAATATTCGGGCAAAGCAACACTCCTTCGATTAATTAAGCCTAAAAGAATTAATTTATTACCGATAGAGAAAAATGTTTTCGAAAATGACGAAATTAAATTTTAATACCGTCATACTTAAATCAAATTTTAATGGTTTGTGGGAATGTTACCTTTATAATGGATGCTACAATACAATAGATCCTGGTGGTTTTTTAACGTCAAAGTTAGTTTATACAGGTATAAGTATTTTGATTAAAAATACTAAACTTATTTACCTAGACCACTATCAAACCTTAAAAATAATGAGTAAAACACTCACCACTTTATCTAATTAAAGCATTAAAGTAATCTTATTATAGTATATTTATTCTGCTTAATTTTAGGTCGTACACTTTCATCAACCAATCAATTCGGTAACGATGATATTCGAAACTCGTCGGAGTATTGAGTATTATCATCTATCTATCTAATCTTCTACCCTGTATTATTCACATTACAATATTGCAGTGTCATGAAGCAATCCAATGTGTAGGTAGTCTATGAAAATTGAGCCTATAATCAAACGACCTCAAGTTCAAAAAAGTTAGAAAAGTTATACTTTAAAATATACAAAGCAAATAATATTTTTGATTAAATTTCTTATCTTTAAAAAATACTGGCTACATCCGTCAGTATAAAAGTACGAAATCTTATTCTTTAGAAAAAATTAAATTAATTTTCATATGGTAACCCTACTGAAAATTTAATTCACACGTGTTTTTATTCATATAAAACCAAATAACCATAAAAAATTGTTTTATATCTGTTCAGCAATAGCAATGTAAACACATAACAAATCAAAGAATAGGTAGATAAAATAACTTTTGGAGTTACGTTTTGAAGACATAAAAACCGTATAACATTCAAAATAAGTATTCTAATTAACCACAGTTATAAATCTGAATCACAAATTAGGCACGATTTTCATTTAGAAATCTCATGCACGCAATGTTACGTTCGAAGTCAAATAAATAAACATCTTAATGTTATATCGTAAACTAACCTTGACAATGAAAAATCCCAATGAAATTTGAACACCTTTATACGTACATTATGGTGATATATTACCTAGTTCGTGCTTTATATGTATTGTTATTGGATAGATATAATAAAAATGACCACCCTTAAAACCGAGATACACCCGATCAATTTAAGAACATTCAATCTACACTGTGTGCAAAGCATCCTACCTTTCGAGGCACAAACAACAACTCCGAAAAAGCTCATCTATATTTTTTTTTTGGTTTAGTAAATTGATGTGATATCTCTTCCTGTCGAAATGATACTGTATATATGTGATGCCGCGTGTCGTTATCGATTAGTATTACATTTCATTGTGTTCTGTTTTTTATGTTTCGTAGTATTTCTACAGCAGCATATTTTTTTCTCTATATACATACTCGTATTCATATATATTTGGTTCATGTAATAAATGACCAACAATCAATAACCGACCTAAAATAAAAATGAATTGTACATACATAAAAAATACTTTATGTGTACCAAATATAGAGTATATAGTACAAGTATATAAGCACACAAGAACTGAAAATCTAAACATTTTCGGTTTTGAGTATACATATTATGTATAGTGTATCTTCTGGATTTGAATTGATTTTTCCTCTTAAAGCATAAAATACACGAGAAAAACAAGTTGGACTGAAAGCTTTTACTCGTCGAATTTCTTCTTCCGAGGTTACTTTTTCCATTTCTGCATTTTGATTTTTTATTCTTTTACCGAGAGTTATGTAACTTAACCATATATACAAATGTAGAATAGAAAAATGATAAAATGTCAAATGAGTAAGATGCTTTGTTGTGATTCCATGATTGATTTAAGAATAAAGAAACAAGTTTGATTTAATAATAGGAAAAAAATTTATAAAATATATGTTAGACGTGATATTTGTAAATATAAGTTTGTTTGTTGATTTCCTATCTAAGTTTCAAGCTTGTTTATTTAGTGTTGATCTGAGAGACCAGCAGATCTGAAATGATGAGCTTCTAAATGCAATTAACCACATTTGTAAATCATCTAAGAAAATAAGAATAATTGCAAGACCACCTACCGCACCTAATTTCACCGACTGCATGCCGACCTAAATAAAATTCTTCGAGGCTTGCAGTGTGGTATTTCTTGGTCGGGATAAATAAAAGCAAAAACGGTCCCAATGGAACAGATGCCTTTGGTATTTTATACAAATGGCAATTTCTAAATTAACAATACCGTAGGGAATCCGGTTTCCCGGTAAATTTCGGTAATTGTTTAATCTATAAAAACATCATTGAAACATCTAATATATCGTAATTATTTACTTATTATTTTTGTTTTTGTGAGAAAAAAGACATTTTTAAGCTAAAATTTATTACAATAATAACAATAGTAGAATAAATAAAAACAATATATTTTATAAATTTTGTTGGTAGTTCGTTGATAGTTCATTTCAAAACACCAAAATGGCTTCTCTCAATATATATTGGCAGAAAGCTTTATTTCTAACAAAAGCGCTTTCAATTACAATATGAAAACAACTGGCTATATCATCTAAGTATATAACCGGAAATTGGAAAGGGAGCTTAATTTCATTTTGAAACTCAAAGTAAAAATTGAGCTTCTAATATTTCGAACTGAAATGGCTGTACATTCTATTTGTATTGTGAGAGAGAAGAAAAGCTTAACAGATAACTCATTTCTTGGTATTAGATAACCTCATAGCATAAAGGGTGGCCCATAAATTAATTTGGCTCTAAATACAAAGACGACCGAATGTTTTGTAAAGCGGTTTGTTTTATTAGAAAGAGATACATTGTCATTAAGAATGAAACACCATTTCATTCAAATGACTATTAGCTTTACATTCTGCCAACCCCTATTTTTCAGAATAATTTCGACTGTATACATTTTATCACGTCAATGGTTAATATAATTTGATCTTCTAAATCTTGGATAATCTGTAGATGATAAGCGTAATACTTATTATCCTTAACGGCTTCCTAAAAAAAATTCGTTCAGAGTCAAATCGTAGATGCTTCATGTCATTTTAACATCTCCGTTACGACTGCTTAGTTGTTTCCAAATATCCTGCTTGTCTATTTTAACAACTTTGGTTATAGCAACAACTCGTTAATCATGGCCTGGTTACGCCACGTATTAATGTAAGAGCGACTATTTGCTAATTTTTTCTAAAGATTTTTTAGTAAAACAGTTCATTTTTCTTCAATTATTTGTGCGTTCTACAGCCCAATTTACGAACGGACTACCGAAATACAAAATGCGCATCACAAAACAATTATTTGTGCGTTCCACAGCCCAATTTACGAACGAACAACCGAAATCCAAAATGCGCATCACAAAACAGCGAGAAATATTCAATTCTTGAGCAGGATGGCGACTCTTTTCACTAATTGTCTTGCAGTTATTTTATTTCTACTGAATTAACCACCTTAATTTCCTACAGTTTGGGTAGAATACTTTTGATTTTAATTAAGGGTAAAATAACCCGTTCCGTTAATTTCAAGCATTAAAGCAATTAAATTTCATAAGACGATTGAAGTTAGTGTTGATACACTTGAACTAACCATGAATTAACCTTAAGTCTAGTCACATCTGCGTAATGAAATGAATGAGATGAAGCAGATTTATATTAGCACGTTTAAAAATCTCGGTATAAAATTAAATCAAAAGCCCTATTCATATAGATCCATAAATAAAAAGAATGAATATAATAAGAACATTTTTTATTAAATTGAATAAGTGAATATATTTTATTTTATACAGTAAAAGTATGAAAAGATATTATACTAATTATATGATTTTTTTAATTTTCGGTATTTTCGTTAAAATTTTGAAAATTTACCGGTTTTTCGGTAATTAAACCCGGTTTACCGAAAACCGGTATTGGATTCTTTACAATGCCGTATGTCAGCTGAGATGCATGCAGTACAGCTATGGGTAAAGCGAAGATTACTAAAGTACTTGTACTGCAAGCATCTTTATTCTATCAGACAAAGGAAGTGAAATCTGCGAAACATGTCATGTATTATTTCCCAGTTATTGCCCGCTCTTGAATGCCCTATTTTAGAGGCCGTACTCGGAGAGTAATATTATATAAGGTTCATCCAGCCTGGAGCTGGATATAGACTAAACGACTAGTTTATAGGGAAACAAAGCACCAAAAAACTTTTAAGCCACTGTGACCTGTGGCTCCATAACGACAGTCTCTGCCATTTATTAATAATATATATAAAATTGATAATGTCAAGTTTAAATTCCGTTTCATATGATGTAATTATAATGGAAGATGTCACATGAATTACGGTCACGTGATTCTCACAAACTTCGATTAGAATAATCAAATTATATATGAAATCTTAAAATATAATCGATGTTAGAAATAAAAAAGCAAATATATTAAACTGTCTTAGAAAAAACTGCCATACATTCTTCAGTAATGAAAGTGATATTCTTGACTTCTCGTTTCAGCTAAGTCTTACGGCATTTACTAAAAATCGAAACAACTAAGGCAGTTATGAATACGATTCACCCACACTATCGTTTTAACCATAAACTACATGTATACAAACTTGTATTCATTTACCAACAATTTCATTTGAATAATTAAACTATTCTATTTAAATATGTACGTTTGTATTTACCTACTACATGTACATATACAAACCAATATTCACGTAAAGAAAAAAACTGTTCGATGAATAATAAATGAGTAAAGCTTTCACAAAGTTTAACTTTTAATTGAAACTTTTATTTTCGTGTTTTTATTGTGTTTCTTGGGTTCAAAGTAGGAAGCAAGAAAAATTAAATTAACCACAGAAGATTTTTTTTTTGGTTTTTACATTCTTGCAAAACATAATTAATTACTGACTATTAATTATTGAGAACTCCCCGCACCATAAAACGAGACAACAACAAAACCGAACAATGAGGATATTGATGGAATCATTAGTGATTGTTTTTGGTGAAATATATTAAGGCGATAAGCTGTCAATATATACAAGCAAAAACAGCACACAAAAGGATTATCATAATGAGAGGTAAAACAAAAACAACGAGGAAAACATATCAAAGTAATAAATTTGGTCGGTTCGATTGGAAAATATTCGATATAACATTTTTATGCCACTATCATAATGATGTATACATCCATCCGAAATGTGTATGTACATACATTTTTCATTTATTCGGACACAATACGTACAATCTATCTGAAATGAATGACACTTTATCGATACACACTCACACACATGACAATCGAATCGATTGTTTCGCGTGTATAAACGAGTATAAATATTCGCATACATAAATTTATAATATAATCGAGAGTATGTATGATATCTTTATATTTATTTATGCCATCAACATCATCATACATATTATGTTTATCCGTATAACTCTAGAACAATATATACAATAATTTTCCTTTTTATTTTTCTATTCTATTGTCAATTTTTCATTTCAGTTTAAATCTCAACGTGACATTTTGAAGA
Source organism: Tipula lateralis (assembly GCA_963932295.1). Classification (NCBI taxonomy): domain Eukaryota; kingdom Metazoa; phylum Arthropoda; class Insecta; order Diptera; family Tipulidae; genus Tipula; species Tipula lateralis. The sequence continues at coordinate 109,879,464 of OZ010737.1, forward strand.
CAGTTAACATGATAAATGGATTTTTGAAAACCCGAAATCGAAATTTTCGTTTTATGTTGCTTGCTTTTAGATTTTCTTTTGTTTTTCGTCTCTGGAATTTGAAACTAACAGTTAGATGAAATTTAACATAAAACGTCATGTTAAAATTTTCAAAATCATCCTTTTGTATATACCTTGGTACATATACTCGTTTATGGATGTGTTACTTGAAAGAAAAAAAAATTATTTATTCAGTATATGGGATTCGAAGAAAGAAAATTGTAAGATAATAAATGAATGAAAATTTTAAAGGTGAGATAAAATGATAGATCGCAAAAATATTTTTGTTGTTGCTATTTTCGTTCGTGATGAGGTGAAATAGAGATGTAGCTGACATAAGGTTGATGTCAAGGGGTAAACGGAATGGGTTGGTGATGGATTTTTCGGTATGTCGACCATTAATTTGAGTGATGACAGGAAAATGTAAATTAGGGAAATTGGATATTTTTGGTATAGATTTGATTTAAAATTAGGGATTAATTTAGACATTTAAATGTGAAAATATTGTCGATCATATGCCATGACGGTTTGTTCAATAGTGTCTGAACGTTTGTGATACCGATCATATGGCACTTATGGTTTCAATTGTGCTCATTGTTTGGAAGATTCATTTGATCACCATTTTTTTTATTTCACATTGAATCATAAAAATATAGGCATGGAGCTATGCAATGTGCAGATGGTTATGTAAATCGGACCTATAGCCGTACGTCCTCGATTTGGCTATTACCATTTTATTACTATTACCATATTACCTATTACCATATTAATTCCGTTAAAAATCAACTTAATTATCTCGAATGAAGGTAAAAAATCCCTCCCTTTCAACTAATTGAAATTTTGCAAATACGAATTTATCTACGTTAATGACCGAACGTCGGTAGATTTTTAACATTTTAAAACAGATGGCACTATACTTGGTGTTGATGGCACTATGCTTTACATGTTATTTTATGTAATTTAAATCAGTTTTTTTTACATAATTTTCATACAAATGTAAATACGTTGAAAATCACTACTGCAAAATCCAAAAAAAAAATTGTACGATTTTGAAAAATCACTTAGGAATTAACCCTAACGTTTGGCTTGTAATAAAAAATTTTGGTCTCCGATCTCAATGAAATCCGGTATAGATACTATTAATTTCATATGATTTGCTGGTTTTTCGTTTGGCATTTTCTCTAATACATTAACATCACTATTTGACGAATGACATCGTTTAAAATGTTTTCTATGGTACTACTATGTTTATTATGGACATATTAATTGATATCAACCACGATGATATCAATCACGAAGGAAATAATTTTCATTAAAAAATGTAACTAACGTTTTTACATGTAAAAACCCAACTGTTTATGGAATTGATTATTATTGAAAGAAGGTGTAACCGGTCATTCAATAATCCCGTAGGATGAGTAAGAAAAAACATAATTTTGACAAAACTCGATTTTATTATTCAACATAGTTGACTTCAAGGGCGATACAACAAGTATAGCGATTTTTAAACTTTTCGATACCACTTGTACAGCACGATTTCTCTTTCTCGTCAAAATAGGCCTTAGTTTGAGCGATTACTTCATCATTTGACTTAAATTTCTTTCCTCCAGCAAGCATTCTCTTATCTTAAAACAAAAAAAAGTCGCTTTGGGATATGGTGAATGTCTGGGGAATGGTGGGTTGCTTACCTAAAATTCAAAGCCCAATTTACTAAATTTTGCATCGATTTCATAGATCTGTGACATTATCTTGGTGAAATAACACTTTTGGTTTGCAAATGTGTCCGTTTCTTTGCAATTACAGCCTTCAATCGACCCAAAAAATCACAGAAATAGTCGCTGTTGGTGGTGGTTTTGGAGATTGTCGATGAATATTATTTCGTTCGCATCCCAAAATACAGATGCCATCACCTTACCGGCCGACTGTTGCGTATTTGCTCGCTTTAAATTCTATTCGTCGACTGATGCCCACTCAGCTGACTGTCTTTTTTGGATTCTGGTGTGTATTTGTGGAGCCATGTCTCATCCATTATCACATATCGACGATAGATTTCCATTTTATTGAGGTTTAACAGAGCCAAACACCCCTCTGAAGCAGTGATTTGTGTTTATTTTTGGTCGACTGTGAGGTCCCGCGGCAACCACTTTGCACAGAGCTTTTGCAAACCCAAATGTTTTGGAAAATTGGTAAAAACACTACCATCTGATATCTTCACAATGTCAACTAGCTCGTGCACCTTTATTTTGCGATCGTTCATAACCAATTTGTGGATTTTTTTTATGTTTTCTGGAATAATAATCATTTGGGTGTCCACTGCGCTCCGCGTCACTTATGTTGGTACGACTACATTTACATTCAGCAATCCATTTCTCTACCATTTGTCTCGATAGAGCAGATTTCGGATAATCTTTATCAAGCCATTGTTTGATTTTCATTGTGTAACGGATTGCAAGTGGTAGCAAGGCAAATGAAAGCCGTTAACAGGTTGTGGATGAATTTCTTCCCTGATCAGCCATTCGCTAGCTAGCTGTGGTTGATATGATGTGGGTTGTATGGGAATCCAACCACTTTTAATCAGCTGCTAAGATGAAAGAAACTTAACTTAAATTAAGGGCAAGACGAATATGTATTCTTTCCATTCAGACCTCTCCTTTAAACAAACTCGTTAACACATTATAAATTCGTTTAATTTATTCTAAATTATCAACTCGATAAAATAATCATCATCATTACCAAATTCATTTGAACTTATATTTGATATATACGAATCATATGTTAGTAAATTGGAACAAAAGGAAGAAATATAATAAATAAAAAGACTTACCCCAAATACAACGGCCGGCACAAAGCGCTTTACTTGTGATGACTGGAACAATAAATTTTATTATTTTTCAAATACAAAAAAAAATATGACTATACCAGAAGCAAGTACGTTCATTAAATTATTTATATAATTTAATTCTTTAAATTATAAATATTTATAAAGAAATAAAAATAATTCAATTAACTGATGAAATTTAACAAGTACCACCACGCAATGGGGATCCCTCCAACTTTATATAGTAACTGTATATACATTTTGTATATACGGTGGTCTCCGATATACAATAATTCAACAACTTAAACCGATAAATGAATATCATAAATGTTACACAAACTTAATATTAATTTGCTGTATATGTATATATGTCGCCGGTTGTAGCTTAATGGTTAAGACAGTTTCTCACAACCCCGCGGTTTCGAGTTCGATTCCGGCGTTGACCAAACAATTAACATGCAACCGGATGACATAAATAAAACGCGTTGTGAGTAAAAACATTCGTTGGACTGACCACTTACATTGTGCACAAATTGTCAAAATTGGTTCGTCAGGTCTCATTTGAGACGAGGTAAGGGCCGTTTACGGCCTCTAAGCCAAAGATATGTATATATAATTAGGTAATTCCTAAACTGATCTATGTAATTCAGATCCAGTGAGTGTTCCTTATAATACCGTTGCACTGATTTGGTGAAGAAATGGTAAATAAGGCTTCCAAAAGTCGTATGTGGTGTTAACCCACAAATACTCATCGGCAAAAGTACTTTAAGGTAAAAGAAAACTTTTAGTATTATAGGCTAACACTTATTGAAACGCACCAGATTTATTCACTAGTCACATATATATGACCCTCAGCCTAAACTGAGCACTTGGATTCGAAACACTGATCCAATTTAACCATTTATATGCACTATCTATACACAACACTGTCTATAGTGAGGTTTTTTATCGGTGAAATCTAATTGTCGACTAATAAATACAATTATACTTATACTTAAACGATCTAGGGCCATAAAATTATTTTTCATAACCACCAGCATTCTATGGTGCAAATATAACACCGATGTAATTTAGTGCATTACCTCGAGTCTAAATAATTAACACGAACCTCAATAATTTTCGTTACAACTGTATTGTTTTTATCAAAAATCAATGCTTTATTAAAACTCGAAATTCACTTTTCCCATTTTTTTTTCAAAACCAAAAGTTGCTTCATACAAAGTGCTATAACTCACGAATCAATAGTCAGATTGCTGTTAAATTTAGCTAGATTTTAGACTGAGCCTCAGTCAGGTTGACTATCATTGGTGCGGTTAACACCTTAAACTAGTCGAGTTGTTAAGTGCAATACTTTTGTCTGTCTCCCCACTTAATTCTGTTAGCCGTTTCTCAGTGGTTAACCACAACTAACACATATACTTGTGGAAGCTGCAAGAAATGAAACTTTCACTAATACCAACTTGACTCTCCTAGGTAATTATTGCTAGACTACGAGTGCTACGATTGGTTGCAACTGGACGTAGTAGACACTAAAACACAGATAGTAGACACTTGAACTCAAGGCGATAAACAATTTATCTTGGATACCTTATTATATTTTTTTTCAATTCGCGCAAAAAATTCCATAAAGAAACAGATAAATAAAATAAGTTATTTTGTAATATAAGAAAATATTAATTAGGCACTGCTTTTTTTCAAAATTACAAATCAATCGGTTTCTTAATATTTACATTCTTAATATTTACATTCTTCTAACAGTCAATGTAGTGCTAATAAATTTTGGTATAAAATATTTCGAAATGTTTACATGAATCACTATCTACAAGTGGTTTCGATTCATTTGCTGTATTTCATTATGTTGATTCGCTCGTTGTATAGTGTTATTCTTTGGTTATCTTATAACTGCTACTCAAGCTTAAATTGACTATCAATTCCGTTCGAAACGTTGAAGAGGTAATATCTTTCGCTTTCCGAAGATAAACTCAATTATTAAAATATTTCATTGTCGGTTGAATTCGAACCAGCTTCTATTTTGGCAATTAACTATACGTTTACTGCGTTGGTAATTAGGAATATTCCTTACAATATTTAAAATGTAGTATCCCTTTCAAATATAGTATGTTATTCCCATTCATAAATCTTAAATGGGTAGCAGAAATGAATGATATTCTTGGAGAAAATGAATTGAATGTGGAATAACTTAATGCTGAAATACGAAGAGTGAAGGCAAAACCGTCGATATGAAAGATATTCGAATAAATGAATGGTGGAACAATGATATTGAATATAGGTATGATATGAGATAGCGTTAACAGGAATTTTAGTGTAGATAATAGAATTATGTATTGTAGAATTAATGGATGTTTTGGAGAAAGCTTTGCGCAAGGCTAAAAAGAGACGTTGGAAGGAATATGTGTCAGAAGTTACAGAATATACTACAGCGAGGGATGTTTAGACAAATTTTAACCGAATGAAAGGTAAATGTTTTAAAAATAAACGTACGGTGAATGATTTTCGTGAGAAAGGATACTCGTTTTTGGATATGTTCATAAATGTACAGAATAATCTTTATTAAAATAGATAGATTAAGCGGAAGATTGATTGGAGAATGAATAAAATATTTGAATGAGATGAGTTCTGGAATTTTGGATATCTACTACTAGAGAATGAATGTAGAATAATGAAATAATTTTGACATAAGCGAAATAATATATGTATGCAACTAAATTATTCCAGCAACTGCGTGTTATAATTTTGACATTTCTGTTATAATTTTAACACAACAACAATGTCGGGCAGTAAGAAAATTTTAAATTCTTGAAAGTAATTTTATATATTATATGCTCGTATGTATGTTAATAATTTTTATATGCTATAATTTTTATATGCATATAGTATGTTATTAAGATAAATAACACTATATTAGGGTCAAAATCTACTTCAATTATAATTATGACTTATTAGAGATATAAACTATTTTAATATCCACTTTAATATTAATATGTACACCCTTTTTAAAACGTTTTGTAGTTTGAAATTTCAAAATTGCCAAGTCAATATTATTACAGAATTCGGACAGCAAACGAACTTACATCAAAATATGGAAGAGCAAATTATTTCGCTTATGTCAAAATTATTTCACTATTACAGAAATCGGACAGGGTCTAAAACTACTCGACAAGGTGGGGATATGTATTCGAATATAAAACCAAATGAATGGAAGGAATGTAAAATGATCTCTTTATTTAAACGGTATCCAAATGAGGCAACAAATTAAAGAGGATTATGTGTCGTGAATGTATTTGTCAAACTATTGATTGGACCTTTGAAAGAGCTATTCGAAAGATTTATAGATGAGAACAGTGCCCTGGAAATTACATCACATTCTTAGTAATTTAAAATATCCCCAGAAAGTGCGTGATTTGGTGAAAGATTTTATGTGTAGAAAGGTTATTCTCAAAGGACAGAACTACAGGTTGTAGAGAGTAGCGAATCTTGAACTTCCACCAGAAAGTAAAATATCTACTATTCTTTTTAACTTTTATACCAAAGTTGTTTTGCAATTAGTGGATAATTTTGTAGTTATTGACAAGCATGGAACAGGTAGAACAGAACGCACAATAAGGAGTAAACGAAATAATCAAACAATTGACTAGTTTGAATCTTAAGGTAAATCCAAATAAGTGCGCCATTTTGAGTTTTAGACGATGGAGAAGTTGACATTAGAATAAATGAACGGCGAATGGAGCATGTAAATGTGCATAGGTATTTGGGTAAATGGATTGATCGGCGGTTGAATTTTGGTAAGCATATGAAGTATTTAAGGTAGATAACTAAGGAACGATTGAATATTATTAAAAGGATGTGTAAAGTTAAATGGGCCACTCATCCTGGTCTAACTAATATCCTGCGAAAATCATTGGTATCCTCCAAAATGACGTATAGAATTAGTGTATTTGGAAAAGAAGTGAAAGGAGCTTTTAACCAATTGGGCATTGAGTGCGATAAACTCAACCCCGCTACACAACCTATATTCTGAGAATGATGAAAGAAATTGTACGAATAGTGATAAGAAAGAATGATCTACCGACTTTTAAACTTAGTGTTATATCTTGAAACATTGATGTTATTTTGAACATTATGGAAAAACTGGTCCGAACTCATTACCTAACAATCTTACTTTGTGTATGTAATTGGAGGATTATTCTAAGGGAATGACTGAAATTATGATTGAACGGATATTTGAGAGAGAGAAAAGTCAATATAACGAATATGAAATCGTCTATACAGATGCTAGCGTCAATGATAATAGAGTAAGTGTTGGAATATATGTTGAAAGAACAAATATTGGATGAATCTATTGATTAAGGCATCTATATAATGAATGCTTAATTGATTGTAATGAATGAAGGCAATAAGTTCGGTATGAATGAGGGAAGGAGGAAAATAACTAAAGTAATTGACTCTCAAAGTGATATTTTAATTTTAAATAATGGAAAGCCTTCAAATGTTGATGTATTCATTCGATGGATTCCATTAGATAAAAATATCGAAGGGAATGAAAAAGTCGAAAAAAATTCTTGAATGTGGATGCAAGTGATGTAATAATAAAATATGGATGCAACTAATCTACTTCGTAAGTTTCAAGAAAATGTGTGGAATAAATGGATAAATGAATTTGAGAGCTTGAGCAAAATAAAATGAAAGAATTACAGAAGTACATTTGTAGCACTTCCCGAAGACATCTTTTTATAAGAGGCTTCAATGGAGTTCCAGAATGTTAAGGCCGATTAAGAGAATTACACAAATTCATTGTAATTGGGGTGTTTCTTTAAACGTCATTTAGTTGAAAATAATGAATGTAAAATGTGCTGCGTAATTGAGGATTGGTCCAAATACAGCAAGTAGAGCAGATTACGATATACTTAGGAACACAACAAATCTGACTGATATTATGAAAGCAGGTAGATGTGTATATAAAGGAAATGTATGCATTTATAATAATCAATCGAGTGGAAATATATGAATGGTGCTTAGGATAATAAAGAAACTAAACTTAATTTACACGAAATATTGTAATTTAAAAAAAATACATATTATTAATATTATTTTGTTAAAAACTAATTATTATTTATTAAAAACTTATAACAAATTTTAAAAAATTTGAATGCATTAGTCGGGAATATGGCTTCTAATATAAAAAAACTATAGTATTTTTTCGTGTCAACCTTTTTTGGACATCAACTGATTGTTAAAAAAAAGCGCCAATCTCGTCCAACATAAATTTAAAAAGATACGAAATTTTTTCAATAACAATAAAAAGAAAGAAAAATATGTAATAAGCAAAAACGACAATCCCCCTCAGCTTTGTGGATACTTTTAAATATCGTCAAATTTGCTGAACTTCCAATTAGGGTCAAAGAACACAAGATCACAAGGAAGCAAAGTGTTATTGAAAACCTTTTTCTTATGAGTGTGAAGGAATAGTACATCACGAACGAACTAATGAGTCATAAAGTAGCGAAAGTATACCGTATAAAATAAATAAAAATAAATTAAGAATTAAAAGATATCCACTACACATTATTACATTAAACACAGCCGAGCTAACAATAAATATAAAAGCTGGAATCCTTAATCCGATGAGATGTCACATTTGTCAACGATATGGACATACCAAATATACGAGAATTCTAGTATGTCCCATACGCGCCAATCACATTTTTAACGGGCATAAAAATCTTAAATATGAACCAATCATGTGCGCCAACTGTAGAACGAAACACACTACGTTTGGTCAATTGTACCCTATAGTTAGCAGATGAAGCAGGCTATTGTTAAAATTAAAACAATAATATGAAGAGCAACGTATTTCAAAGCCAAAAAAATATATCTCGGCAAAATGTTTATACCTCAGGATCAACGATTATTGGACAGCCAAATTTTCGTATAGTGAAGTGATATAGCAGAAACCAGAAAGCCAAAATACAATTTCGAAAAGTGATCGGAATAGAAATCCAGTAACAAATTACGGGGCAATTTTTATATTGAATGTGTTTATGAAATTGGGGAATGGTATTAATAAAGATCTCTAGAAATGAATGTGTGGTAAAATTTGGGTAGGAAGTACAAAAATAAAATAAAAATTTTGACGGTGTATTTTCGAACATTGAAAGGGTGTAGAACTTTGTGGTTTATTAAGTTCTTTCGAAGTTGGGTTTTCCCAGGAAAATTTGCAAATAAGAATATGAATATTTTTTGAATAGACGGAAATCAGTTGTATGTGGACATAAACAAGGGAGTAAAATTTCCCCAACTCTCTTCAATCAGTATACGAGCTCGATTCATGGATTAAACTAAAATATATTTAATAAAATGTAAAATAAAAATTATGAAATTCCACTATAAGGAATATTATAGAAATTAAAATAGTATAAAAGAATTTTTATATTCTTGAATTTTCAAATGCTTGATGTTGTGTCTGCAAAATGGTAGAACTATATTTTTTTTGTTTAAATTTAGTTTTTCTATTATTATTTATATGTATAACCATTAAAATTACTTATTTAATAACAAAAATTATTTAGTTGACTTCCTTGTTAGTCAATGCTAACAAAAAAGTCAATCGAATAATTTTTCAAAATAATTAAAGGTTGCCAATGCTGTTTTGGAGTTGATTTTTCATTTGTAATATTTTAATGTTTAGATTACTTTACACCAGTCATTTTTGTGCGCCATCAATATTTCGTTAGCGGATGATTAGATAATGGCGGTTCCCCATTTGAAAGACCTGCTGACCGTAACAAGTATGTGACGCGGTATTGATAAATAAATTATTGTAAATTTTTTTTCGAAAGAAATATTTATTAAAAACAGATTTTAATTGGTATTCCGGAAGATGCTAATGTTATAAACGGATCAACCCGTACTTAAAATTTCTTGAATTTATGTTGAACGACACAAATAATCTTAACAAATTATTTCATCGTGAGTCACCTAGGGTTCACAAAATATGTTCAGAAGTCAAACCTCTCTATTTAAAAATACATATTTCAATATTTTCTAACTGAAATATAACCGAGAAAACTTTGTATATCACAATGATGGTATTTTGTTAGTACTAAAAATATTTTTGCTGATGTCAGATTATGTAAAATGAGGATAAACTAGAACTACGAGTCCATTGCTTAAATTTATATTAGGAAGTAAAGATTTATTTCAAAATACGATTTTAGAAAAAATATGTTACTCAAGGCGTTTAATGGCGTAACACGAAACAATTTTACCGAAATAACACCTCTTATATATACTTAATTAGAAAGAGTTTTTAGCTAATTTCAACTGATATGGAAGATGGTTACAGCTTATTGGGAGTCGAATTAATAATTTTAGCTCGAACTAACGAAGATAACTGAACCCCAGTGCCATTTGGTCGAAAACCAAATAGTTATGTATCTAATAAATGAATTAATAATTTTCCAGGTAGTGGAAAAAATGAAAGCGAGACGAAAAAATATTCAACAATTTGAGTTTAAATTCAGACAAATTCGATTGTTAAAAAGCAATCTCAAATAAGGAATTAGAGAAATAATAAATAAATATGTGAACATAAGTGAAACTATTGTAAATCCTACATATAGTTTCACTTATGTCCAATACAAGTCCCGAAGTCATTGGTATCATTACATAGTTCATGCTTAATATAATGATTTTTGATTCTTTATTTTTGATCGATGTCTCGACAAAGATTTATTCCTTTTATTATTGAAGATTTGTTTATTTTTATATAACATAACCGGTATCATACTGATTTAAGTCTTTGAAATGTAGTGTTGACCGATGTATTTTAAATCGGGTTTTGAACCATGAAAAATCACGTTATTCTAAATTAAACCCTATCTTTATGTACCTAGAGCCTAAAATTCTTCAATATACGTTTAAAAGAGGTAAAATTTAAATATCCGACTCAGCATATTACGCATGCAAATAAATTAGAGAAGTGCACCTATATCACAATACCGCCCAGTGGTTAAAGCCGCGGCAGTTGAAGCGGGAGGTACCGGGTTCGAATCCCAATAAAGACAGGATGCAAAAGAGATTTTTCACCATACGATTACGATTTTGTTTATTGGTTTGTTTTGTGAATGATATTTATCGTTTGATGATCGAGTTTTCTAAGTCTTTATTGTCTGATGTATGAAAGAAAGTATGAAGTTGGTTGTACTCTAAACGACATGGTTAGATTTGTTTGACGAGGACTAATAATTCACATTTTATGTATAAGATGTTATCAAATTTTGCGAGTCATCTTTTATACATGTAGATACATTTATGTATTTATGTATTCGTTGAAACTTGTAAAAATACGTTCTTTGATAAAGCGATAGATATATCGTGATGTGCAGTTAAGTTCTATCAGTAGAATAAATCATCTTTTTTAAATCAGCTGGTTTTTCATATCGATGAATTCGAAAATCAACGAGATAGATTGATTGAACGATTGTTCAATATACTCGTAGTAAATATGAAAAAATAATAAATTTATCGTTTTTCAATGTGACAACTGCGCTGACACCAGTATATTTCATTCGAAATACGTTCCATCCATTATATGTGGTATTACTTTTTTAGCTGTATCGATTGGAGTGAAATACAATATTTCTTCCTTATCTAATGTTTCGAATACTTTTAGCGTTATTCAAAATTTCAATCTGAAAATTCCAATCTATTCTGAAATAAAAACACTGATTTGGTTATAGTTAGATAACTGATATATACTAATTAATGCAGTTTCCACCACACAAATTCTATACATTTCCCTGTACAGTTTAAATAGTCAATAAAAAAGCATTCAAAAATGATATCCACAGTTTTTATATGTGGCAAAGAGTGTCCGAACGTCTTCTACATATTCTATGTGTTATTTAATAAGAGTCTCTTATTTCGAGGAATGTTTAAATGTTTAGCTATATTTATAAGAAAAAATATATTGTTTTTGTCTTCTTTTGGGGCACTAGTGCAGCTTAGAAGACGCTACAGTAGTTGAGAGAGTGGAAGGAATGTGAATTATCGTTTTGTACAAAATTACAAGAGAAATAAGATGAAAAAGGATTTAAAAAGCCAATCAATTTAATAATATTTTTATGTAACTCAGAAGACTTTTCTGTTATAAATCCTAGAATCATTAAAATTATTAGAAAAATCATCTGACACAATTTTAAATAAAAAAAAGAGATATTTCACTTTGTGATTGAACATAAGCTAAGAAATTAAATGTCCTTTTCACAAATCGCTTGAGATTTGTCGGTTCAAGTTGTAATATTATAATAATTAAAACTTAATTTAGTACTCAGTCTAATATTTTATTTATAATGGTTTTCAGTGCTTAATATCCTATGTGCTTATGTAGGTAATATAATACTAGTAATTTATCAAAAATATAATTATTACATTATAAAAGACTATACAAAGGAACAGTAACAATAATTTTCATAAACACGCGTATGTACCCAAAATTTGGCTTCCTGCTAAAAAATTTCAATGGTGAATGTTTGTTTTATTATTGAAAAGCTTCCTTAACTTTATAATAAATTTCTTGGAAACAATTAATTTTAACATGGTAACACAACAAAGGAAACTGTTTCCAACTGGTGCTAAGCTAATTTTATGTATGAAAGAAAATGTTATTTTACACTATAAATGGACCAAATCTAAATTGACACGTTTCAAACCATTTAATATGTATTGGTGAAGATTATAGGTGATCAGCTCAACGAATGCTTTTACATTCAATCACATTTAATGTCTGCCTTTGCGTGTTGATTTTTCAATTAACAACCGGTGAAACCGATGCTTTTGTTGGTTAAAGTCGAAATATCTAAAACTAAAGTTCATAGGTTTAATGTTTACCGACCAAATGGTTAGGATGCAAAAAGGATTTTTCACCATCTGATTACGATTGGTGATGCAGAATTCATGGTTCAACCCATCTTCCATGTCAGTACTATGGGCTACCATGGAGCTATGCAATGTGCATACGTTCTGTCCCAAATGAAAATGGCACAATATTTAAATAAACTTAAACTGACTCAAGGTGATCAGTTATAACTCTGCGACAAAAAAAAGAACACGTAAGATAAACAAATGCCGCTTGAATGCAGTTTGTAAATTGTGAGTCTGAATAAATGTATCAATATGTACGCTACATCAACGTTGTGAAGAGAAACTAAAACATTAACTTATGATTATGATAAATGCAAACAGTACCTGTTTACACAGTTCATATTTTACATGTAAAAACGGTTTTTAAATTTTTACGTAAATTATGTAAAAAACAGCGTAAATTACATTAAACGTAGATTACCTGGAAAAAACGAAGACAACACACCGATGACACTGACATCTGTTTTAAAATGTTCAAAATCTACCGATGTTTATTTCATCTTAATTTTCCAACGATCAAATTCAATCAATTTAAAAGTGTCTTCGATATAAAACAATCCAATCGATCTGTCTATAAACGTTGTCAATAATACCTAGGTTTTTATTGTCCATAATTATTTTATAGTAAAAACACGTTAAGTAAAAACACGTTATTGATACTCCGTTGAACTTGAAATGACAACAGAACGATTAGGGACCTCGGAGAGATTTCAAGGCCTAGAAATAACGTAATCATTCCAGATCAACATCTCCAAGGCTTTATATTAACTTTATGCACCTGCATATTTACTGAGTTCAGATTCTTGTGGTTCCATTTGATAATTCAAATCTAAGAGAATTGTGTAATAATCTTGACATTTTATTTTATGGAGCTGTGCAACTCGTAGAGGTCATGAGATTCACCAGAGTTTTCGATAACAGTTCGAATTTAACTTGTAAAACGTTTTTTATGTAAATATACATAAAAGGTAAATTGCATGTAAAAAACCATTTGCAATGCCATTTGTTTTTAAATATCAAAAATCTACCGACGTTCGGTTTGGTTATTAACATAGTTAAATACGTCCTTGTAAAATCAATTAGTTTTGTTGCCCACGTTATTAATTGGAACGTATTTTTTACCTTCATCTGAGCCAGTTAAAGTGCTTTTTAACGGAATAAACCTATCTTTAAGTCTAATCTAAAAACAAATTATTGTGACATTAAGAATATAGTCAAAAAAATTCTACACAGCTAACTATTCAACAAATTTTATTTCTAAAATAGTAAAAAATATTTTTTACAGATGGTTACAATTAGTTACAATAAGATTTGATAAGAGATGGTTCGTCGGTTTTCTACAGGAAAGTATATTGTAGGAACCGTATGTATAACTACACGCTTTTTATATTTTAAAAACCGTGTAAATGGCATCGTGCAATTTACATGCCCAATCGGTACAGTTGGGTTTACATATTCATGTGTAATTTTAAAAATAAACTGGGCCCCTATTTCTGAATACGAATTCGTCCAATAACTGTACGAATATGTGTTATTGGAATTTTTGAATACGAAAATGTTTAATTTCTAATACGAAGTCGAGTGCTACAATACGATGAAAAATTTCCCTTATTGTGGAATACGAATTCGTACAGTTTTTATACGATCATGACCGACTATATTATGTTGTGTATTTAGTTCAAATGAGTTCATCAATGAGTTTAAATTTTATTATATAATTTTAACTTTAATTAAGATTTAAATTAATTAGAATTATATTAATGGCTGTTAAATTTTCTTTTCAGTTTTTATTTAAACATATATAGTTTTTAATCTCTTTTCAATTTTGATTTGGATGCTGTGGAGGACATAAAAGAACATCCCGCAAACTGTGAACATTGGCGAAATATTTATTATATACCGTTACCGCAATTGGTTATAAGCCAATTGACTAAATATAACAAATACTTGATCGGCTCTACGAAGTCAATAGACCCTGCGTATCTTCAGTGCAGCGGCTATCCTCGACGAGTTACCAAACCTTACTGAATTTAATTTATAAACAGTGTTTGCAAGGCATAAAGAGCTCATTAGACTCGCTAGTAAGTAGTGATAATTTAAACGAATGTCAGTAGGTCCACGAAGTTGATCTGGTATTTTCATCGTAAAGACGGCAATGATTAAATTAAATTTTATTTACCTTGTACACAGTAATAATCGATAAATATGTATATGCAAACCAGCTTACTAACTTGTAGCAACCTATCATTTATGGTGATTGATTTCTAACAGATATTGCTGTGTTTTAGTTTTTGGTACGGTTTTGCCAACTATTTACCGATGGTGTGGTCGTATTGTTACCAAGCACACAGCAATCTTGTGTAAACCACTAATCAGAAGGTCTCACCGTTCAAATTTCAATTCTATCTCCCATAAACCGATTTAAATACTCATGACAGTATATGAGTATTTAAATCGGTGAAACCGCAGAAAAAAATATTTAATGAATCTAATTGCGAGTGTGGCGTGCAAGCGGATATGTTTGAACTTCCAATAAAAATATGAATTAACGTGATAAGAGCTTATTATCTGATCTCCATTACGCTCGGCGTGCTAAAATGATAATTAACACATCGTTTACGTTAATCGTATTCACTACCATACCTTTTTGTCTACGCGAACATGTCAACGCTTCATGAACGGAGTGATAAAAGGCATAAATTATGTGGCACGTACAACGAGGAGAAGCACAAACTTCTCAAACACTTGTTTGTGAATTAGGAATATAGAAGTAATAGTCGAATTCGGAAGACACCAAATTTCTAAATGTAAATTTGGATCTGCTTTAGTTTATGTACCATAGAGTAAATGCGGAGTAATGTATTAAGGACATAAAGATTTGTTTTAAAACTAAGCATTCATAGACCGTACCTCTTTATACAGTAAACCAAATAGCTTCTAACTTAAACTAACTGGTCACCCTACGTAAAAGTTTGGTTAAAAACTTTTCCAATGACTAACAGAAATTGGAATGAAATGAGGGACCTAGTGATATGAAAACCAAGAAAAAAAACGAATCAAACGTTTGTTTTGTAAAAAATTGTAGATTTTGATTTATTAGCATTTACGACAACCCCTTTGGAGATCGACCAGTTATAAAATCAATCTTAATCTGCGTTAATCAGAATAATGTTACTAACAATTGAATGCTGATTTAGCTTATTATGAATTTTGGATATAATCAGCGAGAATATGAAAGGAGCAATGGCAAAACGATGATTCTATGTCATTAATGTAGATAGAAAGGAAGAAATAAGGAAAACCTTAAGTAACCAAAAAATCTGTCTGAACGAACCGTTAAATAATTTAAAATCTATCAAATGATAAATTTGACTTGTCTGATTATTGCGAGAAGTCAATTCTTTATTTTCTATTCTGCTCTGAACATCACCATCGCTATGTTTAATAAAGCAAATTAAAAAATATTGAGTAAACTATTACTAAACACAAGACTGAATTTAATCTCAAAACCTTCGGAAACGGAAATTAAATTATAAAAAATGGAAATGGCAAAAAATGGAATAACTGAAAAGGATCACTAATTGTTGGAATTGGAATTATATAACTGACTTACCATTGGCTTAGAAAAGAAAAGGACGTAAAATAAAATTAAACATGTTTTAAATGCTATGGAAAATAGGAAAATCGTTTCACTAATTTTAGATTTATTTTATGAAGACCTGAAAATCACGATTAAAATTTTCAAATTGCACACTTTTACTCCTCAAAGGACAGATAATCAATAAAATTATTTATCAAAGTACGGAGTCAATTTTTAATAAATAGAAATTTTTATCATTAGCTTTAAAATATATAGATTTATTATTCGAAACCATAACTTCGAAACGATTCTACATTAGTATTTCCGAAAAAAGTTTTTATGAATTATGACATTGGTGGATCAAGCTGAATTCCCAAATTAAGTAAACTCATAAGTATGGGGATATTTCAGCATTCACTGTGTACATTATACATAGAGAATTTCATTGATACAACAAAGAACAATTCATTACAAATCACTAAATACCGAACTCAAACCGTTAAAAATCGTATACCTAATCCCAAATTCACTAATCAGATAAATTAGCTAATTAATACCTAATGCAAAATAGAAATTCAATTTCAAATACATAACTTCAACTGCAAATTCCTATTACTGTCAAGAAATATCTTCAATATTTATAATATTTACACATCACTACTGTAGATTGTTATTTTAATAGGAATACAGTCAAAACTTTAAACTTAACTATTTATGTTAGAATTTCAAAAATGAAAGCTTCATTGTACGTCCCGATACAAATAAATGAAACCAAAGCCCTTTGGATATATAAAGCCGAAATGCTTACTTAGTTTTTGAAATGAGCTTTATTTAGTGTATCAATAATGTTCGTTTTATCAAGAAACTCATACGAAACGTACAAATGTCTTTATCAGTTCTAAGCTAGTGCAAGTTAGAGGTTTTAAAATTGTATTTCATAAAATGACAAAGAGAGGGTGAAATTAGATCTGAACATATATCATTTTTTCAAATTAAAATAAATCACGATCAAAATTAGTTATAAATTAATCTATATTTTTATAAATGTTGTGCTTTTTATTTCAATATAAACGATATCCTCTAAAATATATTTTCCTCGCTATAATCCTCTCTTGGTCGTACGACGAAAATCAAACTAATTTCTAAATAAATTTAGAAAAATATTATTGACGAAAATACACATAATTGAACGCCAAGACTTAAAAAATTAATTATTAATTTTTTTAAATGAAATTATGTATTCGAAAAAATTAAATAAAACCGAATTTATTTACATAAATCAGTTAAAAAGATATTTTCAAAATGCAGTTGTCAATAAATATTATATTTTTTAAAGAAAGAATAAAGTTAAGTTATACTTTTATCCAACTGTTAATTTTATTAAATAATGTATTTTTATTAATAAATTGAAATAAACATAATATTTCGGTCAATCAGACCATTTTCAAATGTATGATAATTCAGAAACTAAAATTAAATTAAATAAGTTAAAATAAATAGAAACACAGAACATGTACAACTAAAAACTTACTATTATAATTAATATTTTAGAGTAAATTTAATTTGAATTTTTAAGATCCATATTGGATTCTTATATCTTTTTATTTTTATAAATAAATTAAAAAAATAAATTAAATAAATAATTAAAATTTAAAAAAACAAGTCAATGTTAGGACAGACAAATAAATAATAAAATATAATAAAATTTATGGTCACAAAAAATACATGTGAATATAATGTAACACTAATATTAATAAACGAAAAGCCCGCTACAAAAATCATAACAAAAAATGTCAACTCAATCAAAACATTTATTTTAACAAAATATAAATATTATTATCTTAATAATATCCGATAGTAATTTTACATTTATTTATAATTCTAATTAATCTTAAATGTTGACATGTTAATTATTTTGATTTGTTAAGTGTGTGTAAAATAAACTTATATGTTGAACTAATATTTTCTGTGTCTGTCTTAAAGTTAATGTTTTTGTTCAGGATATGGAAACACTCCAAATATAATCGTTTTTTGTATGTTTTTTCTATGTTTAAAATATCAGTGTTTGAAAAATTTGGTATATGTTTGGGCCAAGGCTGTGGTAGTTTTATTTAATATTATGTCACTTTTATGATTTTGTATCCTGCATTTAAGTGAGGTCGAAAATTGACCAATGTATGTTTTATCGCATAAACAAGGTATAGAATATACAACATGAGTTTGTTCATCATAGGGAATTTTATCTTTCAATTTTGAAAATTTTCCTTATAGTTTATTTTTAATTTTGAAAGATACTCTATTGGCGCCTATTGATATAAGAAAATTTTTGAGTTTCAAAGAAAGAGATGGGACATATGTTAGTGTTGCATTGAATAGTTGAACTTGATTCATTTCATTGTTTTTTGTACTGGTTAATGTAATCGGCTGTAATGGAGTATCTAATTTATATATTTCATCTCTAATCAATTTTTTAACTAAATGTATTGGATAATTATTTTTCTCCTCAATACCTTAATTGTTCAACTCTTGTAGTATTATTTTCTCTAGATGAATTATCATTTAAAGTTAAAACGCGTTTAATGATACTTCTAGCAACATTAACTTTCATATGTTTACGATGCCATGAATAATAATTGAGCATACGTTCAGATGAAGTTGATTTAGCATACCAATTGGTAATAATATTGTTTTTATTTTTAATTAAAGTTAGGGCTAAGTTATTTAATTTGTCATTTTCTATTTCAACTGTAAATTTCAAATTACGGTTGAATGTCTCAAAAATAGTTTTAAATGTATAAATTTTAGCTTCGGGAATTATTAATAATAAATCATCTACATATTTTATTATTAAGGTCGGTTGATAAGAACTTAATGATAGTGTACAGTTGAATAGATTTTCCATCACAATGTCAGCAAGTATAGGAGACAAAGGATTACCCATAGCTAAACCTGATAACTGGATGTAACATTCATTATTGAATAAAAAATAATTAAGTTTTGTTAGTACATATTATTTTCAGTAAATCTATAAAATAATTTTCATGTATGGTTCTATTTCTCTCCAACGTTCAGTAATTATATCTAAAACTATATTAATTGGTATGTTTGTAAAATGTAAATAAACTAACAACATCGAAGGAAACTAGAGTAGCATCTTCGTTAGTTATAATATCTTTAATTTTGGATTTAACATCATAAGAATTTTTAACATTAAAATTACTTTCAAAAGTAAGAACGTTTAAAATGGAAACTAAATGTTTGGAAATATGGTAAGTAAATGAATTTATATTTAACACGATTGGTCTAAACGGAATTCCAGGTTTGTGCAATTTCGGTAGCCCATACATACGAATTGTTATTGGAAATTCATTTTTAACGTTATTATAAATTTCTTCGGTAATCTGGCCAGTCCTTCGTAATAATTTTATTTTATACTCTAGTTCGCTACGAACTCGTGGAATTTTCGGTATTTTTTATAAACTGTTTCGTCAGATAATAAATCGTTCATTTTATTAATATAGTCATTTTTAAATATAATCACTGATTTTTTGCTTTTATCACTGTTTAAAATAATTATATTTGTATTATTTTCAACGAAATATTTAAGCATTTTATTTGCTTTTTCAGTTGGTTGTTTATTATTTTTAATGAAATTTAAGACTTCATTTAACATGTTAAATCTATATTCCTGTTGTAGTTCGATATTCGTAACATTCTGTAAGTATATTTAATCTACGATAGTAGATTACGTAGTTCACATAAACCATCGTAGATTAGCAATCTACGATGGTTTTTGTGAACATAAATTTTATTATATTTTATTATTTATTTATCTGTCCTAACATTGACTTGTTTTTTTTTATAATTTTAATTATTTATTTAATTTATTTTTTTAATTAATTTATAAAAATAAAACGATATAAGAATCCAATATGCATCTTAAAAATTCAAATTAAGTTTACTCTAAAATATTAATTATAATAGTAAGTTTTTAGTTGTACATGTTCTGTGTTTCTGATTGACGGAAATATTATGTTTATTTAAATTTATTAATAAAAATATACATTATTTAAAAAAATTAACAGTTGGATAAAAGTATAACTAAACTTTATTCTTTCTTTAAAATTTATTAACTCCAACAATTAATAAACTAAACTTAATAAATATTATAATCAGCTAATGAATGTTTACATTTTAAAATGAACACAGAACCTAATCACAATTACTATTTTGCTACCCATTTTTTCACAATCACAGCACAACACTACACTATATTCTCAATCCTGAAATACAAAGAATCATAAAAAAGGTTTATTGATGCTGTATCAACATAAGAATAATATTTATTTGCATAATTATGCATTAATTACAAAACCAATTGTCATAATGACATAAATGTCATAACAATGGGAGAGAGAGAATATTTTTTTATATTGAATGACAGTTCGATGAAATGTCATTACTGTTAAAATCGGGATCCGTTCACATCTGCACATTTTAAAATGACATTTTTTAAAACTGCAGAAGGTACAAAACGGCATAAGGTTTAAAATGACATTTTTCAAAACGGCATAAAGTACAAAACGACATAAAGTTCAAAATGTCATCCTTCAAACAGAAAAGGTAGAAAATGGAATAAAAAATGTTCGATGTGACTTTTTGTATTATTTCTTAATTGATGACATTTGAGATGTTCAATGAAAATGAACTTTTAGATCGATGTTTCGATTAAAATCTTAGTATGAACAAAAGAAAAGGAGTTGGATTCTTTGTTTATCGATTAAGGCCAAATTTTAAACGTTCTTAAGTTAGGGTTGAAATTCAAAAATTAGTTTGAAATAAATGAAATAGACTATGGTATTATACATATTTTATAAACATGAAACTTATACAATTGATTATAGCTTATTTATATGAAAGAAGAAAGTATTCCTTCACTAAATATATAAAATTTGACTTTGATTCGGTAAAATTATATTCTTTATAATATGTTTTATAATATATTGAAAGATATATTATACTCCTTCACTTAAATGTTAAACAAGTATCGGATATATTACGAGGATATAGAACGCAGACGTTTTGAATTTCTTGTTGTATATTATTATTATACAGGTTTATGAAAATAACCAAGGCGCAATCAAATACGAATTATTTTTACTGACTCTTTGGTAGTTTTTGTCATATTCGTAATTATTGGCAACAATGCTTCAAAATGTTTTTTATGAATGTAGTTGCTATTTTGATTGTATTACATTGGTTTTCCCTCATTATTTAATCTTTTTATGGATCACATATAACAAATTTTAAAAACTTTAGAACAAAAATTTTAAAAGTAGCTTTTTTTTCAAAATGTCATTTTGAACCTTATGCCGTTTTGTACCTTATGCCGTTTTGAAAAATGTCGCTTTTTTGAAAAATGACATGTTAAAATTTGTCATTGCAACCCGAACCCGTTAAAATCATACGTGAGCATGCAAGCATTAAATCTAGTTAAATGTGTATATGAGATTTTGTGCATTGGTATTGTTCATTTTATACATGACAGCAAAACACAAATTAATATACAACTTAACATTTAATGAAATTGATTTGGCTTGGTGTAGTGTCATTTTTATTTATTCTCTTTTTGAGCATACTTGATATAAAATATCTCTATAGTAACCTAATTATGTATCTGTCGCTAATTGCGTTTTAATTTTTTAAAATACCATATTTTCATTGGATGAATAAAGGAAAATGAATAAATAAATCGGAAAATGGTTAATTTCAGGATGAAAACTATAATTTCTGTTTTCAATTGATGAATATAACCTAAGTTAAATTTGAACTACTTTTCATTCAAATATTTACTATATAGTAAAGCCTTACCTTTCATACATTTTGAATGAAACTGACGTTGATATTGTATTTTTTGTTACACTAAATAAAGCTCGTTTAAACATTCCTGCTTGAATCAATCATGATCGCTTTGATGAAACACACACAACATGAAAACAACGATACAGTAAAATTGCTAAATGGAGAGAAACACATATTCACTCTCAGATTAATATCAATCGAAATGAACTCGAAATCGTTCCATACAAAATAAAAAAAAAATGTGCGATACATCGAACTATTTACCAATAAAATTATTCAAATTCGAATATTTAATTTCCTTATTTGATCAAACTTTTTAAAGGGCATACAATATATCGGCATCTATTGCATAAGGACTAATTAAAAGTTAGCCTGAAGAGATAATATTTCGATAAAGTTAGTTCGTTTTAAAGTTCTTCTACGAGCTGGGTTTGTTAATAAGCATAAATGGACTACGAAGCCGATTTGGTCAAGGTTAAGGAACAAACAAAAACACAAATCTCACGTTAACACACATCAAGCACAAAAACTATGTGATTTATAACTAATATATAAAAATAAAAAATTATTCATCTGCAGTTCCCTCGTAACCATTCCAATTTTTACTATACGCTATATAAAAATATAAATTTTTATAAAATATAAATTTGTACGGCCCTGTGGGTGAGGGCAACCATGTTTCGTAAATATTTCGAACGAAACATGAGATCCATAGAATACCACCACAGTATCCAGAGCTTGTAGTAGGAGGCGACTAAATCTGGTTGGATCGCTGGGCTAACGACCCGCATCCGTAAAAACTAATTACAGTTAAAAATGTCAACAAAACCAAAAAAATCGGATACCGCCTAAATAAAAATGACCCCCCGCTTAAGTACCCGGATACGAGATTAAGGATCAGCACGTGGAACGTGCAGTCACTTCGTAAACCTGGCGCGTTGGACGGCCTTATCACATGTATGAAGGAGTATCGGCTGGAACTCGTAGCGCTCCAAGAAACTCGATGGCCTAAAAGTGGGGTCCATGTGTCCCAAGACTAAACGTTGTTACACAGTGGAGATGACCTCGGAAATCTTGGAGTTGGCTTTCTCATTGGGCCGCAGGTTAAAAAGGCTGTTTTGGACTTCCAGGCAGTCGATAATCGAATGTGTAAGCTTCGCTTGCACAGACTCATTTTACAATAGTTTGGATAATCTGATGGGCTCTATACCTGAGCACTATATCAGATTGGTGATTGATGACTTTAATGCTAGAGCTGGCAGAAATCACACCGACACGGAACTGCGACCGAAAATGGGGAAAGAATGATGTACTTTGCGGTCGCACATGATCTCAAAGTGGTAAGTACATTCTTTCCCCATAAAAACATCCATTTGGAAACATGGACACATCCACGTACGGCACATACCGAGTTCGTTACAACCACGAGATCAGGAATTTAATGTAAATTCCTGATATCGTGCATGAAATCAAAAGACAGCGAGCACGCTGGCTTGGTCATGTTCTGCGTGCTGATCCGAACCGAATGATAAAGCGATCTTTGAAGGGAGAACCGCCTTTCAGAAGCGAAGAGGTCGACGATGGCTCCACGGCGTAGAGTGCGATCTGGCATCTTCTGGTTGCTTGCAATAATATGAAGAGCTGGCTCGTGATTGAAACCGATGGAGTCAGATTGTTGACACGGTACGGGCCAATAATGGCCTGTAAAAGCCGACAAAAAATATATATATATAATTTAGGACAGCTTCAAAAACAAAAATATATTATTATATATTAAATAAAATAAAATCTTTGCTAGGCCAGAGTGGAACTAAAACGTTTACTCTGTTACGATCAACACAGTATTCTTATTCTGACAAAATAAAAGAGAGTTAAATAAAAGCATGTAAAAAGTATACGTTTAAGCATATATAAAATGAACACACTATTCAGAAAAGCTACCTGGCTTTTGGGAAATGTATTATTACAGAATTATTATAGATTAGCATGACATAAGAAAAGAATAATACAGGATTATAATTAATAGTGCAGTAGAATAATCT
Source organism: Tipula lateralis (assembly GCA_963932295.1). NCBI lineage: Eukaryota > Metazoa > Arthropoda > Insecta > Diptera > Tipulidae > Tipula > Tipula lateralis. The sequence continues at coordinate 109,903,747 of OZ010737.1, forward strand.
TTAATTCTATAAATGCCATAGATCTACGATTTATATTTTAATTCAACTTACTTGTATATATGTATAACCATCACATATGTGTTTTAAAAAAAAACATATATATAATAAAACTTTTTGTTGGTTGGTATAAAATTTAAAGCATGAAAAGTCATAAATCATGTTGGTTATCACATTTTCGCTGAGTAACGTTACATTTTTAAGGATTTAATCCTTATTAAAGCTTTTAGTTATATACTCAGATTTTTATATATTTTAGACTGTATACTCGTTTATACATTTATTATATATATATATATATATATATATATATATATATATATATATATATATATATATATATATATATATACATATATAAAGTAAGTTTTCATGGATATGGTAAGTTGTAAGGCACACTATACATTACACACTTATTAAATAGTATAACAATGTTAGTGTTTATTTAATGGAATGAAAGCATTACCTGGAACCCTTATATTCCTGATGACTGGATAAATATTTTTGGACCACGTATTCATTTATACAAAATCATTTCCTATTGAATAAAGAATGAAACACCTGTTGATCATGTGAACTATGTCGACAGGAAGATTATAATATTTTGTTTAAAAAATATGTGAAAATGTATTTTATATCCTACATATCCTGCCCAGAATTAAAATAAAAATGTTATATAGTAAATTGAAACTATTTAATCCTGATTAAATAATGGTACACAATTTTTGTTATCAGCAGTTATTGCCACAATTTTATTATATATATATATATATATATATATATATATATATATATATATATATATATATATATATATTATATATATATATATATATATATATATCTATATATATATATATACATATATATATATATATATATATATATATATATATATATATATATATATATATATATATATATTTAACTGTAGTATATGTGTACTTTATACTCATTGACGGTTGTGCTCCTCCTCAGAGCCGCCACCCATAAAGCACTGACACATAAAAATAATATTTTTGTCGGAATACCTACATATTCAACTGATTTCATTATCACATAACATGGAGGGAGCAACAACAACACTGGCATAAAACAGGAGACTCCGCAAAAATCATGTTTTGTCATTTATTTGATAAAATTTAAATTAATTTTGGAAATATTTTTTCAGTTTTTCATTTTTTATGTTTAAAAAAAACAGTTTGTGTATATGTAACATGTACTAACATATCTGTAATTTACCTTGTATTTTTCATTTGATGGTATCAGCAACTTTTTTTTGTCGAGCTTTTCCTTGTATGTCGGATATAATTTAATGTTATTGATTTTTCGTCTTCTTGCTGCCGCGCTCTAATGTCGTATCATATCATATCATAGCCTCTCATATGAATGTATATATATATATATATATATATATATATATATATATATATATATATATATATATATATATATATATATTTATATATATATAAATATATATATATATATATATATATATATATATATATATATATATATATATATATATATATATATATATATTTATATAAATGTACACATATATGAAGGAATTGTAGTATTTTGCTGGTGTGTGACAGCACATTTCAAATGAATGGATTTGGATTTTTTGTTTTTGATACAAAAGTAATGAAGTCGAAGAAGTAGCAAAAATTTGGTATTTTCAAGGTATTTTCTGTGAAAATTGTGTTTCTCTTGAATGCTGATTGGACAATTTAGATAAAATTATTTTTATTGTTACGTGGTTTTTGGAACAACAATAATTGTATATCATTCGTTGTAATCGTAACATGTTACTACATAGTATATAACATCGTGTACACAGCAAAAAAAATGGAGAATGTATAAACATGAAACTTACACCATACATATATGATATACATATAGTAATCGTATGTGGGTAACTTTTATGTAGCAAAATGATAAATGTACATATTGCATCTTTGAATTTTAATATTTCCGCGCAATATGTGCGGTTATGGTTGTAAGATATGGAATGTTATATTATAATAGTTTGCGCTGTTTTTTTGCGTTATTTGCTTATCAAATTGGGTTCAACATACGAATAATTGCTGTAATTAAAATGGAAACAGTTGTTATTCAGTTCCAAATGTATGTGATGTAGATAATATTAGGTTAATAATGTAATTTATATTGTTTATTCCTTGTATGAAGGCGAATATTGACAAATAGTGAATAATTTATTGAGAAAATTTTTAATTCAAATAATCCTTTTTTCCCAAATCGCCTACTGTTTAAATGTATTAAATATACATTTAATTTAATAATAATGTTAATGCATTAAAAAACAAATTTAATTTTAACTATTACATTTGGCTGTACATTATGTTTAACTATTACTGTGGGAATTTACGAATAATTTGTTACTGCATGCTTTCAGTTTCATTACATTGTAAGCACAAACCATGCTTGTAAGCACATTCTAAGAAGTGCCATTCATCAAAATATGCCATTTTTCAACTTCATAAAAATGTTCTTGCAATTTTGTTGATGCTATTGCAAGATTCTAATGCGTGCAGCTATAGGATTGCCCTTTCAACCGCAAACATTGCAAAATCTGTTATGTTAGTAGTGTGCACCACCTGAGATATTTTTTAAAATTGGAGTTAATAATAAATGACTTATACAATTGCCAATGCTTTTGCACTAATCGTTTTGTCATAATGATTTAATAATTATTCTTGGGAGATACATATATGTTCGTCCACCAAAGATTAATGGATGTTTCAACCTATTCGTTTTGGTTTAGTATACTTCTCTTAAGTATATAAATAAAGATCAGAGGGTAGATCGAAACATGTTTATAAAATAGATTTTAATGTTTCCATCACCAAGCTTTCGATGCTAGCAATTCACCGATGGAAATAGGTACAAACCTAGTCATATCGGTATATTACTAGATATATTCCCGTATAGGGATATTCACTAGGATGGACTTTACTTCTAAATTTTGAGTTCTTTGCATTCTCTTTTAAAAAAAACTTATACATTAAGATATTGTTAAATTCGTTGAGGTATTCATACACAGGAAATATGATAAACAACTAATTTCGACCGGTTCGAATCAAACATCTAAAATACAGGTATTGCAAAGAAATTATGAAAAAATTAGATTTCAAGAGAATATCAACCAGTATGATACCATGTAGTAATTCATTTAGTAACCTAATCGTCTTACAGAACGGTATTGTTAAGTTGTTGTATACACCAATTTAATTTGAACTCTTATCGACCATAGCAGACTGCACGTTGACAATCCAGCCACAAAAAAATATTCTATTTGAAATTCTCATTAATTTTTTGGGTAATGTCTTTAAACTTGCCCTTAAGTTTAAAGACATTACACAAAAAGTCAATAAAAATTAATGAGAATATCAGATACTTCTAAGCAGTATCACCCGTCAAGAAAACACATAGCAAAAAGAATAGAGTTATACGCATCTATTTATTGGATCAGAAATTTCTTTTATCTCCATCAAATATTTAAATAACAATCAGTTAATTTTAACGATTTTAATATGTTTTGGTTTAACACTGTTTGGGTTTGGGAAACATTCAATTAGCTTACTCGTTCACTAAATATTTATTACATAGGAAACAAGTTATCAACATATTTTTCTCATATGTAGTTCATTGATTGAATCTACTTTTCTATGATATTTTGTGGTTTATTGTTCTTTTGGTCTTCTTTTGTAAATTTTTGATACTGTGTATCTTACGTGTTACCAAAAAGACGCGACTAAAAAACAAACTCGGCAAATTCACTATGTTTATTGGATAACAGATTAATCACTTAGATGAGTAAAATCAAATAATTAAAAATCATCTGCCTTAAATTAATAACACATGATTTTAATTAGCTATTGAATTGATAAAAATTAAAATCAATAGTTAATCATGAAAAATTCTGCCAATCCGCTTTAAGTGTTTTAAAATCTCGAATTTATGTTTCAGATAGACGACTATAATAAAGATAAAGTATAAGCATGTGAATAATTCTTAATAACTTGACGTGATTTATTTCCGATTTCTAGTTAATTGGTAATCGTATGATATGAGTAAACAAACAAGTCGAATATAGACAACCCACTTTATATATAACAAAATTAGATTAAAAATATAAGGAGGACAACAAGTTGAAATATAATGCTAAAATTATGGTTGAATGAACAAATATTGATCATTTAGTTAGACTTATCTCCATCAAATTTTGGAATAATTTACCACATAAAAGCAATATGTACAATAGATTTACAAAATCAAAAAACCAATAATGATTTCATCAAGATTTCCTGTCTATACAATGACTTGACATATAATACAAAGGATCATGATAAACATCTACATGTTTTATGGAACATCTGCCAAAATAATTTCTAAATCCACGTTTGATAGTTCGTATACGAATTTTCAATAAATAAAAAAAATGTATATAGGACACATTTGAAAAATAGGCAAAATCCGATAAGAATATAAATTTCAAATTTAGCAAAATAGAATTAAACAAAAAAAAACGGAAAAACGAGAAAATTGGTTTTTCCAAACTATAGACGGAAAACGAAAATATAAATAAAATAAGAAAAATGCGCTTCTTTGGGAAATTTAAGTATTTTTAAATTGGTTTACATGAAGTGTATTAAACTGTTAACATTTTCTATTTAGTTTTTCTCTTGTTTTTTGGTTCTTGTTCTGCTTATTTCATAAATATATAAATAATGTATTTTATTCAAAAAATAAAACATGTGTATGTGTACATACGATACATATATGTGTATGTGTACATACGATACATATATGTATGGATGTATGTATAAATCTATGGAAATTTATGCAAAAACGTTTAACATTAGATTTTAATGTTTACTAAGCATGACATATACATGTAAGTACAGAAAAAACATTTGTTGTAGCTTTTCGATTTCTTTCCTTGTTGGAAGTAACTGAGAGCTTTTTTATTTAATTTCTATAATTTTTGAATTTTATTTCTGTCATATATAAGGGTATAATTCCATCGTGGAATTGTTCGTTATGCTGACGCCGTGAATATTAATTGTGCCAGTGAAATTTGATGTACGTGAGAAAATTTTTACATAACATGTTTTTGAATATTCAACGAGTTTTTCAGCATGAACTGCAAAAGACAAACTGCTTTTAATGAAAAATGTTTTTGAAGTTGAAATGCTTACTTGTACTGGATTGCGTTGTTGTTTCGACTTGTCTAATGCGGATTAGATTATGCTATTAATAAATATGTGTATGACTTTTTAAATTTTGATTCTCACATTAATTTAGTTTTTAAAACATAATGTATTTGGTTTCTTACATTAAAATGATAAGATAAATTGAGAGACAATGAGACAATGTTTTTAAGTGGCCTTATATTATACAATTTCGAGTTGATTAGCTTTTAATATCTTGTTTTGGTTTTGAATGCATCTAAGCTATACTGTATCTACTTTATTTGTTGCAGAAATCCGATGCAATTGATACTACATTATTTTTGTCTCACTTCCAAATTAAACAATTACTTCACGACTATTTGATGTTACATTATCATAAAATTTTGCGTGTTCCTATGAATTGATTAGATTTTTACATTTTCATATTTTGTTTCCCATATTGTTCCAGTGGCTTTTAAATCTTTAATTCGTAGCTCCAGTATCAATTACACGGAAGTAAAAAAATACAAAATAAAAAAAATGCCAAATGTTAATTTGGTTTGGAAAACATCCGGAGATCGTAAAACCACAGTTATCATAACCGTTTAATCTTTCCATTTTTTCGAGAGGACTTTGATATTGTAAAAAAAAGCTCGAAATATATTAGTATCCGTTTATAATTTGCAGTTCCATCCATTTGGCCTACCAATTCGAATAAATCGTTGTTTTTTAATCTATGTTATTGAAATCGCGAAAATGGAAAATTTAATTGATTTTTAATTTTATTTAAGACATGGACAAGTTAGTTATTTACATGCAATCTTTTTGTTCTACGGTTTTTGCGATCCCATTTAATATAACCTGCATTTTTAAAGAATAAATTAATTAATAAATTAGAAATTTCTGAATTTATCGGCAAGAAACATTTAGTTTTTACGAAAAAGTTAATTCAAATAAATCGTTAATAATAAAAAAATTTAAAATATCAATCCAAATCATTGAAAATGTTGCAGTGGTTTAAAATACATTTGGATTGAATATAAGAAAATGATGCTTAGATATTTGCTCAAACTAATTTATTTATGATCAGAAAGTGTAGTGTCGAAAGAAGTATTAATATTTTAAAAACTAGTTAATAATTTGTTAGTATGAATTTACCAATTTGCTAGATTTAACGTTTTCATCGTCCAGACCGAACAAATTAAAATGGGAAACCATAGTTATATTTTGACGAACAAATATCTCAAAGAAAATTTTGATAACCATGGAGGTTTGTAGGAACGATTCCATTGAGAATTTCTGATTGCCAGTCAAACTGTAAAAAAAACTGAAATATTTTGAGACAATACACAAATCTTGTCTATATCTATTAGTTTGTCTTAAAAAAAATATTTGTTTGTTAGCTTCTATCACTCCCAACTTTCTCACGGTTCATTGAGTACTGTCCGAGTTTACAACATTTCCGCCAATTCAATTGGAATCATTTGATTATTGCATTGTTCAATGCCAGTCTATAGTACTGATATAGAACATGGAATCGCCCCATGAATTAATAGGCACTCCAACGGGAAGTCATAAATGTGTCCATTCACACCACCTATAGTAATCAGATAGTGCGAAGTCGCTTTTGCATCTGTCCTCTATCGGAATTCTTGAACCCAGCACCTTTAATTCCAACTGTCGCTCTTTTAACTACTGATTTTATACTTTTTGTCTAGCCAAACAGACAACATATTTTGTTTGACAATTTATTTTGTTTCATCCATTTTTTTAAAATACATGTATCTCTTATAATACATCACATTTTTTTAAAAATATCTTATCTCCATTATTGACAATATTTTATGTAAGATCTAGTTTTATTGTATGATTCATATGATGATAACAAATATTATGGTTGTCAAATTCCTTGTTGATACCATTTTATCTGGAAATTTGTCTTTTCCAGATAAAATGGTATTGTTATTGGTTATAGTTTAAAAAGTATATATTAGATATTGACCACTAATTAAGCTATCTGACTGAGATTAGGATGAAATATTCATCTCACGTGACGACATTAACTTCTTTATGTTACAGGACCGTTCGTTTTCCTGTAGCTATTTGCATACTTTGCATCATCTTGACATAACGGCACATAATACTGGTTCACCAACTTAATTTTTGCCTAAACACTAACTTGTTTTTTTATTGACCCTGTTTCATCGTTCTTCGATGAAAACCATTTTTAAACCCAAATCTGCTCCATGGATGTCTCAGGAAATAACAAATGCAATCAGATTTCGAATAGATAAATTTGGCACATGGGAAAGTTCAAAATAGTCATTCACATACTTAATTTACAAAGAAAATGTGAAAAATGAAATTATGGCAGCTAGACGGATAAATAAGATGCTTCTATTGAAATTTAGGTCTCAGCAGGTGTATATAAATAATACTATAAACGAATTTCAAAACTTATCACTAGAATGTTTTTGCAGTAAAAAAGATTTCCGAACGTATTAATAACTCAACTCTCCCTAATTTCACACAGATATTATGATGGAGATCTTTCTAAAATTAACCAAACCCTACAATTAATAAACACATAAATCGATATTATATTTTTCTAATAATATTCTATCGGATTCAATTTATGTTTTTGTACGTTGGTTACATATTCGTTTTTACACCCCAAAAAAATTAAAAATCAGGTAATCCTTATATAAAATATCTAATTTATAAAATTTTAAAAACAATATTTTCCTAAGCGTTAACAAATATGTATTCATCAAAAATGTAAACTCGTAACATAAGAAAATTCTCGTCCGTATTTATGTATTATAAATATCTTTTACATATACTTGTATGATACTTTTCCCCTTTATACACAATATTTAGAGAGGTAAGATAACCAACCTAAAAATAATATTCCCATTTAATTTACCTCAAAGTACAGGTGAAAAAACTTATCACACGCACCCCTAAATTAGATTTCTATATATGGAAATGGTAAAAATAAATTTAAACTTGTTTTTTGCTTTCTTCTTGAAAACAAGTATTCTTGTTGAAGAAATTTTATATATACTATGAGGAAACTTAAGAACGAAATAAGAAAATACAAGAAGGAAAAAATCGGATCACAAAAATCTGATTGTTATGGGCAACAGAGGTATATAAAAAAATTATATTAACATAAAATTGTTTGGTACATGGATTGGAGATTCAATTGAATCGATTGAATTTGAAAATAAATATGGATTTTTTTTGTATAGGTAAAAGTACTGAATTTTCATTTTCCCATTTAAAGTGTGTTGGTATTTCTTTGGTTTTTTGTGTAATTTTCTATATCGACTTTTAAATAAATAGTATTAGTTAAATGGAACAAAGAGCGAATGAACTCCACCACTCCCGTAGATGTTCGTAAAAGTATATAAACTATAATAGTATTTTTTTCTATTCAAGAATGTTAAATAGAATTTGGTATGTATACAAAACCTTTATTATGTGCGGTAAAGATAAATTTTTTATAAAGGTAAACTTATCGTTCAGTAGCCTTTAGTCAAAAGAAGGTATTTACTACATTGATTTTTTTATTATATTATTGCATTAGTGTATCTTGTCAGTTGTTAACCTTATAGTTAATTTGATCAACAGTATAAATAAATATATAAACAAATTGAGTTAATACCATTTGATTGATTGATTAGAAACCGATGTACTAAGCATTAAACAAGCTGTCACAAGTGTGACCAATCGCATCTTCACACTTATTTCAGGTAGCAGAAGTGATTGGTGCAAAACACAAGATATTATTTTTTTATCCGGTCCTTAATCAAACCGGATCTAAATAAATTCAACAGTATATATTCAAATTCATTATTATATTAAATATTCAAATTCATAATTTAGATGAAACTTTATAAATTTTGACAATTATCTAAACTTGAAGAAGTTAAGGGCGTAAACTCGATTCGACTTAACTTAAAATTTTAAATTTGGTAGACTGTTGATTTGATGGGGACCCGAATTAAAAAAGGCTGACTTAAAAAAAGTGTTTTTTTTGGACTTAAAATGAGTGTTTTTATTTCATTTTAAAAATGACATTAAATTTGTATGAAAATGAAATAAAAAAAGCTGACTTTATAAATGCATATCATAAGTCATTTTGAAATTGAATTAAGAATTGTGTTTAAAACTGACATAAAATGTGTATTTCTTAATTCATTTTGAATATGAATTAAGATATGTATTTATAACTGAACCAAAATGTTCCTTTTTCATATTGAAAATGAATTAAAATTCATTAATGAAAGCATTACTTGAAAATTTCGAATGGCTTTAATTTTCTAAAAATTTGCAATTGTCTTTTGCAAATTTTCATTAATGAAAACACGTATTTATTTTCAACCTCTTATAATTTAAGAGAAACAAAACATTTTAAAATAAGATTAGTGTTCCAGAAATTTGCAGTTTATTGTGAATTAAAATATGCATTTTTTAATTCATGTTGGAAATGATTTAAAATATCTATTTATAAAATGACAAAAAAATGCATTTTTTATGCCATTTTGAAAATGAATTAAGATTAGTGTTTCTAAAATGACATAAAATATGCCTTTTTTATGTCATTTTTAAATTAAATTTGTTTTTGTAAAATACCTTTTTTAATTCTCAAAATTTACTAAAAAAATGAATTAAAAAAAGTCCCATTTTTCCATATAAAAACACTTTTTTTAAGTCAGCCTTTTTAAATTCAGCCTTTTTTAATTCAAGGAGCCTGATTTGATTTGTGTTTTTACTCCAAATTACTAATTTTTTAAAACGAATATGAAGAAAACCGTTTCATTTAATACGACCCCATTGTAAATCGACCAAATATATATGCTATCTAAATCCTCGTTAACCAGAGAAATATTACTAGCTATAGAATGTCAATCAAACCTAATATTTTTATAAATCTAAACATATTTAAACATGCTAAAGAGAATTGATTCTAAATCAATAATGTACATAAAAACAACAAGGAAAGTAGTAGTGTACTTTAAGAAACTATTTGAACGATTAGATAAAAAATTGTTAATCTACCAGCTGAAATTGAAAAATTTAACTTTAGTGAAAAAATTACGATTAGAATGAAATCACTTTGGAAAATCTAAACAAATGCGAGAAGTTAAACCTTTATTTTCCATACTACACCGAAAATTATCGCTGATATTCAATGATGCAGTCATATCAGGAACTATTGAGTAAACTAATCATGAGACTGAATCTTATCTCAAAAACTTTGGAACTACTGGTCTAAAATGGAATGACTAATTTTTGGAACTATTTTACTGAATTTCCATTGGACGTGAAAGAAAGAGTTATAAACATTTCAAGGCTAGAATAAAAATTCACCTTTTTGAAAGTAACTTATGTGATATTCCTTCCAAAATGAGAGTCTTTCCAAAGAGCATTTTTGTTAATCAAACAATACGAAATAAAATTGTCGATTTATTAGTGAAAAATATATTATATATATTATATTTATATTATAACACTTAAAAACTATTTCTCAATACTTTATATTGAGAATAGGGTATCAAGATGTGTATATAGGGTACACATAGATGTGTATATTTACAGCACCGATCGTTATCAGATGATGAAAATCACTTTTGTAGCCTGCACTTATTGGGATTCGAATCCGATACCTTCCCCGCTTGAAGTGCCGCAGCTTTAACTACTGTGCCATTTAATCGGTATATGTGTGTTATTCACACTTTAATATTCACTCAAGATAGCCGTTTCCGATGACGATGTGAAGCAAGCATTTTACTGTATTAATAATTAAATTTAACTCGCTATTTATATATAAATAAATATCGATCTATTAACAGCAAGGTTTGATTTTTCATTCAATTTTATTTCAAATTTATTGAAAAGTAGTATTGGGTTCTCCATATTTACCAAAAGCCGCTATCGAGAGAAGATTTTATTGGATGGGAAAGTTTCAAGAAGAAATTAATCAGGTGGCAGAACTTTTAATTCGTGTTTTGAGTCGGAATAAATAAGATAAATGAGAATTATTTTTAAATTTAATTCATTCTGATATGATTATAAAAAATTGGTTTTTTATAAATATGAAAACATATAAAGAGCAAATAAATTTTATTTTCTGATTTTATTGTTGTTTACTATTTTTAAATATTCAGATGATGTTTTTATGATCTGATCGTTTAATTTTCTACCATTTATTAGTTTTTACAAACATTTAACATTTGGACTTATTTTACCTTCCTTCATAACTAATTGTGGGCATTCTCATCTCAATTTATTGCTGAAGAGGTATGAAAGGAAATAGTGATGCAAAATGAGGCTTAAATAATATTTAAACGCGCTCATTAGCATTTAAATAAATACAAATTAGTTACAAAAATAAATATTTATAAGTTTATTATTAACTTCAAATAAAACTTAATTAAATAAATAGATTTTTGGTAATTTTAATTAGTTAAATAATGAAAAATTTAAAAGAAACGGACTAATGCAAAATCGAAGATTACTTTAGTGTAATCACCGATATCTGTAATATTCTTGAGGATCTCACATCGATGGATGTATTGGTAGGTAAATAAAACGTTAATATTTTGTAAATTGTTTAAAAGGTTTAAAAGGTGTAAATTGCCGTTTACAATGCAGACGATTGAAACCCAAATAAAAGATAAGATAGAGCGTATTAGTGCCATAAACAACGCAAAACCAAATTGGTGAATCGATTTAGCTTATACTATTCAAAAACGAATAAAACGAAATATTTGGCGATTGATCGAATGAACAATAGGCAGTGCAAACTCAATAATGACGTTAGAAACATAAACCCTCATTCATATTTCGTACCTTGTCATAATCTATATAAACAGTCTTCTCAATCATTCATCACTATCGTTTTACGAAACTACTAATGAACATTTACCATAATCATTTAACTAAATACTTCATCATCCATCTCTACAACCCCTTTGCCAAATTCTCTATCATTCTTCAAATACTAACCGATTTTATTCAAAGAAGATATATTCAATGAAAAACAGATAATAGACACAATAGCTGTTGGATGCTATAAATGAAACAAAAAAATAATTTAACTATTTTTTATAATAAAATAAAATTTTATTTAAATGACATTTTAATAACTACTAAGTCTGATTATTGTGATTAAATACAATTTCTATATAAATATCAATGGCGGTTCGTGAAAATAAGTTTAGCGGAAGCTTATAGTAATCCAATGTTTATAAAAAAGGGTAAAGTTTTAATTTTAACCTAGTTTTAGATTGTAAATTGATATAACCAAACTAAGAACAATATATATTGAAGTATATAGAACTCAAAACATTGCCTGAATTTGTTGATAAACGAGAACTTGCATTTAGTTAACAAATATGTTAAATCGAAACTTTAATAGTTTATACGTCTATATAATTCAAAAACATTTATCATTATTTTGTTCTACTGCCCAATAAAGCCCATGTCTACCTTTGTCAGTATAGTAATCGTATTAAAAGTAACCTCCTATTATAAGATGTAAGCGTTCCAGTCAAAATCAATACAATTAAATCTAATGTATGTGAAGTTAGCCCGAAAAAAATGTGTCCTTGCTAAAACTTTAATATTTTCGGGCCAACCCGAAAAATTTATAAAAACTGCATTATCTCTAAATTCTCATCCCGAAATAATTTTTACTTCTGTATATAAAGCTGTTTGATTTTACATGTCAAACTAAATTTACAACGAAAATTAAATAATATAATAAAACATAATAAATAAACATTTTGTTTATTCGCCATGCAAATTTATCAATAATAATAATAATAACAGTAATTCAAACGAAATCATAAATGATCGTTGAACATATGGTATATACAAAATACATGTTTACGTGGTCGTCCTCGCAGAAACTTCCAAAAAACAACTGAAACTGCTTCGAAAAATTGATCAATATCACAAATCTAAATATAAACCATATCAGTTAGATAGAAGGTTTATTTTAACCCGAGTAGGTACATCATGGTCGGAACACAAAAATTCAAATTTTCATTGTTCCATTTTCTTCCGTAACGAATTCTACAGGGATATTCGACCACTTCAGCCAATGTCCCGAGTAAGTGTACCATATCAGTTGGATAGAAGGTTTGTTTTAACCCGAGTAGGTACATAATGATCGGAACATAAAAATTCAAAATTTCACGGTTAAATTTTCTTCCGTAGCAGATTCCACAGGGATATCCGACCACTTCGGTTAATGTCCCGAGTTAGTGTTGGTCACCAAAAATCCAAAACATATAGCCCCAGTACCATATCAATTGTATAGAAGGTTTATTTTAACCCGAGTAGGTACATAATGATCGGAACACAAAAATTCAAATGTTCACAGTTACATTTTCTTCCGTAGCAGATTCCACAGGGATATCCGACCAGTTCGGTTAATGTCCCGAGTTAGTTAGTGTTGGTCACCAGAAATCCAAAACATATAGCCTCAGTATCATATGAGTTGGATAGAAGGTTTATTTTAACCCGAGTAGGTACATAATGATCGGAACATAAAAATTCAAATTTTCACGGTTCCATTTTATTCCGTAACGAATAATCCGACCACTTCGACCAATGTCTCGAGTATTGGGACTGTATGTTTTGGATTTCTGGTGACAAACACTAACTCGGGACATTGACCGAAGTGGTCAGACATCCCTGTGGAATCTGCTACGGAAGAAAATGTAACCGTGAACATTTGAATTTTTGCGTTCCGATCATTATGCACCTACTTAAAATAAACCTTTATCCAACTGATATAGTACTGGGGCTTTATGTTTTGGATTTCCGGTGACCAACACTAACTCGAGACATTGGCCGAAGTGGTCGAATATCCCTGTAGAATTCGTTACGGTGCAAAATGGAACAATGAAAATTTGAATTTTTGTGTTCCGACCATGATGTACCTACTCGGGCTAAAACAAACCTTCTATCCAACTGATATGGTACTGGGGCTATATGTTTTGGATTTTTGGTGACCAACACTAACTCGGGACATTGACCGAAGTGGTCGGATATCCCTGTGGAATCTGCTACGGAAGAAAATGTAACCGTGAACATTTGAATTTTTGTGTTCCGATCATTATGTACTGACTCGTGTAAATGTAAACCTTCTATCTAACTGGTATGGTAATCTGGGTTTATATTTAGATTTGTGATATTGATCAGTTTTTCGAAGCAGTTGTAGTTGTTTTTTTGAAGTTTCTGCGAGGACTGCCACGTAATATACCATATATTGTATTTTGTATATACCATATGTTCAACGATCATTTATGATTTCGTTTAAATTATTGTTATTATTATTATTGATAAATTTGCATGGCGAATAAACAAAATGTTTATTTGTTATGTTTTATTATATTATTTAATTTTCGTTGTAAATTTATGTTGGTGGGATTCAACACGTATGAAAAAATCTTCAACTTACAATTTTCATCATCACAAAATTATAATATATTTCAATTAAATGCATTACACTCTACAATATATTGTTCAATCACTGAGGCACAACACTATTTCTGCACCAACCATCACCTGCAATAGAATAAAACAAATCACCCAAAACAATTAATTTATATATTTACCATTTTTAATTATCTTATCAATTATAGTACACTTTGAATTATATAAAATTAAGCTGAAAGAAGAAGGTGTAAATTAGAATTTAATTGTACAATTTACAGTCTTAATGTTACTTACCTATGTTGTACTTTTGTTGCACAAGTATTCATGTCAACATTGAAATTATAATTTTATAAATGTCACAATATTTAGTTTAAGTAAACCAAAATCGTAATAGATTTGGGTGCATACATTCTTACTAATTAGTACTAATTAAAATACAGGGAATTTTAAAATACCTGACTTAGAGTAGCTCATCTTTGCTTAAAAACTAAACTAGCATACATTTTGTAACAATTTTATTTTTCATCAAGAAACATTAAACCAAATACAATCTACATTGTGTTTAAAAAACCAAAGTTAAAAACCAAATAATAATTATTTTGTATTATTATATAATTCATTGATCAAGTTATTGGATAAAGATCAATCTGGAAGGACAAATTAAATCTCGCCATAGTTCACAAACAATTTAATTATTTCGGGATGAGAATTTAGAGATAATGCAGTTTTTATAAATTTTTCGGGCTGGTCCGAAAATATTAAAGTTTTAGCAAGAACACATTTTGTTCGGGCTACTTTTCGGGCTAACTTCACATACATTTAAATCTAAAAGTAATACAAAAATGCTAATCGTATTGGAATTATAAAACATATTCCAGTTATTTCGCTATTGCAAAACATCTTAAATATTCATAAGATAAAAACTAGATATACCATAGCCTAATCGCAACTAATATAATACTACATAAAAACTATAGAACAAATTGAACTCTATATGTATGAATATATTATTTTGAATAGCCAAATTATTTTATATATCTAATAAGTTACATTCAGGTGACCGTTTCTATGATATAGGCAAGCCTTGAGTCGGTAAACTTTTTGAGCAAGTCCTCAAATATCTATTTCATGCTCTGTTGAACATATTCCAAGCTTATGATCACATAGCTAGGATTATCATTATGGTTGACATATATCATATTATTATCGATATATTTAGCTAGTACTAGTAGAATAATTGATGAACGTTCGTGTGATAAATTTTATAATCAAAACTAATGCATAATTTAGTCTACAAGTCATAATTTACTTAATTTCACAGGTTAGCAAACATACGGATATTTTTAAGAGACAGTTTTTTTAATAACTAGGCTTTAATTCATGTGTCCTGGTGTTATTATAGACATAAATAAGCAGTTTTATTAAATCATGTTTAATCCAATATTTCAATCTGGCTTAATGTTATTACATTCATTATATCAAGAAATACAAACAAATATAAATTAAATACAAAAAAACGATTTTATTTTAATTAAATGTTCTGTACACTTAGTCTCCTGAATATGAATTCCCTGGTTTCAAAAATCTCATCGTCGTTTACACAAGGATTCATTAATCCGGTTTCATTTAATATATTTCTAATTTGATCTAATTCTGATTTTTTTCCATTCCTTTATTTCCATTCATTTATCCATTTTTTCCAAGCTTTATTTAAAAATTTAAAAAAATTATTATGTTCTTGACATTTGTTGTTATTATGTCCTTGACATTGCACTGACAGCAATGAAGGCCGAGAAACACAAAAACTTTTGGTTTAAAATGAATCTCCAACATGGTGGCAATGAAACGGGTTTTGACGGTAAAGTAGGGAAATACGAAGAAAGAATTCGGATCCATGAGACCAAGTGTAAATTCACAACGTTAATCAAAATAAATTATGAACAGCTGATTGACAGTCCGTTTCGAATAATATTATATCTGCCTTTTTCTCGTAATAAACAGATATTGAATTACTTCCTGGACCAATTATAATAAATAAGAACACAATTTCTGTCTGAATTAGGCGTTTATAATATCTTTTTCCGATAATTGTGGGCTCGATTGGGCCATTATAACGTTTTTACCCAGACGTACACACTCGAAGTCTCGGAAACTGTTTATTTTTCTATTGAAGTCCAAGATATCCGGTATCTTCAAGGTCAGTTGATTCTCAAATAGGTAAAGTAACCCAAAACAGTGCAGTGTATGGAAACAATATAAAGAACAGTTCGCAGTTATTTTGTGCCGAATTTTTATTCGGAACATGTCATTATTCGGGGCACAATGGCCCGTGAGACCACCCAGCAAGTACCTCAAAGTGGCGATCGATCTCTGCAATTTTCACGCCTTTGCAAAGAGTACTGCTCCAAAATTGCATCAATTTCCACCTAAATGACAGTAGCGTACCTACCAAATGGCACAATATAAAAGCATACTGATCCATCAGTAAACATCATCATACCGTCACCGCAAAAGTAGGATGGAGAGTTGTATATAGTTATACGAAATAATTTCGAGAAAATGTGATTCGTCTCCATAGCGTCCGAGGGCATGTGGACAGTTGAATGCCGGCCCACATCTCTTGATATTTCTTAGGGCCAAGAAGGGCCAAATAGATAGACCTTGTCTTGTATTTGAGTGGCTCGCATACGTTTCTGGTATGCGTGGAATTGAATGTATGAACTTTTCTAATAGTATTATCACTAAATTACTATTCAACTAATTGCTATGCTTTTAAGTAGAAAAGAGACCAGGCCGATAGGTCGAAAAATTTTTTTAGCGAGGCCATATCTAGACTTTCTATTTTTCGGGATGAACTCTGACTTTTCTTAATGAATTTTACTGCCCAAATTCAAGGTCAAATGTAGATTGATGTATTACAGGAGGATAATGCATCTAGGATTTTTATTGGATCTGCTCAAGATGTGGTGTGAAATGCGGCAATTATTTGGATACGATTTGCATACTCTTCAGCTTTGATGAACTCTTGAATAGGAGAAGGAAGTTCATATTCATATGGGTAGTACATAGAAATCACTAGAACCTCACTTCGAATATCCTGTTCTTTTAATTCAATGAAGTCTGCTGTAAACTAATTACAAAACATTTCATTTAGGAGTCTTTAATTCATGTTATTATTAACAAAAACATGGACTCAAGGTCGCGAATAGGTATCCCTAAGCAGGAGAGAACCTGAGTTCTCTGGATTGAGTCCTTTGATAATGAGTGCGTGAATCCTTCTTTTACTCTAAATTTATCGATGTAAACTTTTAACCTAATAGTACTCCTGAAGATAACCAAATAAATTGATTAAAAATTAAATTAAAAATTGCAAAATATTAACAAGTGTTTTCTTCAAAATGGTTTATAGTGTTGCGCCTAACGGCAATATCAGTATTATTTTCGTTTAAGAAGTTTCCACGGCTTCTATATGACTAAATTTTCCAATGGTATAGTTGATATGATATTTAATCATGCAGATTTAGTACAGAATAACTGTTATTAAGTACAAAAATGTATTTAGCTTTAACAGTGACAGAAAAGGATAGTATAGTGAATTGATTTTTCTATGCATTTCTAAAAATTTAATTTAATATGTGATATTTTGAATAGCTTATGTGATATTCTGAAAAAGCAACCAACCATAGATTTCTGTTATATTTCTTAGCTCTAGTGAAATTTTTAAAAGCTTCAGCAAGCAATTAAGCCTTTTTTCTTTAACTGTTTTTATGCACATAGATATATAATTTTCTACCGTCTGGAATAGCAATAAACGGATTTCGTAACTTTTACGTTATTTGTTGGTGTATATAAAATAAATTACAATGTCTTATATAATTTTCTTTTACCATTCTTTTGACAAAATTTGTTATTCAGTTATCCCTTCTTAAATCTCCTTATACCGAGAATGATCCTTGTCAGAAATTTATAGATTTAATAATACAGCTATATGGTGTATGGAAATAACATATGTTTTTACCTTTTAAAAATTAGTTGCCAGAGTTCAATGGTATCGTTCTAGTCTATACATTTTATTTGGTCGAAAAACAAAAATTCTGAATACGTACATAAGTTAATTTACTTTATTTGCACTATCAACAAATGTTTTTGATGTTAACATCTGAATTTTGGAAGCGTATTAAAATTTTAGTTTGTATTGTCATTCTGGTTTAGGAAAATTTACTTTCAAAAAATTAGACGTTTTTTTTTATTTATTAAGGCTCCAATAATATGAAGACATCAAATTGGAAGTTTATTTTGTCATTTAATATAGAATTTAACAAAATGTTTTTTTTTATATTTTATACTATGCAATCGGTTTTAGGACTCAAGGGTCTTCCAGCTCGTTCGCGGTTCGCTTATTTAAATCCTACGTTAAGCCCTAATGGCCAAATCGAGGACGTACGGCTGGTCCAATTTACGTTGGACCATCTGCGCATTGCATAGCTCCATGCCAGCCTATAGTACTGACATGGAAGAAGGGTAGGCCTATGAGTTCTGCATTCCAATAGGAAGGGGGTCATAGATGTGTTGATTAACACCACCGATCGTAATCAGATGGTGAAAAATCGTTTTTGGATCCTGCCCCTATCGGGATTCGAGCCCGGTACCTCCCGCTCCAACTGCCACAACTTTAACCACTGATCCACCTGGGCGGTTTGCAAAATCTAAATTTATTTCGTTTTTCTTCAGTTCGGCTATATTCGTCGATTCTTTAGGAAGATTAGGTTTAGGTGAATACATATCGTTCCAATTATAAAGTAAAAATATTATTTATCGTAATCGTACTGCCTTTGTTTAGGTATTTACAATACAAGTTACATACTTCTAAACTAGAGATAGTTTGTATTTTAACCGCCCAAAAAATCCAGAACCATCTAGGATTTTTTGATCGATTATCAATTGTGAATTTTACATTGATTCTTGGGAAAGTGTAAATTAAAACTCTACAAAACGTATATAGGACATGTAGTATGTTTTTTCATTGATCAAACGGTCCAAATCCATAGGAAAGCCAAAAACAAAGAGTTTGAAGATACCACGACGAAGTTCATAAAACGAACTAAATGGAATAACTACCAACAAGAAATATCGACGTAAACTTGATCAATAATTCTTATTTGGATCGTTTCAAATGCCAAATTTTCAAATGTTCTCCACATCTAGACGATAAGGGAGTTCGCGGACTGTTGATGCAGCATAAAGTATCTCCTATGATACAAAGCTTAACATAATTTTGCAAATTGTGCATCGAATAACATAGCATCGTGTTCATGAGTACCACGTCATTTATCAACAACGAAACCGTTTTCAATGAATTGAGGCAAATTTATGATATAACACGATTACGTACTTTGTTACGAAAAATCCAGTTGATTATCCGGTGTGCTAGAAACGACGAGCAAGACCAAAGCCACAACCTTTCGCTATGTCGGCATAGATCATTGGACCAATAACTGTTGTCGCAGGCCGATGATCAGAGAGACGATGGGGTGTTGCTTTACAACTTTAAATATAAAAACTATACACCTAGAAGTGTCATCAAGCCTTTCCACCGAAAGTTTCATTCAGTGTTTCCTCTGATTTTGAGCTAGATGAGGAAACCCAATTGAAGTTTTAATGGATAACAGTACTTATTTGAAGGGTGATAATGGGGATTTTAAACAGATCATATAGAGGCTCAAACATGCTTAACTATTTAATAATGCTTAACCCCTCACTTTGGAGGTGTTAGGGAGGAAAAATTTTTCTAGTTAGATCGGGATACAAATAACTTTCAAGTAATGGGTAGAATACACTCCTGGTTAGTAGGAACTACTTAAAAATCAAGTTTAGTAATGGAGGGTTGAATATTGGTTGTAAAAAGTATTTGAACAGTTCTCAGTATACTTGTGGTCTTAGATTTCTGTTTTAAATGTTTTTCTGAAACATTTTAAACAATGTATGAACTTACACTACCCTATATTCAAAATTACTAACTTATACTATGGTTTTTCAGAAAACAAAGATTTAAAGTTAAGTCAAGTGAATGCTGAAGATCATAACAGTTTACTGGAATTCAAAATTTTGTTAACAAAGAAAAAGTTCTTATTCAACTTAAATTTTTAAAGGCTAAGACCAGAGCCATCTTTATTAGAGCCGTAATAATATGACGTACTTTTTGTTGAGCTTTTTTTAGAGGAGGTACATTTTACACTTTCCCATAAGAAGCAATGTAAAAATCACATTTTTCGAAATAATTTTTATCAATAAAAAATTATATATTTCAAAATCAGTTTCCTTATTATCTTAATAGTTTGATAAAACAAAAATTAAAATTCAACATGAATTTACAATATTGAATGAACAGTCAAATATGTATATGTGTTAGTGATGTCGATTTTAAAGTTAAAGCTCATTCCAATAAGAGCGGTACATTTTTTTAAACTTACCGCACACGTTTACTTTTGTTTTGCAGCAAACTATCCGTAGCTGTATTGAAATATAAATAGAAATAAGAAATTATGTTTTTGCACATAAATAAAATTTAATAACCACCTTAAACAATAATTTTAATTATAAAATAGTAAAATGATGTTGCGCCCTTTCGTTGTACCCACTAAAAACTAAACTAAAAAAAAATATGTCAATCTGAAACATAAAGAGTGTTCCAGACGAACAGCACATTTTAATTTTATCTAACTGCATAATTTTCTTTTAATTACGAATCAAAATAACCGTAACTTCTTTGAAATACATCTATATAAATTCTATATTCTAGAAATTATAAAAATATACATAATAATTAAAAAAATTATTTTAATTATAAAATAATAAAATGATTGAGTGTTCATTGGTGTACCCTATAAAAACGAAACCGGAAACATGACATGGCGAAAAAACTTTACTTACAAGAGATATCTGACATTCCTAATAAAAGCAATTTATTTGTTTCACATATCATAATAATTATTAATTATAATTATATTCAATATAGATAAAAGTAAATCTATTTAAATTTAATTTATTCAGGATAAAATGTTAAGTTTCAGTACTTTCGATATCGTTCAATAGATGTCATTATTTTATTCCAAAAGTCATTAGATTTAAAAAAAATTCTAATGGGTTTGATTTTACCAATTCAAGTTAACAACTTAACGGATAAATTGTATGTGATATATATATATATATATATATATATATATATATATATATATATAAATATGTATGTAGATATATATATATATATATATATATATATATATATATATATATATATATATATAAATACAGGCGCGGTCCGTCATAATGGGCAAGGTGGGCAGTGCCCACCTTTACCATTTACTAGACTTCTATCAAGACCAAACAAATTATAGTTTAAGAATCGTTTACCATAGATTCACAAGATTTGTTTTAAATTTACGCGCATATTGTTTGTAACCTGTTCAAAAAATCATGTTAAAACGTTCTAAAGTAAAATATTCGTAATACATGCATATATATCTAATACACACATATACGAGTACATAAAGTAAAATGCAAAAAATGGTTCATTTCATCTCTATTTCTCTCAAAAATATACATACGTATGCATTTCCTCTTCTATTTGCATTTTATATTTGGATTTTGTCTATAAACTCTCATTAGGCAAATCGCAAAGTGCTACATATTTGAGTATTAATATGCATTATTTCTCTCTCAGCTTTACGATTTTATTAAACCAATTACCAAATACCATGGTAATATCGTCTCTCAGTTTGGTTTTATACAAGAATAGTGGGCAAATGACGTAAATCACTTGCTGGTATAATTTTATCTCTCTCCTTTTTAACATAGGAATTAATTTTAAGGTGAGATGAAATAGAAAAAATGTTTTTTGATTTGGTTTATGTGTTGACTTTTGCTGTTTTTAAATAATACTAGATTCCCTCAACTTACGTGATTTTATATAATTATAGATTTTCAATATGATATCGGTTAGTAGTTAAAATTTGTGGCAGTTGCGAATTGACCTTATGTGGTCATTATGAAAAAACTGATTCAGATCGACCGGGAGTGTTCAGAGCCATATTCGAATCATTTTGCAGAAATTAGGTTACTTTAAAAGCATATTATTCTACTACAATTTTTCACGGAACTTTCAAGCACATTCAAATTGATGTTTTCAAATGTATCAATACCGTATATAACGACTTCGTTTATGCAGAAATTCAAGATATTCTTTACATTTCCATTCAAGCAGAAACTACTGATGTCTCAAACAAAAGTTAATTTGTGTTTATATTTTGATTAGTTTCTAAAGAACGTATTTAAACAGGAGAAGTCGTCTTAAGATTTATTTGTAGAAATCCAAGGTCGTTCAGCTAATGGATAAGGTGTGCAAATAGAATATTACCAGTGATAAAAATACCGCTCAAACTTACGACGGTGTTACAATTATGAGTGGATATATGGTGGAGTGCAAATCATATTAAAACAGGATTTTCCTTACGTATATTTTGTCTACTGTTATGTTTCAAATTTAGTCCTTCAGGCCGTGTGCGCCAAACAAATATCAGAACTGCGTATTTTTTGCCAATTTATATGGGATATCATAATTTTTTTTTGTATCTCTTAAAAAATAAGTAAGTTATTGCAAATCTGTGACAAAAAGCTACCACGACCAAATTTCATCTCGGGAATTTCCAGTCGTACAATTAACGTAGTGTATGAAAAAGTGCAAGAGATACAAAAATTGCATGGCAACCATTCAGAACGGCACAACTTCGGATACAAGAACGATTCGCGAAGCGTGTGGTTTTATTTTATTATTAAACGATTTAAAGTTTATTACGTTTGAAAGATTTTTTTCTCATTAAACAATTAAATTTATTTTAAAAGAAGCGTATGACGTAATACGAGATCTTGTTAACGATAGGTTTAGCAACGCAGAATATTTAGTAATCAGTACTTTTAGATTGCACAAAGATTAAGCTTTATGCTTTAAACTCTTCTTACCAGCTGCTAAATACAATAGCCAATTTATATCCATTTTAAGATAAAGCACCCTTGAAATCTAAACTACAGGTAGTTTATCAGCAAACAATGATTTTTCAGCCCGAAAAACTATTTATAATAACAATTTAGAAAGAATACTCGAAGAAGTTATTCGCCTATCGATAATAATAATAACCATACCGATGTCGACCGCAGTATCAAAACGATGTTTTCTAAACGCTGAAAACTGTAAAATCTTATTAAAGAAGCACAATGAGGGACGAATGATTGAAGAAATTAGCAGTATATTCAATTAAAGAACCCTGATCAATGAAATAGACAATTTTAATGGCAGAGTTCTGTATCGATAACACTTCTATTTTTAATTTATTTTTTCATGAAGTTTTATATAATTTTGCCCACCCATGTTTGAAACCTACGGACCGCTACTGTATAAATATGTATATATATATATATATATATATATATATATATATATATATATATATATATATATATATATATATATGTATATATATATATATATATATATATATACATACATCTTTTTAAAGTCAAATTTTCGTCCAACTCGAAAAAAAGCTAACCTTAAAATTGTTATATAGATGAGTTTCTTAACAAAACACACAATTATATCAGCAAACACTCGATTTCATACGGATTTTAGAATATGTTAAAGTATTTTATCCTGTAAAATGTAATAACATTTATGATCAAATTTGATAGAATATAATTCTACTGTACGATTCTACTTTTAATTCCAATAGAATTATAGTAGGATTCTAGTAGTTTGACCGTTTTTAGATAAACGTTTAAGTAAATGAGTAAATATTTTAAATATAAATTAAATTTATTTATTTATTTTACATTAGTTTGGATTAATTTTGAAATTTTGAATTTTGATAATCAAAAAGATTTTTGTCAAAAACAAAGTAGCATTTTAATAGCAGTTTTAATTTTTCCAAATAGAGATGACTCTGTTGTTATTGATCGTACGCGATCGATATTTCAAATTGCACATGCGTATATATGAGAATATTTTTGTTTCATATGATACGAGTATGTATGTGTTTGTGCGTATATATATTAAAAGTTATAAGGCGATATTTGAATTTAATGATCTATTTATTTAATTATTCATAATATATTTAATTGATTTTATTCAAAAATATTTAAATGGTATATAATATAAATAGTTTTAATATGATTTCAACATTAAAATGTTTATTTTGTGACACTTTCCATTGAAATATTTCACTTTAAAAAATATTTACTTTCCATATATTTTGTATGGAAATTTACGTTTTTTCCTCTGTTTAGCTTCCTCTAATTTAAGCTCAATTTTAAATATTTAGGCTCTGTAAAATAAAGATTGGTCTGCTAAAACATATACATAAATTATCCCGTTGAACACTAAATAATTGGATCCATTAAATATTTAAAACATAACTAGTACAAAACTTTGAACTACCCAAGTATGTAAGGGCGGCTGTTCTAGTATGAATTTTCACACTTTAACATACATTAATTTGACCGACTAAAAACTCCTTGCAAAATAAAATATTTTTGTTCAAACAATAAGAAAAATTCCATTGGTCTTAAATTCATTTGTGATAACTGCCCACGCCGTTTCTTAAATCAAACCTCTCGTTAAGCGTGGAAAGTTGTATTTTCACCCATGAGACACGTATATTATGCGATATCATGTATTGGCTAACTTCGTCGACGAATGAAAATTAATAAACGCGTCACTCTTATTACCTCATTTAAAAGGTATTCCAAACGATACCTTATCTGTTCCAAAGGATATTTTGAAAAAAATATGTGTATTTAAATTCGCATTCTAACAACGTAAATTGTGATGATATCGAGGATTCTAATATATTTATTATTGCTTTTGAAAGTCTTTTGGCAATTAAAAGTGGTTTTCCACATTATTTTCATGCTTTAAGGCCAGATAAACGTTCCACTATCTGAAGATGATTTTACGTGATTATGTATGCAGTTGACTTGATAATGCGACACTGATTTTTGCTGTTGTAGTACTTTTGCACATCAATAGTTTAATGTATAATTGACAATATACACATTATCCAAGCATGAACAGGTTTTGCCTTCCTGTATTTAACCATCCAATCACTAATTCAATATTAATTACATATTTCTTAATTAAAAAGCGATTTCAAGATTAAGCAAGAACAAATATTATAAAATAAATACTTTTATGATATGGATCAGTACTGGAAATGAAAATACTGTGCCAGATAAGACAAATTTACTGGTATTTCTAACCAGTAATCTTGTTATATATAAGCCAAAACATTAAGACTTGAGGATTATAAATTTTGGAATGTATGCCCAAAGATTTTTAATTTAATAATTATTTAAAATCATAATAAGTTTATGCAAATTGAAGAACAAAACATAACACTTAAACTTTTAATCATTATAGAAGGGTACAAAGAACTAACTAATAGGAGTTGATAATTGATAAAATAAACTATTCTTGATATGATAAGAATCAGACAAAAAGGCGTCATTTTCGAAAATCCATAGGCAAGTATGGCACATTTCTGGATATGTGCAACAAAATCTAAAATGATACATTAAGTTTATTATATTCCAAAATTAACCTCGTATTCGCTTGAAACTCATTATCTAACTACGTACATATACTTATCTTGTAATATTTGTAGCCATCCAATAATCACCAAACACTTATTATTTGTAAACAATTGACAGATAAAATCTGTGTTTGTAAATACATTACATGTACATATAGCTCAATATCATGATGAGTTGATTAAATTTGGTTAATAGTTAATTATTTATCCATCTATAGTTAAATAGAATAACCTCATGATACTGACCTACATAATTTTCTATAATTATAGCTTAAGTATAATTCAGTACACTATCGGAGAACTTGAAACCTACAATATGCAAGTCATTTCCAAAAATCTAAAAGAAAAATCTCTTCTCAATCAACCTGGCGATAGTACAACATCAAATATATTATATTGTTAGTTATCTAAATAATAAAACAAATTGTTACTTCCTAAACTTAAATACAAATACAACATAACTTAAATATAAAATAAATCAAAATTACACCATCCAGAGTTTTCATCCAGTTTCACATACAAATAGAGTCAGATTTTTGACACGGTATGGGCCAAAAATGGCCTGTAAAAACCGTATCGTATAATGGAAGTGATCGTATTAAAACAATCTTCCATCCCTTCTAGAATTAATATACATATATATTCAATCAAATAAAAATTTGATATTTTAAGTTCAAAAATATTCCTTATAGTGGATTTTTATTTTTTATATTATAAATATATTTCGGCAATCAAGTTGCCATCTTCAGTATTTATCATGAACTAAAAAATAAATTTTATTTCCATGCCTTTTTATACTTTTTCCAGGGTACAGTGTTTTTATTTTCAAGGTATAATATTTTGTGACGTATTTTTCAAAACTAGTTCGTAAAGTTTGTTCGTCATAGTATTAATTTTGTTGTTAAGTAGAAATTTATTTTTGCGATTTTTATATATTTCAAATTCTTCTAGCCTGTTCATTTGGTCGCTTTTATTCATCTTGTAGAGAATTTTTAAGTTTGTATCCATATCCATGTAGTTGTGTAAAGTATTATTGATATGGAGAGCAAATGTTGACTCAGTATTCATTTTACCGATATCTATCTATATATCCTATAATTGACAATATACACATTATCCAAGCATGAACAGGTTTTGCCTTCCTGTATTTAACCATCCAATCACTAATTCAATATTAATTACATATTTCTTAATTAAAAAGCGATTTCAAGATTAAGCAAGAACAAATATTATAAAATAAATACTTTTATGATATGGATCAGTACTGGAAATGAAAATACTGTGCCAGATAAGACAAATTTACTGGTATTTCTAACCAGTAATCTTGTTATATATAAGCCAAAACATTAAGACTTGAGGATTATAAATTTTGGAATGTATGCCCAAAGATTTTTAATTTAATAATTATTTAAAATCATAATAAGTTTATGCAAATTGAAGAACAAAACATAACACTTAAACTTTTAATCATTATAGAAGGGTACAAAGAACTAACTAATAGGAGTTGATAATTGATAAAATAAACTATTCTTGATATGATAAGAATCAGACAAAAAGGCGTCATTTTCGAAAATCCATAGGCAAGTATGGCACATTTCTGGATATGTGCAACAAAATCTAAAATGATACATTAAGTTTATTATATTCCAAAATTAACCTCGTATTCGCTTGAAACTCATTATCTAACTACGTACATATACTTATCTTGTAATATTTGTAGCCATCCAATAATCACCAAACACTTATTATTTGTAAACAATTGACAGATAAAATCTGTGTTTGTAAATACATTACATGTACATATAGCTCAATATCATGATGAGTTGATTAAATTTGGTTAATAGTTAATTATTTATCCATCTATAGTTAAATAGAATAACCTCATGATACTGACCTACATAATTTTCTATAATTATAGCTTAAGTATAATTCAGTACACTATCGGAGAACTTGAAACCTACAATATGCAAGTCATTTCCAAAAATCTAAAAGAAAAATCTCTTCTCAATCCACCTGGCGATAGTACAACATCAAATATATTATATTGTTAGTTATCTAAATAATAAAACAAATTGTTACTTCCTAAACTTAAATACAAATACAACATAACTTAAATATAAAATAAATCAAAATTACACCATCCAGAGTTTTCATCCAGTTTCACATACAAATAGAGTCAGATTTTTGACACGGTATGGGCCAAAAATGGCCTGTAAAAACCGTATCGTATAATGGAAGTGATCGTATTAAAACAATCTTCCATCCCTTCTAGAATTAATATACATATATATTCAATCAAATAAAAATTTGATATTTTAAGTTCAAAAATATTCCTTATAGTGGATTTTTATTTTTTATATTATAAATATATTTCGGCAATCAAGTTGCCATCTTCAGTATTTATCATGAACTAAAAAATAAATTTTATTTCCATGCCTTTTTATACTTTTTCCAGGGTACAGTGTTTTTATTTTCAAGGTATAATATTTTGTGACGTATTTTTCAAAACTAGTTCGTAAAGTTTGTTCGTCATAGTATTAATTTTGTTGTTAAGTAGAAATTTATTTTTGCGATTTTTATATATTTCAAATTCTTCTAGCCTGTTCATTTGGTCGCTTTTATTCATCTTGTAGAGAATTTTTAAGTTTGTATCCATATCCATGTAGTTGTGTAAAGTATTATTGATATGGAGAGCAAATGTTGACTCAGTATTCATTTTACCGATATCCTTCGTTAAATCTTATTTTAAAGGATCTACCGGTTTGTCCTATGTAAAATGATGGACAGTCTGAACATGTTAATTTATAAATTCCGCTGTCTAATGTAATGTTACTATTTGATCTAATTTGTTGTTCTTATTTGTTATGCGTTTTATATGCAACTTTATATCCAAAGTTTTTGAATATTTTCTGGATATGTTGGCTGGTGTTTTTATTATAATCCACAATAACGTATTTTCCTTGGGTATTATCATCAAATTGTAACGTAGTGTTCTGTCGGTAATTGGTTCTGAATATATATTTTCGATTTATCTCGTCCACTTTGGCCGTGGTATAACCATTTTTATGTGCGATGTATTTAATTATCTTAAGTTCATTTTGATAATCTTCTTTTGACATCGGGATCTTATTTAATCGGTGTATCATATGATTATATGCGGCTATTTTATGCTGGTATGGGTGGTTTGAGTTTTTATGTATAGTTTGGTCCGTTTGCGTGGGTTTTCTAAATATTTTGAAAGTGTGTTTGTTATTGATGTTTTTAATTGTTAGATTTAGAAAATTAATTGCATTATTTTGTTCTAATTCTAACGTGAATTTAATGTTTTCGTGAATATTATTTATATAATTTTGCATTTGGTCCAATTGTCTAGATGTACCCGTAAACAATATTAGTATGTCATCTACATATCTGTGCCAGTATTTAATGTTCTTTAAAAATTTGTTTCTATTATTTAAGATGTAATTATTTTCGAAATGATTTAAATATATATTGGCTAACGTTCCAGATAGAGGACTACCCATTGGTAGACCATCATTTTGGGAGTAGAATTTTCCATTATATGTAAAGTAATTTTGACTTGTAATTTCTTCTAATAGTTTTGTTATTTCTTGGATGGTGTTACTGTTCGTTCCGTTTTTTATTAAAATGTTCTTAATTATGATCAACGTTTCTTTCACTGGTATATTCGAATACATGTTTGTGACATCGAAGGAAGCGAGTTTTGCATTATTTGGTATATTAATTTTCTCAATTTTTCTGACCAATTCAATGTTATTTTTAATTGAGTGGTCATGTTCGAGAGTTATATTATCTGTAAGCCATTTGTTAATATGCTTTGCAATTTTGTAAGATGAAGCCGAAGTAAAGTTAACGACTGGTCGTATTGGAATATTATCTTTATGTACTTTCGGCATGCCTCGTAGAATCGGTGCTGTTGGTTTTATCATCTTATTGTATCAAATGTCTTTGTCACATAAAAACTGTTTTGATTTGTTAATCATAACTTTTAGATTTTTATGATATTTTTGAGTGGGATCTTCAGTTAGTTCTTGTATATCGTTATTTTCTATGAAGTTGTTAACTATAGAGTTGTAGTCAGTTTCGTTCATTATAACTATTGTGTTACCTTAATCTGCTTTTGTTAATATAGCATTATTGGCAATTATTTTATTTTTGATTTCCTTAATAATATTTTGATCGTTATAACTATGTATTTCTAGGTGCATATCTTTTATTTTATCTACAATCATTGTTCTTAAATCTGATTGATGTTCTATATTGGTTTTAGTGATTGCATTTTCAATACTAAGGATATGTTTATTTTGATATTTAACGTTGTTTATCGGAATTAGATTATATTTTAATCCTTTTTCCAATAAAGATGTTTCATTATCGTTAAATTGGATGTTAGTATGATTTTCTATCCGTTGATAAAAGTTATGTGTTATATTCATTTCATTATTATCTGATTTAGTTTTGTTATTTTTTGGATTAAAGTTTTAGGTTTCTTATTAACCGTTCTTCTTTTGTATCTAAGTCTTTGTTCTACTTTCGTGTTGATTTATTCTAATATTTCTAAATATTCTATATAGTGGAATTCTTTAGATATTTGCAGTTGTAAGTTATATAACTTCATTGTCAGTTGGTTAATCTTAGTATAAATTGCTTTGATTTCATTTGTTAGCCAAAAATGTTCTGCTTTATTTTTAGTTTGTTTTGCTGTTCTTGATTGATTCTTAATTGGTACCCAGATGTAATTCGGTATAATATTTTTCCGTTGGCATGTTTTGTTAAAATATAAACTTATTTTATTACACTTTAGTTTGACTAAGGTGTTTAAATAATCATTCACACTTGGGATTGGTTCGTTTAAATTGTTGAAATTCATATTAAGAATTTCTCTAATGTGTGACTTATTCCACTTTTAAATTCAATCAAATAAAAATTTGATATTTTAAGTTCAAAAATATTCCTTATAGTGGATTTTTATTTTTTATATTATAAATATATTTCGGCAATCAAGTTGCCATCTTCAGTATTTATCATGAACTAAAAAATAAATTTTATTTCCATGCCCTTTTATACTTTTTCCAGGGTACAGTGTTTTTATTTTCAAGGTATAATATTTTGTGACGTATTTTTCAAAACTAGTTCGTAAAGTTTGTTCGTCACAGTATTAATTTTGTTGTTAAGTAGAAATTTATTTTTGCGGTTTTTATATATTTCAAATTCTTCTAGCCTGTTCATTTGGTCGCTTTTATTCATCTTGTAGAGAATTTTTAAGTTTTGGTTTCTTCTGTCCCGTTCAATCCTTATTAAATAAAAAGTTCGATATGCATTTCATGGCGGTAAAGCTCGATTGCTAATGCTTCGCACCACCCACCTCATCCACTGAGCCATAGCAGAAAACCGCCACAAAGTCTCTTAGTGATGAATTACTAATACTAATTCTGTTAACGATCTGGTATTCATAGGGAAAGCCATAACTTTTATTTTTTATATAAGAATTAGTTTTTAAGGTGATTTTTGTCCTCAATCCTGAGATTCTGCAATATGCGTTTATTTTTACAAGGTGATTACTGTCCTCAAAAGTGGTGATAATTTATACAGTTAAAAACGGATTTCGATGCTTAGATAAATTAGAGAACGTTTTCAAAAAGAGTAATACATTTTTTAACTAAATATAAAGTCTTTAAAATATATCAATGTGATCAATGTTTGGCTGGATTTTGTTAAGATGTTAATATTTAAGATTAATTCAAAATTATCGTAGGAATATTATATTTTGACAACACATGTTAAAAATAAGAACCTTGGTTGCATATATGCTGAAATTATCATATTTCTTTGGTTTAATTAATTTGCAGGTTGCTTATAGAATCGTTGTTGATGGGATATGAATGTAGATCGAGGTTCACCTTCAGGCACAACAATATATAGCGTTGAAGGCTACATTTAAGATGTTTTAATATTCCCAACTTTGGAATTGTGTTAAGTGTTTTTAGCCATCATTTGGATTTTTATAGCTTTGAACTTCATAGATCTCTTCACAGTTATATAAATTGACATTTCTTTGTCACTTACTGCTTTATAATTTACAAACAAAGATGTAAGGATCACAGAACGTTTTTGATTTAACCCAATTCATGGAAAGTCCCCACAATAATTTAAATAGTATTAATCTGAATATATCAAAGTTTATCTTGATGTAGGTTTATCTTGATGAATGTATGTATTTATCCTTCAAAGGAAAATTAATCCACTGGAGATTCAATATATTTAATATGAGTTCTTCAAAAATTATCTTTATTATTATATTTAAAATCATGGAATTGTGAATACATTTCCAATTCTTCTCTATATGATAGTACACAACAAATGATACTTACTACATATATGACAAGTTTTACCCAGATTCTTATAACTATATTAAGATTAAATGACGTAAACATAGGAAAATTATTCGTGTGCAAACATTTATCGATAGCAAAACACCAATTTATCTAAATTACATGTTTTAATCCAGCAGAAAATTGATGTCTTTCTAATTAACGATATCATCTAATATTCCAACCTAGCGGGTTATCATGAACATAATCATCATCACCAACAAAATCTCACACCCTAAAATTATCCATTAATATTTCTCGAATTTGTTTTATCAATTATTACACACCACTAAAAATCACTTTGTATGTAGGAGTATAAGTCTAATACTCGTAAAAGCTCTACAATGCTAGTGTTTTTCGTTTTTATTTTAATTTAATTTCTTCCATTTGACTGAAACAAAACAGACAGAAACAGAAAAATACGTACAACAGAAAAAAGCTCTACAAAAACACAGATAGAGAAAATTCGTTGTGTCGTTTAATACATCTTTTGCGATTATATTTCAGAGACACATATAAACAGAAATCTACTTAATAATTTAAGAAAGAATATAAAAATTACACAGAGTTAAATTTCAATTTCCAAGTTTATTTGTTTGCTTGCTTGCTTAATTTTTTTCTTGTTATTTGTCGTAGTATTGTGTACACAATAAAAAAGAGTATGATAATGTGCGAGAGTGGGGGGTTGGAGGGTCTTGTATTTCTTATTTATTTATGCACTATTAGTTATTTATAAAGAAAATGATTCAACGGAGGGAAATTGAAATAGAAAAATTACGACAATATGTTTGGATTTGTTTTGTGTAGACGAAATTAGTTAAATTGACTTTTTTATTCGGAAAATTGTTGTGTGGATGAAGGGACGGCTAACAAGTCGTTTATAATGCGCAATTATTCCAATTGTCTTGTATTTATATCTGTCAAATATAAAATAATTAATTTGCCCATTACGATGAATGGCAACACCAATTAGTAATACAAAAAATTAATTATTGGAATATGATTAATTCATTCATCTAAAAAATTATAAACTGTTTTAATCTTAAATTCAAGTACGCTCAGAACTAACTAGGCAAAATTAAAACTATGTAAGCTAAAAATATATATACTCTCTAATATGGGTATATGGAGGAGCCACATTGATGGCAACTCTAAACACTTACGCGAGTGCAACAAAATCCATATTGAGGTCACATTTCCGACCACGGTGAAAAATATTTTACAGAATATCCAGAAACACAGGTCACGAAATTCTAATATTACATGATGTAATAAATGTTAACCAACAATGATTAATGTTTGAGTGTAACATAAATAGACATGTACAGTACGCGAATGGATCGAAATAAATAGTTGTAAAACAAACGTAATCGAATTATTGGTATGAAAGAAAAATTTATACTCTTTTGTAATTTTAAAAGAAAGCCTGAGAAGAAAATAAATAATTATATTGATACATATATGACTACATATCTATCTCAAATTACTTTGAATGGATTATTTAATATTTAAATGTACGAGTATAATTGAAAAATAATAATAAATAGTACTGCTCCAATTATTAGAATTTATTCGGATTAAAATTGTTTATTCTATTAGGCTCGTATCTCAAACGTATGTAGGTTCGAAAAGATATCGCAAATTGCTTAATTGCAATGATTATGCGACAGTGTATACCAACGTTATTCATGAAGTAATCAATAATGCAGATTGCTCCAATAATCTGATATTGAAATATTCTGTAAATGTTCTGATGATTTGGGTTTCAGACTCGTTGGGAGAAAAAACAAATTGCTGTCCAGTCTGATGATAAATTAATAAATTTTATGGAAACTTTAAGTCTAATTCATAAACCAAATTTGAATCAAGTTGATATTATATATCTTTAATTCATTAATATCATAACCCTGTGAAACATTTCTAATTAATAATTTCTAAGGTTATATTATTTTATTTGGAACCTTAATTGTTTATATAGAATATAATATTAAATACATTGTTTATGTGCTTCTATATTACTTAATATATAAAAAATTTACAAGCCAACTTAAATGGTACCATAAAAACGGAACAAATTGTTCCTCAACAAAACAGACCAGCACTTGATTTTGATGTTAATCGTATAGAAACGACTAGTTTTACCTTCCGCTTGAAAGTCCTAACCATCCATATTTACCATCCATAAACGTTTCGATTAATAAAAATAACACATACTACAGTTTGAGTTTGTTAATCCTACGGTTATGGAGATGGCATTCTTCACCAAATGTATCTCCGATATGTATCAATATGTAACAAAGAATTTCACGTTTATTTTTTAAGTTCTCTGATCTTATACATTTCTACCCAATGATCCAATACACCGTTCATAGACGAAACAATCTAGATAAATAAATAATTAATCAGTCACACTTCATTCGCTTCCACTATATGTTACGCAACCCATCCTTATGTCCGTTTTTACATTCTACATAGTAACATTGTGGTACAAATACTAAAGCAAGTTTGTCGAGGCAAAACAACTCGGCAATTGCATGGAGGAGGAATGATATAAAGCAATAGCCCAAAATAGAGTTAGATGGTCCTGTTTTGTTGACGCCCTATGCTCCTAAATTCGGAAATAGAGAAAAAAATTATCGAAATAATCAAATAATAAATTGGTTCTTGTTGCGCAATGGTTAAGATGTTTTTCTACCATCTAGATCGATTTTCGCTAAGAACCGACTTGCTCTGTGGTAATGCAGTTTGAAGTCTTACGCTATCCCATTTATAGCATAGTCAATCATAATTTGAATTCACTTTATAGATAAACTTCATAGGTTGATTAAAGACACCTTTACTATTGAAACCTTGCAGTTTCAAACTTTTCCGGTAAATTTGCAAACTAGATTCTGATCTAGTCATTCATGTTTAAATAGATAATAAATATTGTTTATTAACTTATGTTGCAACGCACGATTAAATATTTAAATAACATATAATACCAATACCAATACAATAACATATAAAATAACCATAATTGATTATCACCATCAAAAAATAACATGAAAACTAATTGTCATATCAAACTATAGACAAGCGAAAATCTCAACAATCATCTTCTTGTTCACAAATTGTGTATCTGTTAAATGATAAAAAATGATTTCTGTAACATTTTAATTTGGATTCCATCACATGCTGTGATAATCGTAACCATCGTATATAATAGATACGAGTATAAGACAGTATTTATATACGTACATATATATTATATATTGCTGATTCATTCATATTATTGGCTTTATTACTCTACAATAAACCAAGAACCATTATACAATTTCAGCCTCGCACAAAAAGTAAAAAGAAAAGCGGAAAATTCTAAGATATTATTATTATAATGATATGTTTTTGAGTTCTCACTCGTATTTTATAGATCATAAAAATGTATTTTATCACATGTATTTTTTTGAGGTCATGAACTGAGTGTTTATAGCAATGATGTACAGGTAGTAATTTACTTTGGTGATCGAATTTAATTCACGAGCTATTAAATTCACGACTCATTTTGATGCATAACCCAATTGTTTGTTTGTTCTATTAATTCAAAATTCCAATTGTATTTCTGCTCTTATAGTTGTTCCTACAGATAAATACATATATTTTACAATGCTCTTAAAGCATGATATTTTATTTAGATAGGACCGTATAAAACTACATAAACTAAAAATCTATGTGTATCCTGTAAATATTAAAATAAATTACATTTTTAGTAAATAGAAAATTTATTTTGACTTTTATTACTACATAATAGAGGATTAGTTAGTAGCATAGAATAACAATCATACATGTACATAAAAGTGAATACATCTAACTTAATACATAGCGAAGCGTTATCATCCAAGAGAGACGAAAAATAAATTGATTACCGGTCAAAATGTACATACATCAACTCACACAACATAGTGATTTTTGATTAAATTTTGATTTTTGCTAGTTCACACATGAATATCAGTTTTTCATTAAAACTGAAATGCATTTCTGTGAAAATGAAAATCAAAATTTGAAAATTTAATGAAATAGAAAATTCAAATAACATTCTTTCTTAAGCTCGGGTTGAGTATGCATAACAAGCTCACAATACTGTGACAAAAATGATTTTTGTTTTTCAATTTCATTCGTTGAAACTTAAAAGTTTGGCGATTTCGTTTCATTGGTTCATGAATTTTGCATAAGACAGTTTTATTGATTTACTTTTTGTTTAATAAAAAACGAGGGTAAAACGAGCCAGAGCAAAACACTACACAACAACAAAAAACTGTTTAGTTGGCTTAAAAGTTTTGATTAACTGTAGCATTTGTATGGTGAAAAGTTTACTGTCGTTGGTCTTTCAGCGTGGAAATATTTTTTTGTATGTGCACAAGTTGTGAAGTTTTTTTGTACTCGTAATGGTGTGTCTATCATAGTTGTTTGGTATACGTTTTTATAAAATTTGTAAAACTTCTGCAATTGACAGTTTACATTATTGATTTTAATGTGCTGGCGAACGGATGGAATTTAAATTAAAATGAGTATAAGTTGCTTGTGTAATGATAATAAGGTTGTTTGTTCAAAAAACATAATAGAGAGTCTATAGACTAAAGAATATTTTAGTAAGCAAGTTGTACTAGAATACGAGTATACCAAGAATAAAAAACATTTAGACAATTTATTAATATATTTAGTTTTCACCCAGATGAGACTGTTATTTTTAGTTTTTTATATTTTATCGCCATAATTCGGAACTTTATAGGTATTTTGGATCGTTTGCAAAACCTCAAATAGAGATCATGGTCGTCTGAACGTACTAAAGATAGATATTTTTGATGAATTACTCTAACACGTTTTATCTTGATGGTTGTTGATTTTGGACATTACAGAGTTTGAATAACCCGT
Source organism: Tipula lateralis (assembly GCA_963932295.1). NCBI lineage: Eukaryota > Metazoa > Arthropoda > Insecta > Diptera > Tipulidae > Tipula > Tipula lateralis. Next base: position 109,941,346 of record OZ010737.1, read on the forward strand.
TTCAAATACGTGTTTTAATGATGGAGGTTAATAAGTTTCCTAATGTATGTTTTGACGGCTTTTACAGGCCATTATTGGCCCGTACCGTGTCAACAATATGACTTCATCGATTTTCATCGCACGCCAGATCTCAATCGATTTTAACTGTTGCAAGCAACCAGAAGATGCCAGATCGCTCTCTACACCGTGGAGCCACCGTCGTTGACAGTGACCTTCGGACAGCACGCAGATCGTGAGCTAACTTTGATTTCATGCACGAAATCAGGCATTCGCATTTAATTGGAGGACATATATCACACGTATAATTTTTCTCTCGAATGTTAGAAACCGACTTTCGTATTCATCCGTCAAGGTCCAACTCTCACATCCATACATGATAACAGGATGATCAACACAGCATCTCCGTATTTGCAAAATATTTTGATTTCAGAAGTGGACGTAGAGGATATAAGGCTCGATTGCTAATGGCAAGGCAAACCTTAAGATCCTCTCCCACCATTATCGTGAGTAATGAGAGATCCAAGATACTTGAATCTCATCACTCCTTCAAACGTGTGGTTTCCACTACTGAAATCACTTGCGTCTTGGTCTCGAAAACCAGAGATCAGATATTTGGTTTTGGACTCATTGATTTTGAGACCAACGGAAGCTGAAAACTGTTCCAGTGGATCAAGTATCTCTTTCACACCGTTGCCATTTAATCCAATCACACAGATATCATCTGCATACGCAAGAAGTTGATTGGATTGTCGGAATAAAATATTGTCCTGAGGGGTTTACATTTTTTAAAAGGATGTATTCCAACATGAGATTAAAAACTAACTGGAACAGCGCATCTCCTTGTCAAATACACATCATAGTCTCTCTTAAAGGATCGAAGTGCACATCATAGTCTCTCTCAATGGATCGAGTTCACATCGCGAGATGTTTCGAACAACTAGGAAAGAATCATCCATAGCGAAAAAACTTGATCAGTGACTGGCTGATTGAGACGGAATCATCCATGGTATAGTCAACGATAATTTCCACCGCAAGTTGAGTTAATGCCGGAGTCCCTAAGGGATCAGTTTTGTCACCAACTTTGTTTTTGTTATACATTAATGACTTGTTGGATAGCACTGTGAACCCTCTCCACAGTTTTGCCGATGATGCAACATTGCACTCTTCTATTTCATTCGAGGTCGAGCCTACTCCTTCACAGTTAAACGGTCAACGGCTGGAAGTTGTCACTTCGCTTAATTCCGATTTGAGTACAATATTTGAGTGGGGAGTAAAATATCAGGTCAAATTTAACGACAACACGTTAACACAAACACAAATAAAAAAACACAAATATGCACATTCTCGCGTAAAAGAAGTCGCAACGAATACCCTTCTGTGGTAAAAGGCCACGTTCTCGTGGGTTGTAACTCAATTCGTCTGTTTGGAGTTCAAATTAGCAACAATTTAAAATGGAATTAACACATTATCGCATTGGTAAAATCAGCTTCACGTAAACTCGGGTTCCTCAATAGATGCAGACGGTTTTTTAAATCGCATCAGGTTCTCCAGATAGATAAAACCTTTATTAGACCGTGTATAGAATATTGCTGTCAAGTTTGGGGTGGAGCATATGGCATTGCTCTCCAGTTGCTGGATAGAGTTCAGCAGCGTGCCATCCGAATAATACGAAACTCCAGTCTTACGAAAGATCTAGATAGCTTACAGCGCCGCAGAGATGTTGAAGAACTCTGCGTGTTCTATAGACTAAAAATGGTAAATGTTCTGCAGAATTAAAGGAGAAAATACCACCATTTGTTACGCCAGGACCGGTAACACTAGGAACGGTCAATGCGCATAGGTTTACGGTTCAGCTACCGAAACCTCGAACTGAAGGTGCAAAGCGCGAATTCATTTATCGAACATCCAGGAAGTGGAATTCGTCATTCGGTTTTCAGTTTCCGTTGGATTATAAAATGCACAAGTTTAAGGCAGCTATTAATCTTTACTTGAAAGATCGCGCGTTGAGTGCAGGAGCTCTGACAGTTACAAGGAGCTAGGGCTGTCTAAAAGTCCGCCCTGCACCCAATTAAAGCTAACTATAAAATAAAAATTCTTCCCAAGATAATGTATGACTATTACATGTATACTGTGCAACGGAGAGCTATACTGCGATAATTTTCGCACTTCAACCGATCACCCTTCTTGAATATTGGGCATAACTGCATTTAAATTTCCATCGGAGCTTTGCAGTGACCAGATAATGGTTATTGATGACTTTAATGTCAGCATAAAAGTCACCAATAACCATTATTAAAGTCACCAATCTAACATCGTGCTCAGGTATAGAGCCCATCAGATTATTCAAATAATGGTCAAATTTTTATCTTGGGGTTGACTTCCATCAATGGGCGCATGTATATACAGACAATTAACATGTTGACTAATCTAGTTATCTCAGTTGCAAGCGAAGCTTTCACATTCAATTATCAACTGCTTGGCATTCCAACACAACCTTTTTAACCTGTGGCTCAATAAGAAATCCAACTGCAAGATTTTCGAGATCATTTCCATTATGTAGCAATGTATAGCCTAGCCATGGACACATGGTCTCCACTTTAAGGCCATCGAGTTTCAGCCGATACTTTTTCATACATGTGATAGGGTCGTCAAACGCATCAGGTTTTCTAAGTGACTGGACGTTCCACGTACCGATCCTCAATCTCGTGATCATTGTTGTTTTCGGCGGTATCCGAATTTTTAACATTTGATGTTTTTTATAGATGTGGGTTGTCAGCTCAGCGATTAAACTAGATTTAGTCGCCTCATACTTTAAGTTCTGGATACTGTAATGGTCTATGAATGATTCCACCCCCAGGGCTTGAATCGAATATATAAGTGTATTAAATATATAAAGTTTAACAATTTTATTTAGAAATATATTTGTCTGAAAATCGAAATCTTAATTTCTGTGGACTCAGCCTGCTAGGTCATTTATAGTTATGCTAATATATTTTCAGCGTACTTTCTAAATTCAACTTTTAAAAATATATGCAAATTGACAATATTATTTGAATTAATCGTAATTAGTAAATTCAAAGATATTGAATTCAAAGACGTGCTCCAGCCACAATTAAAAAAAACCGAAAACCTTTTTTAAAACGTGCTTTTTCATCATAAGTCCTACTTTGTGTGTACACCTTAACGAAAGTTTAAATAAAATATGATTGGAGCCTTTGATTCTTTATTGCATCCATGATAAAAATTTTGTTTCTCTCATCTGTACTATATTTTTATATCACGTACTTCATCAGAATACTATTGATTGCTATCAAGCAAATTAATTAAATTTCCGATGTATTGAATAATAAAATTAACATATTGTTTTGTTTATTGTAATAAGAGTATGAAGATATAGTTTATCGACATATATTTTTTTTCAATAGGTTTTTAATTTTTAGTCTTCTTTTTATTTGATAATAAATTGAAGCTCGCACTAGAATCGTGGTCTTGATACATTTTTTATAAATTTGAAATCTTTTAATACTAGTTTTATGTACGTTAGTAATTTTTTAATTATTTTTTGTATATATACTAATATTTATATTTAAATTAAATGAAACCGTAAAAATACCAACAAAAAAAAAAGGATAGTTTGTTTCCAAATAGAATAGAAAACAACTGATCTTTCCATTTAGGGATGTAACATAACATCACAGGTCTAACCGTTCCAGAATTAATAAGAAAATTCTATATGTGATATGAGTTTTGTAGCTTCTTTGGAATATTTAGATTTTCAATAAACTATTTTTTGAAAAAATACATACTGTCTCAACGTTCCTCGTCCAATTGTAGAATCTGTAAAAGGTACTTTAACAAATTCAAATGTAGGTAAAGATTGGTTTACTAGTTGGTACCACCACATTAAAATCTAAGATATCGTTAGTACGTGTGCAATAGAAAAACATGATAAAACGGAACAAAAAGAAATCGGGCTTATTGTAAAGAGGGCTATACAATAAGCCCGACTTTACGCAAACGTATGCTGTAACAATATATCAAACTTTGCGATATTGGTAAATATTCATTTATTAGAACACGGTTGTGAATGCGGTTTAGAAAAAATAAACGCGTACCACTTAAGTATTATTGATTAAAACTGTATAGTAAAAAAGCGAATGGGAAACTTATCTTCTCATTAGTCAAGAAAATGTAAATAATCAAATGCAACATGATCATTTGACACAAACACAATCGTTCTTTACTTGAAATGCGAACGAGAATAAAAATGCTGAAACAGTACTAAACCTTTAGTAGTATGCGTCTTTGTTTTGAAATAGATAGTAGCGTTAGCGAGAAACAAAGAAAAATGTTAGTTGATCAACAATGAAGGTATGTTCGATTCTGATCGGAACCCTTTAACCTGATCGTTGAATAATTCGAAACATCAATTAATTCGTTTTAAAAAGATCAGGTTAAAAAGAATCAAACTTATCGATTTGTTCATTTCTGAAAAATCATAATATCGAAATTTTTCTTTTACTTTATTATGTGAATGAGACGTAATAAAATATTTTTCTCATTTTAACACAAACTTATAATTTTATACCTGCAATGTTATAGTTCTATCTTTACTCTAATTATACTAATGTGAAAGGGAGCTAAAATAAAGCATAACTGTCTCAACTTTATCACAACATAATAGCAGCCATTACATGGTCAGTAATAATGTCATTACTAGTAATGTCAGTATTTATGTCATTACTTCATCATTATTTTTTAACACTACACTATCATTCCAAAGCATCAGTATTTTCATCATTACTTAGCGGATAACAGAAATGAAATGTTACGAAGTTTTTTTTGTAGATGTCTTTCAAGTTGATAAAATAATTTTTTAATTACTTTAGACCACTTTTTAAAAATTACAATAATGCTTACAGCTCTATTCTTCAACATAAAATGGGGAAAAAATTCTGAATTTATTTAAAAAATTAAAATGTATCGAAAGAGCAAGATCCTCTAGAATGATGTAAAAAAGTAATGATGGAATCCCTACACGATCAATATTAATGACATTATTTTCATCATTCTTCGGTAATGATGTAGCAAAATCAGAAAATCTGGATTTTCATCATTACCGAACATCATTCATCATTACTTCGCATTACACGATCAGTATTAATGTCATTATCAAAAAGTAATGACATTATTACTGACCATGTAATGGGTGCTAATGAAAATGGTACTTTTTAACTCGTTTTGTCTATTCGCCTCGTTATTTCAATCGAACCGATTTGATTCTCTTGAACGAATTGATCGTTTAATACGAATTGATTGTTTTAAACGAATTAATCTGTTGAGCGATATGATTCTTTCTAACGAATTATTTCTTTTATACGAAATGAATTTTGAACGAACTGAGCAAAATAATCGATTCTTTTGAACGAATCGATGATTGAGCAAAAAAATTACATGAAATTTGGAGTTTGAATCTTGTTCAGCGATATGATGATTGATTGAAGTTTTAATAGAAATAATTTTACTTATTTTTTGTTAATATTTTTTGACATAGGTAAATTATATAAATAAAATTATTTTTAAAGATATTTTTATGAACTTGATATTCATTTATTTGGTATTAGTTTTAGCTAGAAAGTAGTGAAAAATATTTTTTATAATAATTTCTTTTAGTACGTTTTTTAAAAAAAAAGAATCAATTAATCAAAAAGATCAGGTTAAAATTATCAAGTTAATACCAAAAAAGAATAAATTGATCTTGATATTAAAAAGTATCGATTCAGCCCATCACGTCAACAATGTCATTTATTTTGTTTTATTTATTTATTTGAATTATTTAATTTTAATTAAATATTTGATTATGTCGATCATTTTTACTTTATTTATTTGATTTGAAAAATAAACAACCTTAAAATGTTAAAATTAAATAAATTAAAGGATAGGCAATAAGGAACAAATTATTTATAAAATATTTAAATGAAACAACGATCTGTGAAGTGTAATGTATTGAGATCTCCGACTTGGATAATGGTTAATCATAGTATACATCAAATTTCTGGTTAACTTTATTAAGATTTTACAACCTTAGTGATAACACAAAACCAAAAAAAAGTTCGATATAACCACTTAAGATTCGCTTCTTTTGTTTGATTTATAGAAACCATAACATTTCTAAATTCCATTATTCAATATGACACTAATAAACCTCGCTAAGTCGCTACATCAATTTCTTTAAGTAGGTTTATTAAAAATGATAACATAATAGTGCTTGGTATATGTATATCACGGGAAACTCAAAAATCAATAGTTCCCACAATACTTTTCAACTATTTTTTGGTCCGTTAAAATTTTCATCTCAGTTGGTATTATTATTGACTCTTTTGTTATAATTATGACCATGTTAGGCCAAAATTGGAATGCAGATCTATGAGCCATTCTGCCGTACTAATCATATTTACCTGAACTGCAAAAAATGAGTTTTGAGATAATCGCTGCTAATGTTTTGAAACTAAATTATTAACAAATAAACACCAGATCATGTAATTAATAAACGAAAACGAATTATTTTTATTTAATTTTCAGAAAAATGCATATAATAGTTTTTTGTTTGAAATCTACTGTATATATAGTCTTATACGAGTATAGTATAATACTTAGCAACAGTGACTTATTTATCATTTAAGGTGTTTTTGTTTAGTTAAGGAACATAATAAATGGAACCAAATGCTAATAATGTTTTTTTTTGTTGTAGATAAGTTTGTTTTGTTTTACTAGGTGTGTAAAAAAACATGAATTAAGGCGATTTTATGATAGAAAACAAAATAGCAAATTTGACTTATGTGTATAGTTTCAATTATAATAAACGAAGCCATAATGACTTAACTAACACGATTAAAATAAAAATGCCTTATCTACAACGTAGATACGCTGTTCTTGTTTAGAAATGTGCACTTAAGTCATTCTTGCTCAATTTGGCCAAAAATGCAGATAAAGAGGTTATGTTTATTACGGCAGCATTGGCCATTCGAATTTAAGTCAAAATGAATATTCCATAGAAAATACGAAAGCACGCAGTATAATAAAATTAAAATAATTGTTTTACTAAGGCGTTGATTAGTCGATTTCAATGAAATCCATCATGATCAAAATTCTCAAAATTATATTAAGTATTTTAATAAAATAAATGTACTTATAATAAACATTTGAAAATTATTTTCCTAATTGTTACTATTGGCGGCATTTCCTATTTGATTTAATCTAATTAATTACATTCTTATGTTCGGAAACTGCATAATAATGAGACAATAAATAAAGTTTAGATGCATAGTTATATTTATTGAAGTTGGAAAGTGTTATGATGAGTTAATGTTTTTATTCGTATGGCGAGGTGAGTTGTATCTATCTTATTTTATTTAAGATTAACAGAAATTTTTCATTATAAATTAATACGAGTATGTATGTAAAATATTTAAAACAGATTTTTAATTTGCAATTTGTAATAAAATTGTTTATTCTACGTTTCAAAATGTTCATGGTACAAAATTGCACTACTAGTAGAAATTATAAAATAAAATATACATTAAATTAAAATTAAAACTTGTTTATTATTTCTTCACAAACTTAAATGTTTATACTGAGCGTATGCTGATCAATATTGAGTGTATGTTGGTCCCACTAATGCCTAAAGTTGTTTCTATCTCACGATAGGTTACATGTCGATGTTGCAATATCAGTTCGCGCACAGCATCAATGTTTTTCGGAACAACAACTGATTTTGGACGACCTTCACGAAATTCGTCTTGGAGTGAACTCCGACCACGATTAAATTCACCATAGCATCGATAAACACTGGTCCTTGATGGAGCTTCATCGCGAAAAGTTGAATTTAGTTCATTCATGCACTGCTGCTGAGTTAATCCACGTCGAAAGTTGTAAAAAATAATTGCACGAAAATGTTCACGATTTAATTCCATTCTTGGGGGCAGCTGAATCTTTTAATTTACTGTAAACAACACAAATAGCGCTCATATGTCAAAACATTCTGAGTACGTATAACCTCAAAAACTTCTAACTTTATGATAGAGCTGTCAGTTGACAGATTGCAACACCGGGGTTGCCAAATCCCGAAATATGAAAGGCAACCCTCGTATTGATGACCATCTGTTATTATGTGAATAATTTTTATTATTTTACTTTATTTTGAATTAATAAATAAGCGTTAGAATTAATTTAAAAAATTAAATTTTAGGTTTTTTATTTACTCCATAAAATTAATATTTCGACTCCTCCTTTCTTTTAAATTTGTTTGTTTAAGAAAAAATTTCATACGGAACCACGTCTCAATTCTCATAATTGTTTTTAGAATACTAGCAAGTCAGGAACAAGTAAAGTTTTCTAAATTTTACATTAACAATAACGTGAAAATTATTTACAGATAATTAATACATAGGCGTATTTCACTTTGTCTTGCTTGTGCTAATATTTATATAATTCATTATACATACCACTTTACTTCTCTCTTTAACGGTTTGTTCAATGATACATACACCTACGGTTTTTGGTAATGATTGAATATCGAATGAACGAAACAGCAATAATAAAAACAAAAATTTATTCTATCATCAAACCAATAACCAGTTTATCTTTTCGTTCAGTTTAATAAAGATAAAAAAATTAGTTTAGAATGATTAAGAACATCATTTACCTAGAATATGATTTGGATTATATCCATAGTAATATTTTTATGTTATTATACATTATACATATATTGTTATTTTTTACATTCTACATGTAAAAATTGTAAAAAAACGATTTCAAAAATAAAAACGAAATAAAGCACCGTCTGTTAAAGCATCTCTTCATAATCCTTAATTTTCTACGAATCGAGTTTGTGACCTATAACAAGATGTGTGATTGATTCAAGATGTGATAAATACTGCTAAACTGAATTTTTTTTACATGTAACTAAAGTTTTATATTATTTACGCTGCTTTTTACTTAATTTACTTTAAAATGTAAAAAAAACGTTGTTTACATGTAAAATCCCAACTGTGGACTCTGGTGTAATATTAAACTAGTTGCCTTAATCTACATCCAATACGAACTACAAAAAATTTTTAATCTTGATGTAATCGATTATTATCAAAATGAATCGATTATTATTAAAAATCGATCGAACTGAAAATGGAAAATTCGGTACGCAATGTTTATATACAGTTTTACTTCGATATGATACACATTACAATCAAAACATTGTTAATATCATTGAAGTCATCGTCATTGATATTACAAAACAATAATTCACAATAGTTTCATGATACTCGTATATATTAATTTTATTTACGTATTTTCGACAGATCACTTTTATGTGTATCATTTTGAATTGAAAAGCTATTTATTCATATAATGGTTACCTTCATTAATCAAACTCGAACATATTATATTTATATGTATTCCTCTTTGTTGTACCAGACACACAACTACGTACATAATAAATTATATTGCCCGTATAATCATTTAATAATAGAGGTTGAAATTTATTTTACGAAAATGATTTTTATCTTGGACCACCCACAAAATGTTAACAATTAAAATATTCATTTGGGAGGGAAGCATATACATATCGATACTAAACCGGAAGAATTGGTCCTACACTCTAATTTTCTACAACATCCATTGTAAATTCATTAAATTTTAATTTTTTTGGTATCTTCCTATACGGTATCTGTTTTGAGGTTGAATTGTTGTATCTACAAATCAAATCAAAATAATAAAATTTATATTATAATTTTCAAATTTCCATTTGTTACAAAATAAAACTTATTTAAATTTCTACACACGTAAGCCATTCATTTAAACAAACAAAAAACATAGGAAAAAGCACAATAAAGTATGAAAAAGCTCACATTTTTTTGGAAAATATGAAAAATAAATACCTCGTATAATAAATAAATCCTAAGAAAATAATTTTTCATATTTTTCCGAAATCCGAAATTTTTATTTTTGCCATTACATGCCATTTGTTTGCCATATACTTCATACATAGACACACATAATATGTCTATGTATATGTATGTATAAAATATAATTCTATTTAGTTTAGTAGTCTATATATACGTTTGTAACTATGTACGGATAAAATCAAAGACTATTCCTCAAACGCGAAAAATCTTCAAATATGTTTCATGGTATTAAAGAACTGTGTACAGAAGCATAAAGCTTTGCAAAGTCAATGATAATCAGTATGATAAAATCAACATTAGACGATGAAAATTTCGAGCTGAAAATTGTTTTAAGGCACGACAAAGGAAAGCAATGAAATTAAATTACAAACTAGACTATCATTGTTAAAACAAAGAAAAAATTATTTTCATTTGTCACAATTTAATTTAAAGTTGAATCAAAGTAGAATTTTATCACATTTTAAAATGACACAATACGAGCAACGGCATTCCTATTTTGTTGTTCAAAATCATCCTTAAATACAAGTATCTGATAGACAAAGGATCTATATTTTCTTTTAAACATTCTTGGACGTATTATTGTATAAATAAGTTTTTCTGTCACCAAATGTCTGCAGATACATCTTTTTTTAATCTTTTCTGCAATAATGTGACTCAAATTTTGGGTATGCTTCAAATGTGCTAATCGCCTTTCATTTTTAACAAATGTGATAGACTTACGTAATTTTTCCTTTCATTTTTTGGGAATATCAATCGAATTTTTAATCATTATTTGAATACTATTTTTTCGCATCATTTTTCTTTTATGCCCAGCGTGTTGAGAAACATTTTTTGGCATTCTTGAAGTAACTGCCCGTTATCTTTTTTTAAATGATACAACAGAGATTGATTTCTTCAAGAGGGTCTCTCTGTATAAAGCCTTTTTTGGGAAATTCTTTCATAAAATTGCAAACATATATTTGTTTTTGAACTCACGTCATGTTCCAGGTTTGGTTAAAAATTGAACAGCTCCTCATTTTACTGTTTTGACACCAATTGGACAATCATGTTTGGCATAAAGTTCGTTTTTGCCTTTCTATGCCATATTTTACGTATTTAGTGCTTTACGAACGTTCAATACCTTTGGTAGTTCAATCCCTTCATACGATTTTTTTTGTTATATTACGTGCACAGTTAGTATTGTCTGCCTTAACATTCCGCTTACGATTTTGGTTTGTATCAATAATCTCAGATTTGGTAGTTATCACCTGACAAATTTAATCAGAATTAGTGCATTGGGTTGGTTGTCTAGGGTAGGTTGTCTCTCAATGAATAAATAATTCGAAATTTCAACCTAGTATTCAACATTCTCATCCATTTCGTTGGTGTTGATCTTGAGTTCTTCTAAATAATTCAATACTTGGTAGTCGAAGTTAGTAGTAGACATATTTATGATTTTTGTTATTCGCCTCCTAGCTAACTCCAGCATAATTTCGTTTCAATTTTTACAACTACAAAATTGAATTAAATTAACGTCGATTATAGAAAATACAAGCAGCGAATAGGACGTAACAAAAGTAAATTTATTAGACATAATAAGGCGTAACAACAGTGCAACTTATTTTCGTCGTTTTTATATTATTATCAAACAGATTGAACATATATTGATATAATATAAAATTATAAATATTAATAATTAAATTCATGTTTTTAATTTTCAAAACTTAACCATTTTTCTGCATTTTGAGGCAATAAAAATAAACTATGACATGAAGGCAAACACCTAGATTCATGAGGGTTACGACCTATTATTTTGACGTTTGACATTGTCATGTTATTGACTATAAACGCCATAATATACTATGCAATTCAACTCTTTCTGTCGTTTTAGTCGAAAAACACAATTTCCGAAAAATTGATGTTACGCCCTATTCGCAATAAGCCATCGAATTGTTTAATAAAATCTTGTATCGAGCTAAAAACATATATAGACTGTTTTTAATTAAATTATGTTTCACTAAACTTTAAACGATCTTTAATGTAATTATATCTTAACAGTGAGAGAAAACGGATCTTGCTTATTCGATTTATCTGCAAATAATTGATTTGTTCTTTATAATTAAAATAAGCCGGTTAATATTCGTTTAATTAATCAATATTCGAGACTATTTGATACTCAAATTTGTAACCTATCTCAATAATTTTAGAATCCGGCAAACTATTATATAAATTTTGTTTTTCTATTCCACTCAAGGTATTTTTGAATAGTGTTCGTAGCCCTATGTTTAATTTTATATCTGATGAGCATCTAACTTTGGTTAAGTAGAACTCAAGTATTAAAATTAGTAGTTAAACAGTTATCATTTTTGAGTTATAATTAAATATTTTCAGTTATATTCAAAGTACCTTACCGTTAATGGATACATATATAAAACAATTTTTATTTCAACGGTTAAAAATACTGTTCGTTTTCCTTATACGTCTTTAATTACATTTAGTTTGCTTTTCAAACACTATTCCAAAAAACCCAAAATGTTACTGAATGTGCAATCAATGTTATTACTTGTTCAGAGAAAATGTTATTCAGAAAAGATTTGATGCATTCAAAAGCGGAAAAGGACATAACTATTGACTGGAAATCCGTTTTGTGTGATAAAGGTTTAAATTCTAATCAGATTAAAATGGGAGATAATGAACTTTATCACAGATTTAAATCCGATTGGAATTTAAGAGAATAAAATATTTAAGAAATTTAGTACATAATATATTTAAATATATTTAATTTAACCTTATACCCTTCTAATATATTCTTCGTACGTTGTAAACAAATATGAGTTTATTAATTACTCTTTGATAAATTAAACTATAGTATGTAGTAATGATGTAAATTAAAATGGACAAAAATGAAATTAAAATAGGGAGTTCTCATCAATTTTCCATTCTATGGCTGGTGTCACCAAGTACCCAAAAATCTCATGCGTCCAACCATGAAATACTTATGTGGCTACATTCTGAAAAGTATTCTGTAACATTCACTGTATGTTATCAAAATTGTTTTTCGATGCAAACTTTATTTGATGGCCTTCCTTCTAATATTTTTTTTTTATTAGTATATATACCTTTTAATTGTATATATATACATATATATATATATATATATATATATATATATATATATATATATATATATATATATATATATATATATATATATATATATATATATATATATATATATATATGTATATATATATATATATATATATATTTATATATATACATATATATATATATATATATATATATATATATATATATATATATATATATATATATATATATATATATATTTATATACATATATATATATATATATATATATATATATATATATATATATATATATATATATATATATATATATATATATATATATATATATATACTCCTCGATAAGAGCGGTATAGGCTTAGTTATGTTGATGAACTTTTCAAACCCAAATACAGGTAGGCTAGTATATCTTAGAGTTTAATTTTATTAGTGTATGTACTAGTAAATTATAATTCCCTATTATTGTTTTTTTGTCTGGAAAAACAAAACCTGTTTGGGATACATTTTATAAAAATTTATATAAAAAAAAAAGAAGTTTAAACCGGGAGTCGAGTTATACATGCGGAAAAAGTAAGGTGCGATAAAGATCGATCAATCTATAAACGAAATAAGAGTCGTGATTAAAAAGCGTAAAAGCAAGTGGAAATGCAATTAGTGAAAATCGCTATATATTAAATATAGAAGATTTAAATAGTGAAACACTAAGAAGCCGAGTTGCGCGAGTTCTCGTAAAAACGATAGTTAGACGTTTGCAGCAAAAAAACTTTATTTGAGTCGGAGTTACGCACGTGGTCAAATATAAAGTTGGCATCACACACTAGGAACTACACACGCTTGTCGGAGCAAAGTCACGCACGTGGTCACAAAGACTAATAGTTGTCGGATCGGAATCACACACGATTGTCGGAGCGGAGTCACACACCTGGTTACATAATCGAATAGTTGTTGAATCGGAGTCATACATACACGTGATTATATTTATTAGATCGAGATTAAATACGGCGACGCTAAAGATAAGCAAAATTTGTAGGACACATATAAGTTTTTATATTTATTTTCTTCATAAACAGTACCTACTACTATTTCCTTAGGTTATTCATACCTTTCTAGATTGTGCAGAGAAAATCATAGAAAATTTTTTTTAACTGTACGAGAACACACATTCTCGGATCTGTTTTTAATTTTCATGTTTAAAAATGAATAATGAATTTAAATTCTTCCCTTAAACTATCTGGCGACAATATTAGTTGTACCGACCAAATGGCGCAATGGTTAAAGGTATGGGATTTTTTATCATCTGATTACGATAAGTGGTGCGAATGAACACATCTATGACTCCCTCTTAGAGTGCAGAACTGAAGGGCCGACCCATCTTTCATGTCAGTACTATAGGCTGACATGGAGCTATGAACTGTGCAGATGGTTCTACGTAAATCGGACCTATAGCCGTACGTCCTTGATTTGCCTGTAATGGCGTAGGATAAGGACGTAAATAAGCGAACCGCGAAAGAGTTGGGGGTGCCTTGAGCCACAAAACAGATTGGAAAAATAAAAAACAAATAGTATTCTTAAAAATGAAAGCTAGTTAATAAAGATCTCGAGTTAGTATTTGCACGGTATCTAGTTGCATGCAACATCTATCCGTTTTGTAGCAAATAAAATTTACCACATCAAAACGATGAAATGACCTAACAGTGGATCTTTTAATATAATATTAAAAAGATGAAAAAACCTAACGATCATGAATGTGATCAACAGCAAATAAGTAAGGTATTAGTCAAAATTCATAATTGAAATACTTCCATAATGTCAAAAATTTACTTTAATTAGTTTGAATTTTTATTTTATTAGTTAGTTTGAATTTTTTTTTTTTAATTAAGTTTTTTAAATAGTAGTATACTGAATTAAAATTTTGATTTTATTGATTTGAATAAATATGCCTACGATTACTTATATTGGGAAAAGCAATAAAACGAATTTTAAATGTTAAGTTGCCTTAGCTTCTGGGCGTTTTCTCAGATGCTTTATAGCTTTCTTAACGCCTAATTTCATTAATGTCTATAACGAGTTTGCTAAAATGCATTAAAAGATGATACGTAGCATGTGGATAAATTTACCATTTGACAGAAAAATGAAAACACGCTCAAAAAATGTTATTATACGAGGATCACAAAAAAATACAGAGTCTTGATGATTGTTCTAAACCAATATACTATTATAGCAATATACATACATACATTTTCATGATTATTATAGATTTTATGGTATTATTTTATTAAAAAATTTAATTATAACACATCGATAAAAATATTTATTATTATTAAAAAAAATAAATATAAAAACATATTATTTTGACTTTTATTAGCAGTGGGAAATTTGAGTCGTTAACGAAAAAGTGTAGTATACATTTTTTTGTGTTATCCGTTACTCAGACTCAATTGGTCCAATTTGACATAACACTTTTACTTGACGTTCCGGCTTTAGGTTCGACTTTACGTAAAGAGACCATCTGCACACTGCATAGCTCAATAATGCCAGCCTATAATACTGACGGAGATGGGACGGCACACGGATTCTAAGTTCATTCGCACGCCGCAGCTTTTAAATCTCTGCTTAACCTGGGTGGTCGTAGCTATACATAATAACAGCAAATTTTTTTAGTACACAAATTAACATATTAGCTACATTTTAAGCTACACAACCTATCAAAATACTTTTAAGGCACATATTATTGTATTATGTGCACTGTCACCATTAAATGAACATAATTAAAATGTGACTTTGAACTACGAATAGCTAAATAAAGCGACAAATAACAATAAAAATATAATTTTTAACCATAACCTGAATGAAATTTACATAAACATAACAAGAATTTTCGTAAATCTCAGTTTTCTCTATATAGCCACTAGCATTTTTCAAAACGGTGCACATAAACCTAACAAAAAATATTTTTTCAAACAAGCGTACTAGTCCTGTTTTTAAATTCATTTGCAATATCAAGCATTATATCGAATAGACTTTAAATTACAATGAGCGGAGTGAATTTTTTCTAGATTTATTCGATTACATGTATGTATAAGAACTTAGTTTTACAAATATGGTATATGAATTTTATTTACGACAAGTTATCAACAATATCTATGGAAGCAGTAAGGTTAATACAGCGATTTTGTTATAAACAAGTTATTAGTTGCAAGTATAACTAAATTAAATATCAATGAATAAAATCAAATATCAAAATAAATTCTTTTTAATAATTCAATATGTCTACTTAAGCTTTGAAACTGAATAACATTAATATAATGAACTACGTTGCTGTTTATAAGTTTAAAATATTTACTACATTAACGCCAAACAGAAACCTCATACGTGATTCAATTTAGCATAAGAAATAATAGATTACGAGATGTTTATTTAAATCAATACAAGGGGAGCTCAACCTTTTATATTTTAATAACACGTGCCATTTTAGATAGGTCTATGTACCCACTTCTGAAAAGTAGCAACGCCTATATAGAGAAATCTTAGATTTAAGGAAATTCGTCTTATGTACATACTCGTATGTGTAATTTTCGTATAAATTTGCAATCAGTTTATGGTTAAAAATTATGATTTTATTTTTAACTGTCGCTTTATTTAGCTTTTCTTAATTAACACGTTTTAATTTTGTTAAATTAATAGTGACAGTGCACCTAATAAATTGCTCAGGGGTAGTGTAGTTACATTTTGCATGTATCACTCACTATCCTATTTGTGTAGTTACATTTTTCCGGCCACGTTAAAAATGTGACGTGGGAAATATTATTGGTGCACATCATCAATTTATCACTATCCTACTTATCCATGTGGTCAGCTCATGGTCGCTCGCTAACAGACATTTTCGACCACAAACTATATATATTTTGTCATCTATTGCGCTGTTTAGAGATGGTAAACTTTACTGGTGTCTCGTAAATTCTAGAAGGCGAGCAAAACAAATGCTTTATATTTTATTATAATAACAACCTACCATGTATGAAAAAACACTGTCCATCAACATTTAGTAACTAATACATACTATTTATAGTACTTATTGGGCTAACCCCTTACAATGTATACCAATACGTTAAAATGGTTCTTAAGGTCTCAGTTGAGACGCGGTTAGATTCGTTTACTGCATATAAGCCATAGATTAATGTTAAATGACAAGCTAATATTATTAATTGCCGAAAATAGCCGAGTATTGACAAAAGATTTTTCAAGCAAGTTTTACCACCATTGTTTACTTCTGTCAACTCCGACATATCCACATCCACCATGTGATATTTGGTGTAATGTCATTATGTAAGAACGCGTTTTCCTTGATGGATACGGGTATATCACTATTTCACTGCTTGAATTATTAACTCGAATGACATATATATCCATAAAAGTTAAGATTCTTAATTTAAAATCGTTACCTCAATGATTCTTTTGTCAACTGTATCTCGTTTTTTAACACAGTGGATAACTAATTGAATATCATTCCGAGAATATAGTAAGAATCTAGTTTTTATTTTGGAACATTCTATTGCGGATATAGGAGTAGATCAGATTAGTTTATTTGAAAAAGTTGTGGGAAAGAACTTGTTTAGCCAAGATACAAATGAGCATGGAGTTTGAAGTTTAAAATAGACTCAAAATGGAATGCACCTACTAATCGTAGTTTATCTCGTTACTTGGAATGATTCAATTCAGTCGAGAATTTATGTTTTGTAAATTCATAATTATATTTAGAAGATTCCAAAGATATTTTGCAAGCAAAATAATCTTCTGCAGTTAGTCATAGCACAGTAAAAAGGTTTCTGATCATAACTCAGTATTAGTAATATGATTGAAAACGTATTAGTTCATAAAACAGACGCATGTCTATGAGGTTTAAGGATAATTGGATTTTAGGGAATGTATTAAAAGATCTAGTGGGCACACTATTTAATATAAAGAAGATTAGTAGGTGGGTTGTGTTGCGGTGAAAGAAAATTTAGAAACAGTTTGAAGATGATATAAGTATTTTCCACGAAAACTATATCTTTTTCAGTATTATTTGAGGGGAAAAAATTGTGGGTTCCATATTTATGAATAACAACTCAAGTCCACGAAATATGAGTTTCCCATTTCTTTAAATTAAAACGATGGAAATCCAGCTTTCCCTTTGACTAAGACTTATCGATTTATTCAATCGTTAAGAAAAAATTCTTGTATACCCCTTTCTATTTGGTATAGCAATTAAATTTAAACACTATCGTTAATTCCTTAATAAACGAGTAATCATTAGACTTTCAGTTTTCATTCTATTTTCGATTAGCCGATGAACTTCTCCTGGATTAGATCAGTTAACAAATGAGCCGTTATATTGGTTCCCCGAAGAGGGAATTCAAGTATTATTGAATATTTTTGAACAAGTCTGGTTAACAAGTAATACTGCTAGTGATTGGATAGAGACAATTTAATTCTCAGAAAACGTCGAACTCTTTTTATCACCGATTATTACCGATTGAAAATAGTTTCTAGTATTCCAAAACAAAATATTAACTTAAATATAAATTTAATCATTAGCGCCTTTGAAGAGAATATAAACCAATAATAGTCGTATAACTTTATCAGATGTAGCATATCTAATAATTAGACTTTAATTTTTAAATATTCCGATTGGAACAATTTTTACTGAAACAGATTTTTTTCTAACTTTGTCATCAACAAATATCTTTGTGATCAGAAGCTTAGATATTAAACAAGCTTTATATTAAGTTGATCTTGTTCAGGACGAGTTAAACTTACGAAAATAAACTCTCAATTATTAACTAAAAGTATGATTTTGCATTAGAACACTAATTTTAGGGCTAACTTTCACTTATCGTGGATATATAATTAATATTATTATTTGGTTACAAAAGCTTTCTAGTTTAAAATTAGTTTTTTTTCTATTAAAATATTCTTCTGAATTCTATAGAAGACGAGAATTCTATAAAATAATTAACATTAATGTGCAAGATAAAAACCGAGAAAATTGTATTTTCTTAAGCATATAGATATTTCTATGTATATGTAGATAATACACACGTTCGTGTGTAGAACTGTGTACAAATTATGCAGATATATAACATACCCAAAAAGATATAACAGAAAACCATAACATACTTTTTGCACCTTTAAACATATAACATGCTACTCAGGGACCCCAGAAATATTCACCAACACTCACCGAAAGAAAAGTATTAGAGTAAATTAAAATTAATTTATATGCTTTGGTGGTTTCGAATATGAAAATTCAATGGTTTTCCATCTTTTTTGCCTTCTTAGGTAAATAATAAATAATATTACTGCTTTTATTATTGTTGTTGTTGCGTCTGCTACTGTTGATGATGTTGCTGAAACATTACACTTTTCGTTCGAAATAAGAATTATTACCAAACAAATAATAATTTTTAATCTGCAATGCATACATTTCACAATTCAGACTCAACACTCGAGATATAAAAAGTAAGGTTATGTTAGTTGGTTTATATTTTAGGTATGACGGATGGTGTGTGGTATACGTATATAGTATAATGAATTAACGATTTATGTACATATATGGAAAATAAAATGGATTATGTGGGGTTGTTGGTTGGAATTTGTTTGTATAGAAAACCGGGAGAATGGTGTTTTAAAATATTTCGAATAAAATATAAAATGTTTCATCTGTTATGATAGATTTAAATTTCATATTCTTTTTATACAGATCGGTGTTTAGATTTTTAACGTTTTTTGTCGTAATGAAAATTCATTTAGAAAATATAAGTTTTTATACGTCAGTCAGGTGGAAAGTTATTTCGTTTTAGATTATATGTAGATATGTATGTATACGGTTATATAATTTGAAAAGTTTTACGTTTGATAATATTTTTCATCCAAAACTGACATATT